>CM038214.1:3236743-3607799 GCA_021442155.1 Cymbidium sinense | reverse complement strand
TTTTAGGTCCCAGGTTTAGGTTTAGGTTTATTTTTTAGTTTAGTTTTATTTTTATTTTACTTTTTAAATTTAAGTTTTATTTTTTATTATTAGGTATAGTTTAGGTTTTTTTTTTAGGTTGAGGTTTTAGGTTTTTATTTTAGGTTTTGTTTTATTACTTTATGATTAGGTTTATTTATATTTTAGTTTATTTTATTTTATTTTGGTTTAGGTTTAGGTTTAGTTTATTTTGAGTTTAGGTTTTATTTATTTTAATTTAGTTTCTTTTAGCTTAGGTTTAGGTTTATTTTATTTTTATGATAGGTTTATGTTTTTCTTTATTTAGTGTTTATGTTTTATTTTTAGGTTTATTTTTTAGGTTAAGTTCTTCATTTTGCTTTTATTTTATTTTATTTTAGGTTTATTTTATTTTTATTTTAGGTATAGTTTTTATTTTCTTTAGGTTTTTATTTTTTAGTTTAGTTTAAGTTTTTATTTATTTGATTTTAGTTATGTTTTTATTTTTATTTTACTTTCTTTTTAGGTTTAGGTTTAGGTTTTAATTTAAGCTTTAATTTTTTAATTTTTTAATTTTTTTAATTTTATTATTTTTATTTTGGTTTAGGTTTTTATTTATTTTATTTTTAGTTTTTATTTAGTTTAATTTTAGGTTTTTAGCTTTTAGGGTTTAATGTTTATGATTTAAGGTTAGTTTTGGGTTTAGGGTTTATGGTTTAAGGTTTTAGAGTTTAGGGTTTAGGGTTTATGGTTTAAGTTTTAGGTTTAGGGTTCAGGTTTTAATTTAGGGTTTAAGGTTTTTGGTTCTTTTTTTAAAAGAGAACAAATTCAGATTCAACATTTCTTCTTTTTGATTTCATCAACTAGGTAAGATAACAAGTTTTCTAAGACACAAGCGACAACATAGATAAAAGATTAGCAAGACTAGAGCAAATCAAAAACACTAGATAATTAGAATCATCTGTACTATAAAGGCATAGTTTGATAAGCAAGAGATCAGATCACCCATTCTTTAGTTTCTCCAGTTCCCATGAGAATCACACTGGCCTCTCGATTTATGGGATCCAGCATCATATCCCCGATCTCTCCCTTTGCCACCACCATGGTTGTAACCTCCGTCACTCCTCCTGCCTCAATAACCACCACTACTCTGACCACCACCTCCATATCCTGTGACTCTAGATCCCGGCTCCACTATGTTAGCACACATGCCTTCTCCCTGTCAGATTTAGACTGAGCCTAGTTGACGATGATGTTCCTACCGTCAAGGTTTTGTCCATTATTAGGGTTTAGGTTTATTTGGTTTTAGGGTTTCAGTTGCTTTTTTAATATATTTAGTTACTTTAGCCTTATGTTTAAGGTTTGGTGATTAGGGTTTAGGGTGTAGAGTTATGGTTTAGGGTTTATAGTTTTAGTGTTTATTCATTTAGGGTTTAAGGTTTAGGGTTAGGGTTTAGGGTTTAATGTTTAGGTTTTAGAGTTTAAGGTTTTTAAGGTTTAGGGTTTAAGGTTTAGGGTTTAATGGTTTAGGGTTTAGGGTTTAGGTTTATGGTTTAGGGTTTAGGGTTTAGTGTTTGGGTTTTGGGTTTAAGGTTTAGGGTTGTTTAGGGTTTAGGGTTTATGGTTTAGGATTTAGTGTTTAGGGTATAGGGTTTAGTGTTTAGGGTTTAGGGTTTAGGGTATGGTTTAGGGCTTAGGGTTTTGAGTTTAGGGTTTTAAGGGGGTTTATGGTTTATGGTTTAGGCTTTAGGGTTAGTTTAAGGTTTATGGTTTAGTGTTTAAGGTTTATGGTTTTTTAGGGTTTAGGGTTTAGGTTTTTAGGGTTTATGGTTTTTTAGGGTTTAGGGTTTATGGTTTATGGTTTGGGGTTTAGGGTTTATGGTTTAGGGTTTAGGGTTGTAGGTTTAGGGTTTAGCATTATAGGTTTAGGGTTTAGGGTTTAAGATTTTGGGTTTAAGGCTTTTATGGTTTAGGGTTTAGAGTTTATGGTTTAGGGGCTTTTTTTAAAAAAAAATTAAGTAAGCCTGTAGGCTTAGGTTTATTTAGTTTATTTTCTATTTACTTCAGTTTATTTTACTTTTTATTTTTATTTTAGTTTTATTTTATTTTTATTTAGTTTAGTTTATTTATATTAAGTTTATTTATTTTAGTTTAGGTTTTTTTATTTTAGTTTATTATTTAGGTTTAGGTTTGGTTTAGGTTTATTTTTTAGTTTAATTTTATTTTTATTATATTTTTTAGGTTTAGGTTTTATTTTTCCTTATTAGGTTTAGGTTTAGGTTTTTATTTTATTATTAAAGTTTAGGTTTTAAGTTATTATTTTAGGCTTATTTTTAGGTTTTAATTTTTAGTTTAGGCTTAGGCTTATTTTTTGTTTATTTTATTTTATTTAGTTTAGGTTTATGTTTAGGTTTAGTTTATTTTAGCTTTAGGTTTAGGTTTTATTTATTATAGTTTAGTTAATTTTAGTTTAGGTTTAGGTTTATTTTATTATATTTATTTTATTTTTATTTTAGGTGTAGTTTTTTTTTTAAGTTTAGGGTTTGTGTTATTTTTTATTTATTTTTAGGTTTTATTTTTTGGTTTATTTTTTTCTGATTAAGGTTTTATTAATTCATTATTTTATTTTACCTTAGGTTTATTTTAATATTATTTTAGGTTTAGTTTTGATTTTATTTAGGTTTTTTATTTTTAGGTTTATTTTAATTTTTTTTAGTTTAGGTTTTAATTTATTTTATTTTAATTTAGTATTTTTTATTTTATTTTATTTTAAGGTTAAAGTCTAGGTATAGGTTTTATTTTAGGTTTTTAGTTTATTATATTTTATTTTTTTATTTAGCTTTAGGTTTTAGGGTTTAGGGTTTAGGGTTCATGGTTTAGGGTTTTAGGGTTTAAGGTTTAGGGTTTACTATTTAAGGTTTAGGGTTTTGGTTTTGGATTTTGGGTTTAGGTTTTATTTTAGGATTTAGGGTTTAGGGATTAAGGCTTTTTTTAATAGAGTTTTGGGTTTAGGGTTTAGGATTTAGGGTTTAAGGCTTAGGGTTTTAGGGTTTAAGGTTTAATGTTTAGTGTTTATTATTTAGGGGTTTTAGGGATTGGGGTTTAGAAATTTTTTGTATTATTTTTCTTATTTATTATTTTTTTATTTTTTAAAATTAAGTAAACTGGTAGGTTTAGGTTTATTTGGCTAATTTTATTTTTTATTTTTATTTTTATTAAGTTTAGTTTATTTATTTTAGTTTAGGTTACTATTTTAGTTTTTTTTTTAGGTTTATGTTTAGGTTTAGATTTATTTTTTAGTTTAGTTTTATTTTTTAGGTTTAAGTTTTATGTTATACTTTTAGGTTTAAGTTAAGGTTTTTCTTTTATTTTTTTTAGGATTGGGTTTTAGGTTTTTTTATTAGGTTAATTTTTAGGTTTATTTTATAGTTTAGAGATTAGGGTTTTTTTAAAAAAATTTAAGTAAACCGGTAGGTTTATGTTTATTTAGTTTTTTTCTAATTTATTTTTTTATTTTTTATTTATGTTTATTTGTATTTTTATTCAATTTAATCTATTTATATTTGGTTTATTTATTTTAGTTTAGATTTTTTTTATTTTGTCTTATTTTTAAGGTTTAGGTTTAAGTTTAGGTTCATTTTTTCAGTTTTATTTTTATTTTATTTTTTAGGTTTAAGTTTTATTTTTCATTATTAGGTTTAGGTTTAGGTTTTTATTTTATTTTATTTGGTTTAGGTTTAAAGTTTTTATTATAGTTTTTATTTTTTAGTTTAGTCTTATGTTTTTTTAGTTCATTTTATTTTATTTAGGTTTAGGTTTAGGTTTTGCTTTTATTTATTTTAGTTTAGGCTTATGTTTATTTAATTTGTTTATTTATTTATTTATTTTATGTTTAGGACTTTTTTACTTTTAGGTATAGGTGTTATTATTTATTTATTTTTAGGTTTTATTTTTAGGTTTATTTTTTAGGATTAGGTTTTTATTTAGTTTTTATTTTATTTTATCTTAGCCTTATTTTATTTTTATTTTAGGTTTATTTTTAATTTTATTTAGCTTTTCAATTTTTATGTTTATTTTATTTTTTTGTTTACTTTAGGGTTTTTTTATTTTATTTTAGTTTAGTTTTTATTTTCTATTCTATTTTATTTTTAGGTTTAGGTTTAGGTTTTGTTTTAGGTTTAGGTTTACGTTTAGGTTTTAGTTTAGGTTTTTCTTTTATTTTATTTTATTATATTTATTTAGGTTTAGGTTTTAGGGTTTAGAGTTTTAGGACTTTGGGTTTAGGGTTTAGGGTTTAGTGTTTAGGGTTTAGGATTTTTAGGGTTTAGGTTTTAGGTTTAGGGTTTAGGTTTTAGTTTAGGGTTTAGAGTTTTGGGTTTAATGTTTAGAGTTTAAGGTTTTTTTAATAGAGTTTAGGGTTTAGGGTTTAGTTTAGGGTTTAGGGTTTAGGGTTTTAGGGTTTAGGGTTTAGGGCTTAGGTTTTAAGGTTTAGGGTTTAGGGTTTTAGGGTTAAGGGTTAAGAGTTTAAGGTTGTAGGTTTAGTGTTTAGGGTTTAGGGTTTAGGGTTAGTTTCAGGGTTTAGGGTTTAGGGTTATGGTATTTTTATATTATTTTTTTTATTATTTTATTATTTTATTTGTTTTTAAATTAAGTAAACTCGTAGGTTTAGGTTTATTTAGTTTATTTTTATTTATTTTAGTTTATTTTATTTTTTATTTTTATTTTTATTTAGTTTAGTTTCTTTATTTTAGTTTCTGTTTTTTATTTTAGTTCATTTTATTGATTTAGGCTTAGCTTTATGTTTATTTTTTAGTTTAGTGTTCTTTTTATTTTATTTTTTTAGGTTTAGGTTATATTTTTTATTTTTAGATTTAGGTTTACATTTTTATTTTATTTTTTAAATTCAAGTTTTAGTTTTTTATTTTAGGTTTATTTTTAAGTTATATTTTTTTAGTTTACGGTTTAGGATTCTTTTTTAATTAAGTAAATTGGTAGGTTTAGGTTTATTTTATTTTATTTAGGTTTATTTTTATTTTTATTTAGTTTAGTTTATTTATATTAGGTTTATTTATTTTAATTTAAGTTTTTTTTTAGTTTTTTTTAGGTTTAGGTTTATTTTTTAGTTTAGTTTTATCTTAATTTTACTTTTTAGGGCTAGGTTTTATTTTTTATTATTTAGTTTAAGTTTAGGTTTTTATTTTATTTTTTTAAGTTTAGGTTTTAGGATGTTATTTTAAGTTTCTTTTAGGTCATATTTTTTAGTTTAGGGTTTTGTTTATTTTTATTTTATTTTATTTTATTTAGTTTAGGTTTAGGTTTAGGTTTAGTTTATTTTAGGCTTAAGTTTAGGTTTTATTTATTTTAGTTTAGGTTTAGGTTTATTTTATTTTGTTGACTTTATTTTTATTTTAAGTTTAGGTTTTTTTTATAGTTTAGGGTTTAAGTGTTATTTTTTATTTTTTGTAAGTTTTATTTTTAGGATTATTTTTTAGGTTTAAGTTTTTATTAAGTTTTTATTTTATTTTATCTTAGGTTTATTTTATTTTCATTTTAGGTTTAGTTTTTATTTTATTTAGGTTTTTTAGGTTTATTTTATTTTTTTGATTTAGTTTAGGTTTTTATTTATTTTATTTTTGTTTAGTTTTATTTTCTATTTTATTTTATTTTTAGGTTTCAGTTTAGGCTTAGGTTTAGGTTTTAGTTTAGGTTTTTATGTTATTTTTTTATTTATGTTTAGGTTTTAGGGTTTAAGGTTTAAGGTTCATGGTTTATGGTTTTATTAGGGTTTAGTGTTTACGGTTTAGGGTTTATGGTTTAGTGTTTAGGGTTTTTAGGGTTTAGGGTTTAGGGTTTTAGGTTTAGGGTTTACATTTTAGTTTAGAGTTTAAGGTTTAAGGTTTATCGTTTACAGTTTAACATTTTTTAAACCGAGTTTAGGGTTTAGGGTTAAGGGTTTATGGTTTTAGGGTTTAGGTTTTAGGGTTTAGGTTTTAGGGTTTAGGGTTTAAGGTTTAGGATTTTAGGGTTTAGGGTTGTAGGTTTAGGGTTTAGGGTTGGTTTTTTTATTTCTTTTATTTTTCTAAAGTTAAGTAAACTGGTAGGTTTAAGTTTATTTAGTTTATTTTTTTATTTATTTTAGTTTATTTTATTTTTTATTTTTATTTATGTTTATTTTTATTTTTATTTAATTTAGTTTAGGTTTTTTATTTTAGTTTAATTTTTATGTTTAGGTTTAGTATTAGGTTTAGGTTTATTTTTTAGTTTAGTTTTATTTTTATTTTTATTTTTATTTGTTAGGTGTAGGTTTTATTTTTTATTTTTAAGTTTAGGTTTAGGTTTCTATTTTATTTTTTTTAGGTTTAAGTTTTAGGTTTTTATTTAGATTTTTTTTATGTTTTAATTTTTAGTTTAGGTTTAGGTTTATTTTTATTTTATTTTATATTATTTAGTTTAGGTTTAAGTTTATTCTTAGGTTTAAGTTTCATTTATTTTAGTTTAGTTTCTTTTAGTTTAGGTTTAGGTTTATTTTATTTTTATTTTATGTTTAGGTTTTTTAGTTTAGGATTTATGTTTTATTTTTTATTTATTTTTAGGTTTATTTTTTAGGTTTAGGTTTTCATTTAGTTTTTATTTTATTTTATTTTTATTTTTGGTTTAGTTTTTGTTTTATTTAGGTTTTTTATTTTTTAGTTTAGTTTAGGTTTTTATTTATTTTATTTAAGTTTAGTTTTTATTTTTTATTTTATGTTCTTTTTAGGTTTAGGTTTAGGTTTTAGTTTATGTTTCTATTTTTTTTTATTTTATTTTCTTTTGGTTTAGGTTTTTTCATTATTATATTTTTTATGTTTTATTTAGTTTAGGTTTAGGTTATTAGCTTTTTAGGGGTTAGCATTTAGGTTTAGTTTAGGGTTTAGGGATTAGGGATTAGGGTTTGGGGTTTATTGATTAGGGTTTAGGGTTTAAGTTTAATGGTCTAGGGTTTAGGGTTTAGCTTTTTAGGGTTTAGGGTTTAGGGTTTAAGGTTTAGGGTTTAGGGTTTAGGGTTTAAGGTTTATGGTTTAGGGTTTTTAGGGTTTAGGGCTTAAGGTTTAGGTTTAAGGTTTATATGGTTAGTTTAGGGTTTATGATTTTTGATTTTATTTTAACAGAGAACAAATTCAGATTCAACATTTCTTATTTTTGAATTCATCAACCATGTAACACACGAAGTTTTCTTAGACACATGTGACGACATAGATAAAAAATGAGTACGCATAGAGAAAATAAAAACCCTAGATAACTATAACTATCTCTACTATTAAGAAACTATTCCATAAGTAGCAGATCGGATCGACCATTTTTAAGTTTCTCCAGTTCCAATCAAAACCACCCCGGACTCTCGAGTAGCAGGATCAACCATCATATCCCCATTCTCTCTCTCCGCCATCACCATGGCTATAACCTCCGTCGCTCCTCCCACCTCCACTGCTCCAACCACCACTTCCATATCCTCCAGCACCTCGAGATCCCCCACCACCACAATTTTTAAATCAAAAGTGGGAGAATTTTGTTACCAAAATGAAAGGGATACAAGTCCTTAAAGGGGATAAATCTCTAAACTGCTGCTCAAAGAGCTATAGTTAGCTTAAAGAGATAAATTCCTTGCCTATTACATGAAAACCAAAGCAAAAGAAAGAAATAACAAAAACTAAGAAAGAAACATCACAGAATTCCAAGAAGGGCTGCCAAAGCGATCTATTTCTCGAAATCTTTTGATAGATGCAAAAACCACCTACAAACCTACCACAAACCTACAAAGAACTTAAGATAGAGATAAACATCTATAAATAAGGACAAGCTAAGTACACAAAAGGAACAAAATGATAAAAATCTTAGATAAGGCTCAGGCTCAGTCACATTCATCTCAAGGAGCAATAGGATATATGAGCATCCAAACTTGAAGAAGGGTTACAATCACATGCTACCCATAAAGGATAATAAGGAAACATCCCATCCATCATAGCCAAGTTACCTCGATTAAACCAAATAGCCAATAGTCAAGAGCTAGCCAAGTTCCAGTATCTATCATCATGATTAAAAAGGCAACTAACCAGTAAAACATCTAGCCAAGCTAGAGTAAAGCAACAAACTAAACAAAGAAGCAGCCAAGAAACAACCACCATCAAATCCACACAAAATGAACAAAGACCTAAGGTAAAAAAACCAAAAATTCATGTAGATCCACCAACCAACAGTATAGCTGCAACAAGCCATCAAGGCCACCCAGCTTTACATAGCAACAGGAATCAACATATATAGAAATAGAGCCAAGAACAACCAAAACCTCAAACAAGTTCATCCCACAATAGAAAGAAATGACAAGCCAATGGGCCATCCAGACAATAGGAAAACACCACAAAAAAACTTCAAGAAAACCACCAGAAAAGGGTAACAAAAACTAGATAGCAGGTAACAGCGCTAGAGAGAGTAACTCAGCCCAGGAAGGAACAAATCCCACGGTCAGGCTCAACCAATAATCATGACACCAGATAGCCAAAATTCAAAGCAAAAGGCTGGAAAATATGACAGCCATCAAGCAACCACCAGCCAATAAGCCCTTATAGGGAAAAAAAGAGGCTAGGGAAAAAGGCAAATAAGCAAGCTCTGAATCCTGCCAATCACTAGGCCATCCTAAAACCAACACAGCTGGAGATCAACAATAGTAGAGAACCACCAAAATAAGAGGGTAATTGAAGTTCAATATTACCAACCAGAAATAATTTAGACCTCAATCAGAAGGAGATACTATTCTTAGGGTTCAGGTTTAGGTTTATTATGTTTTAGGGTTTAAGTTTTTTTTTTAAATTTATTTAGTTACTTTATGTTTAGGTTTAGGGTTTAAGATTTTGAGTTTAGGGTTTAGGGATAGGGTTTATGATTTAGGGTTTAGAGTTTATGATTTAAGTTTTTGGGCTTAAAGTTTAGGGTTTTAGGGTTGTAGGTTCTTGGCTTTAAGATTTGGGTTTAGGGTTTAGGGTTGTAGGTTCTAGGCTTTAGGTTTTAAGGCTTAGGGTTTAGGATTTAGGATTTAGAGATTATGGTTATTTTGTAAGAAAAAATAAGTAAACTAGTAGTTTACGTTTATTTAGTTTATTTTATTTTTTATTTTTATTTAAGTTTATTTTATATTTTTATTTAGTTTAGTTTATTTATTTTAGGTTTATTTATTTTAGTTTAGTTTTTTATATTAGTTTATTTTTTAAGTTTAGCTTTAGCTTTAGGATTATTTTTCTATAGAGTTTTATTTTTTAGGTTTAGGATTAGTTTTTTATTTTTAGGTTTAGGTTTATGTTTTTATTTTATTTATTTTAGGTTTATTTAATTTAGTTTAGGTTTTTTATTTTAGTTTTTTTTAGGTTTTTATGTTTATTTTTCTATAGAGTTTTATTTTTTTTTTTTAGGTTTATTTATTTTTTTATTTTTAGGTTTAGGTTTAGGTTTTTATTTTATTTTCTTTGGTTTAGATTTTAGGTTTTTATTTTAGGTTTATTTTTTAGGTTTTATTTTTTAGTTTAGGTTTAGGATTATTTTTATTTTATTTTATTTTATTTAGTTTTGGTTAGGTTTGGGTTTTATTTATTTTAGTTTAGTATATTTTAGTTTAGGTTTAGGTTTATTTATATTGTTTATTTTATTTTTATTTTTTAGTTTAGGGTTTAGGTTTTATTTTAAGGTTTAATTTTTAGGTTTAGGTTTTTATTTATTTTATTTTAGGTTTATTTTTTATTTATTTAGGAATTTTATTCTTAGGTTTTTTTTATTTTTTTTAGTTTAGTTTAGGTTTTTATTTATTTTATTTTAGTTTATTATCATTAGTATATTTTTTTTTTTAAGTTTAGGTTTTAGGTTTTAGTTTAGGCTTTTATTTTATTTTATTTTGTTATTTTATTTAGGTTTAGGTTTATATATTTATATGTTTTATTTAGTTTAGGTTTAGGTTTTTTAGGTTTAGGTTTAGGGTTTAGGGTTTAGGGTTTAGGGTTTAGGGTTTAGGGTTTAGGCTTTAGGATTTAGGGTTTAGAGTTTAGGGTTTAAGGTAGTAGGTTTTAGGGTTTAGTGTTTAGGGTTTAGGTTTTAGGGTTTAGGGTTTAGGGTTTAGGGTTTAGGGTTTAGGGGTTTTAGGGTTTAGCATTTCCATTTTAGGTTTAGGGTTCAAGTTTTAGTTAAGGGTTTTGGGTTATTAGTTTTTTTTAATAGAGAACAAATTCATATTCAACATTTCTTCTTTTCAATTTCATCAATCAAGTAACATACCAAGTTTTTAAGACACAAGCGAAGACATAAATAAAAAATGGGCACTCATAAAGAAAATCAGAAAACCTAGATAACTAAAACCATCTCTACTATAAAGACACTATGGTCATTCTTCAATTTCTCCAGTGCCCATCAAAACCATCCCGACCTCTCATGTTGCAGGATACTCCATCATATCCTCGATATCTCCCTCATCACCATGGGCTTGTAAATCATTCTACCTCCATAACCACCACTACTCCGATTGCCACCTCCATATCCACCAGCACCTCTAGATCCCCCACCACCACTACGATAACGGTCGCATACGCCTTCACCTCCACAACCAGATCTAGACTGAACCTGGTTGACGGTGATATTCCCGCCATCAAGGTTCTACCCATTTTTAGGGTTTAGGTTTAGGTTTATTAGGCTTGAAGGTTTAGGTTTAGGTTTAGGTTTATTAGGTTTACTTTTTAATTTATTTAGTTACTTTAGGTTTAGGTTTAAGGTTTGGGGTTTATGGTTTAGGGTTAAGGTTTAGGGTTTAGGGTTTATGGTTTAGGGTTTAGGTTTGGGGTTTAGGGTTTATGGTTTAGGGTTTAGAGTTTAGGGTTTAGGGTTTAGGGTTTACTTTTTAAATTAATTAGTTTCTTTAGGTTTAGGTTTATTTAGTTTATTTAGTTTACTTTCTATTTATTTTAATTTATTATATTTTTTATTTTTATTTTTATTTATTTTAGTTTATTTATTTTAAATTTCTTTATTTTAGTTTAAGTTTTTTATTTTTATTTTTTTTACTTTTAGGTTTAGGTTTAGGTTTATTTTTTTAGTTTAGTTAGATTTTATTTTATTTTCAGGTTTAGGTTTTTTTTATTTTTATGTTTCAGTTAACATTTCTTTATTTTTATTTAGCATTTAGTTTAGTTTTAGTTTATTTTAGTTTTAGGTTTATGTTTTACTTATTTTAGTTTAGGTTTAGGATTATTTTATTTTTATTTTAGGTTCACATTTTTTTTTAGTTTAGGGTTTAGATTTTATTTTTTATTTATTTTTAGATTTTATTTTTGGGTTTTTTTAGGTTTAGGTTTTATTTAGTTTTTATTTTACTTATTATATGTTTATTTTATTTTTATTTTAGTTCTAGTTTATATTTTATTTAAGTTTTTTATTTTTTTAGTTTAGTTTAGGTTCTTATTTATTTTATTTTTGTTTAGTTTTTTATTTTATTTTCTTTTTATGTTTAAGTTTAGGTTTTAGTTTATGTTTTTGTTTTATTTTTTTTATTTTATTTTGGTTTAGGTTTTTTTTATTTATTTTATTGTTACATTTTATTTAGTTTAGGTTTAGGTTTTTAGCTTTTTAGGGTTCAGGGTTTTGGATTTTGGGTTGTAGGTTTTGGGGTTTAGGTCTTGGGGTTTAGGGTTTAGGGTTTAGGGTTTAGAGTTTAGGGTTTAGGGTTAAAGTTTTATTTTTTATTTTTTATTTATTTTTCAATTTTTTTTAGGTTTATGTTTTTATTTAGTTTTTATTTTATGCTTATTTAATTTTTATTTTTTTAGTTTAGTTTAGGTTTTGTTTATTTTATTTTAGTTTAGTTTTTATTTTATTTTGAGTTTAGATTTTTAGGTTTATGTTGAATTTTATGTTTTTATTTTATTTTATATTTTCATTTTATTTAGGTTTAGGTTTTCTTATTTATTTTTTTTAGGTTCTATTTAGTTTAGGTTTTAGGATTTTATTTTAATTTTATTTTTAGTTTTTATTTTTTTACTTTAAGTTTAGGTTTATTTTTATTTTTATTATTTTATTTAGTTAAGGGTTTAGGTTTAGTTTAATTTAGGTATAGGTATAGCTTTTATTTTATTTAGTATAGTTTATTTTAGTTTAGGTTTAGGTTTATTTTATTTTTATTTTAGGTTTAGGTTTTTTTTAGCTTAATGATTAGGTTTTATTTTTTATTTATTTTTAGGTTTATATTTTTATTTAGTTTTTACTTTATTTTATTTTAGGTTTATTTTAAGTATTTTTTACTCCCATTTAGTTTTATTTTATTTATGTTTTTTGTTCTTAGATTTATTTAATTTTTCTTAATTTAATTTAAGTTTTTATTTATTATATTTAAATTTATTTTAATTAGTTTATTTTATTTTATTTTTAAGTTTAGGTTTAAGGTTATCTTATTTATTTTAATTTTAAGTTTTATTTAGTTTAAGTTTAGGTTTTTTATTTTTTAGGGTTTAGGGTTAGGGTTTAGGGTTTATGGTTTAGGGTTTAGGGTTTTAGTGTTTAGGGCTTTAGGGTTTAGTGTTTAGGGTTAGGGTTTAGAGTTTAGAGTTTAGTGTATAGGCTTTAGGGTTTAGGGTTTAGGGTTAGCTTAGATTTTAGGGTTAGTTTAAAGTTTAGGGTTTGAGGTTTAGGGTTTAGGCTTCAAAGTTTAGGGTTTTTAGTGTTTTGGGTTTAGGGTTTAGGGTTAGTTTAGGGTTTAAGGATTTAGGGTTTAGGGTTTAGGGTTTAGGGTTTATGTTTAGTGTTTAGGGTTTATGGTTTAGGGTTTAGGGTTTAGGATTTAGGGTTAGGGTTTACGGTTTAGGGTTTAGGGTTTAAGGTTTAGGGTTTAAAGTTTAGGGTATATGGTTGTAGGTTTAAAGTTTAGGGTTTAGGGTTTAGGGTTTACTTTTTTATTTAATTGGTTACTTTAAGTTTAGGTTTATTTAGTTTATTTAGTTTACTTTCTATTTATTTTAATTTATTATATTTTTTATTCATATTTTTATTTATTTTATTTATTTATTTTAGTTTCTTTATTTTAGTTTAAGTTTTTTATTTTTGTTTATTTTTTCGATTTAGGTTTAGGTTTAGGTTTATTTTTTTAGTTTAGTTGGACTTTTATTTTAATTTTTAGCTTTAGGTTTTTTTTTTATGTTTAGGTTAACGTTTCTTTATTTTTATTTAGCATTTAATTTAGTTTTAGTTTATTTTAGTTTTAGGTTTATGTTTTACTTATTTTAGTTTAAGTTTAGGCTTATTTTATTTTTATTTTAGGTTTACATTTTTTTTTAGTTTAGGGTTTAGATTTTATTTTTTATTTATTTTTAGGTTTAATTTTTGGGTTTTTTTAGGTTTAGGTTTTATTTAGTTTTTATTTTATTTATTATATATTTATTTTATTTTTATTTTAGGTCTAGTTTATATTTTATTTAGGTTTTTTATTTTGTTAGTTTAGTTAGGTTTTTATTTATTTTATTTTAGTTTAGTTTTTTATTTTAATTTTTTTATGTTTAAGTTTAGGTTTTAGTTTTATTTTATTTTTTATTTTATTTTAATTTAGGTTTTTTTATTTATTTTATTTTGGTTTAAGTTTTTTTATTTATTTTATTTTGGTTTAGGTTTTTTTATTTATTTTATTCTTAGGTTTTATTTAGTTTAGGTTTAGGTTTTTAGCTGTTTAGGGTTTAGGGTTTAGGTTTTGGGGTTTAGGGCTTGGGGTTTAGGGTTTAGGGTTTAGGGTTTAGAGTTTAGGTTTTAGGGTTAAAGTTTTGTTTCTTTATTTTTTCTTTATTTTTCAATTTTTTTAAAGTTTATGTTTTTATTTTGTTTTTATTTTATTTTATTTTATGTTTATTTCATTTTTATTTTAGGTTTAGTTTTTATATTATTTAGGTTTTTTAATTTTTAGTTTAGTTTATGTTTCATTTATTTTATTTTAGTTTAGTTTTTATTTTCTTTTGGATTTAGGTTTTTAGGTTAATGTTGTATTTTATGTTTTTATTTTATTTTATATTTTCATTTTATTTAGGTTTAGGTTTTCTTATTTATTTTTTTAGGTTTATTTAGTTTAGGTTTTAGGTTTTAGTTTAATTTTATTTGTAGGTTTTATTTTTTTCCTTTAAGTTTAGGTTTATTTTTATTTTATTTTATTTTATTTAGTTAAGGGTTTAGGTCTAATTTAATTTAGGTATATGTATAGATTTTATTTAATTTAGTTTAGTTTAGGTTTGTTTTATTTTTATTTTAGGTTAAGCTTTTTTTTAGCTTAAGGTTTAGGTTTTATTTTCTATTTATTTTTAGGTTTATATTTTTATTTAGTTTTTACTTTATTTTATTTTAGGTTTATTTTAAGTTTTTTTTACTCTATGTTTAGTTTTTATTTTATTTATGTTTTTTATTCTTAGATTTATTTAATTTTTTTAATTTTGTTTAAGTTTTTATTTATTTTATTTGAATTTATTTCAATTAGTTTATTTTATTTTATTTCTAGGTTTAGGTTTAAGTTTTTTATTTATTTTAATTTTAGGTTTTATTTAGTTTAAGTTTAAGTTTTTTATTTTATAGGGTTTAGGGTTTAGGGTTTATGGTTTAGGGTTTAGGGTTTTAAGGTTTAGGGCTTTAGGATTTAGTCTTTAGGGTTAGGGTTTAGAGTTTAAGGTTTAGTGTATAGGCTTTACGATTTAGGGTTTTTAAGGTTTAGGGTTTAGGGTTTAGGGTTTAGGGTTAGCTTAGATTTTAGGGTTAGTTTAAAGTTTAGGGTTTAAGGTTTAGGGTTTAGGGTTTAGGGTTAGCTTAGATTTTAGGGTTAGTTTAAAGTTTAGGGTTTAAGGTTTAGTTTAAGGTTTTAGTTTAGGTTTAGGTTAGGGTTAATTTAGGGTTTAGTTTAGGTTTAGGGTTTAGAGGTTAAGGTTAGGGTTAGGTTTAGTGTTTAGAGTTTTAGTGTTTATATAGTTTAGTTTAGGAGTTTAGTGTATAAACTTTAGGGTTTAAGTTTTAAGTTTAGGTTTAGGGTTTAAGTTTAGGATTTAAGTTTAGGATTTGGAGTTTTAGTTTGGGTTTTAGGGTTTTAGGTTTGGTTTAGGTTAGTTTAGTTATTTATAGTTTAGGGTTTAGGGTTTAGGGTTTGGTTTAGGATTTAGTGTTTAGGGTTTAGGGTTTAAGATTTAGTGTTGTAGGTTTAGTTTAGGGTTTAGGTTTTAGGGTTTAGGATTGAGGATTTAGGGTTTATGGTTTGGTTTAGGGTTTAGGTTTAGGTTTTAGGGTTTAGGGTTTTTTATTATTATTATTTTTTTAATAGAGAAAAAATTCATATTCAACATTTATTCTTTGTGACTTCATCATCAACCAAGTAACACACTAAGTTTTCTAAGACATAAGCAACGACATAGATCAACAGTGAGCATCCATAGAGCAAATCAAAAACCCTAGATAACCAGAATCATCTCTACTATAAGACATAGTTCCAAAAGCAGCAGAATTGATCGGTAGTTCTTCAATTTCTCTAGTTCCCATCAGAACCACCCGATCTCACGAAGTAGATCCACCAACATATCCCGATCTCTCCCTCACCACCACCAGCCTATAAACTCCATCGCTCCTTCCACCATAACCTCCACTACTACCACCACCTCCATATCCACTAGCACCTCCGGATACCCCACCACCATGCGATGCGATGCCTCCACCTTACCTCCATGTAGGATCTAGGCGAGCATGGTTGAGGGTGATGTTTTTGCCATCAAGGTTCTGCCTATTCTTAGGGTTTAGGTTTTGATTTAGGTTTGTTAGGTTTTAGGGTTTAGGGTTTAAGGGTTAGGGTTAAGAGTTTTTTAGGGTTTAGGATTTAAAGTTTAGGGTTTAGGGTTTAGGGTTTAGGGTTCAGGATTTAGTGTTTATGGTTTAGGGTTTAGGGTTTAAGGGTTTTTTTTTAAATTAAAGAAACTTGTAGGTTTAGTTTATTTAGTTTAATTTATTTATTTTAGTTTAAGACTTTTATTTTGTTTTAGTTTTTAGGTTTAGGTTTTATTTTTTATTTTTAGCTTTAGGTTTAGGTTTTTCTTTTATTATTTTAGGTTTAGGTTTTAGGTTTATTTTTAGGTTTTATTTTTTAGTTTAGGCTTAGGTTTATTTTAAGTTTGTTTTATTTTATTTAGTTTAGGTTTAGGTTTAGCTTTAGTTTAGTTTAGGTTTAGGTTAGGATTCATTTATTTTACTTTAGTTTATTTTAGTTTAAGTTTATATTTATTTTATTTTTAATTATTGTTTAGTTTTTTTGGGTAAAGGTTTAGATTTTATTATTTTATTTATTTTTATGTTTTTATATTTAGGCTTATTATTTAGGTTTAAGTTTTTATTTATTCTTCATTTTACTTTACTTTTATTTTATTTTATTTTTATTTTACGTATAGGTTTTACTTTATTTAGGTTTTATTTTTTACTTTAGTTTAGGTTTTTATTTATTTTAGTTTATTTTTTATTTTTTAGATTTATTTTTTTGGGTTTAGGTTTAGGTTTTAGTCTATGTCTTTATTTTATTTTATTTTTTTATTTTATTTTGATTTAGGTTTTTTTATTTATTTATTTTTTATGTTTTATTTAGTTTTGGTTTAGGTTTTATAGCCATTTAGGGTTTAGGGTTTAAGGTTAGTATAAGGTTTTTTTTGGGTTTAAGGTTTAGGGTTTAGGGTTTAAGGTTTAGGGTAGGTTTTAGGGTTTAGGTTTTAAGGTTAAGGGTTTAGGGCTTAGGGTTTTAGGGTTTAGGGTTTAGGGATTTTAGGGTTTAGGGTTAAGGGTTTAGGATTTAGGTTTTAGGTTTAGGGTTTTAGTATTAGTTCAGTGTTTAGGGTTTTTGGTTTTTTTTAACAAATTCAGATTGAACATTTTTTCATTTGATTTGATAGTAATCTTGATTTTAAGATTAGCGATGATAGAGATAAAAGTGGGCATAGAATTAAACACCCTAGATAACTTGAATTTCTCTACTTTAAAGGCATAGTTATATTATTTGTTCTTCAATTTTTTTGAGTTTTAGGTTTATCCACCATCATATCTCTTATATCTCCATCCGCCATAACAACCATTGTAACCTCCATTCCTTCCATATACTAATACCTCCATAGTACCTAGATATTTTTTTATCCTCCTTTGCCTTAGATCTAGTATTTGTGGTGATGTTTTTCAAGGTTCTTCCCATTCTTAGGGTTTAAGTTTAGGTTTATTATGTTTTAGGGTTTAGTTTATTTTTTAATTTATTTAGTCACTTTAGGTTTAAGTTTAGTGTTTAGGGTTTGGGGTTTAGGGTTTAAGGTTTTAGGTTAGGGTTCAGGGTTTATAATTTAGGTTTTAGGGTTTCAGGGTTTCTGCTTTTAAGGTTTAGGGTTTACGGTTAGGGTTTAAGGTTATGGTTTAAGGTTTTTTAGGGTTTAGGGTTTAGGGTTGTAAGTTTAGGGTTTAAGGTTTAGGATTCAAGATTTTGGTTTTAAAAAAAAAAATTTAAGTCAACCAGTAAGTTTAGATTTATTTAGTTTTTATTTATTTATTTTAGTTTATTATATGTTTTACTTATATTTAGGTTTATTTTTTATTTTTATTTAGTTTAGTTTATTTATTTTAGTTTAAGTTTTTTAATTTAGTTTATTTTTTAGGTTTAGGTTTAGGTTTAAGTTTAGGTTTTAGTTGAGTTCTTTTTTATTTTATTTTTTATGTATATGTTTTATTTTTGACCTTTAGGTTTAGGTTTAGGTTTTTATTTTATTTTTTTTGGTTTAGCTTTTAGGTTTTTATTTTAAGTTTATTTTTAGGCTTTATTTGTAGTTTAGGTTTAGCTTTGTTTATAGTTTATTTTATTTTGTTTAGTTTAGGTTTGGGTTTTATTTATTTTAGTTTAGTTTATTTTAGTTTAGGTTTAGGTTATTTTATTTTGTTTATTTTATTTTTATTTTAACTTTTTGTTTTAGTTTAGGGTTTAGGTTTTATTTTTTATTTATTTTTAGGTTTTATTTTTAGAATAATTTTTTAAGTTTACGTTTGTATTTAGTTTTTGTTTTTTTAGGTTTATTTTATTTTATTTTACTTTTAGTTTTTATTTTATTTAGTTATTTTATTCTTAGGTTTATATTATTTTTTTAGTTTAGTTTTGGTTTTTATTTATTTAATTTTAGTTTCTTTTTTATTAGTTTATTTTATTTTATTTTTAGGTTTAAATTTAGGTTTTAGTTTAGGTTTTTATTTTATTTAGATTTAGGTTTATATATATTGGTTTTATTTAGTTTTGGTTTAGGTTTTTAGGTTTTTAGGGTTTAGGGTTTAGGGTTTTAGGGTTTAGGGTTTAGGGTTAGGCTTTAGGGTTTAAGGTTTAGGGTTTAATGTTTAGGCTTTAGGGTTTTGGGTTAGCTTAGGATTTAGGGTTAATTTAGGGTTTAGGCTTTAGGTTTTAGGGTTTATGGTTTAGGGTTTAGGGTTAGTTTTGGGTTTAGGGATTAGTGTTAGTTTTAAGTTTTATGGTTTAGGTTTTTTTAAAAAATAAAATTAAGTAAACTCGTATGTTTAAGTTTATTTAGTTATTTTTTATTTATTTTAGTTTATTTTATTTTATATTTTTATTTAGGTTTATTTATTTTTATTTAGTTTAATTTATTTATTTTAGGTTTATATATTTTAGTTTATTTTTTAGGTTTAGGTTAATGTTTATTTTTTGTTTTGTTTTATTTTTATTTTAATTTTTAGGTTTAGGTTTTCTTTTTGATTTTTAGGTTTAGGTATAGGTTTTTATTTTATTTTTTTAAGTTTATGTTTTAGGTTTTTATTTTAGGTGTTTTTTTTAGGTTTAGGTTTAATTTTAGTTTATTTAATTTTATTTAGGTTAGGGTTTCGATTTGGTTTCATTTAGGTTTAGGTTTAAGTTTTATTTATTTCAGTTTAATTTATTTTATTTTATGTTTATGTTTATCTAATTTTATTTATATTAGGTTTAGGTTTTTTGTTAGTTTAGGGTTTATGTTTTATTTTTTAATTGTTTTTAGGTTTATTTTTTAGGTTTCTATTTTTATTTAGTTTTTATTTTATTTTAGTTTAGGTTTTATTTTATTTTTATTTTATGTTTAGTTTTTATTTTATTTAGGTTTTTTTTAGGTGTATTTTATTTTTTAGTTCAGTTTAGGTTTTTATTTATTTTATTTTAGTTTAGTTTTTATTTTTTTATTTGATTTTCTTTTTAGGTTTAGGTTTAAGTTTAGGTTTTAGTTTAGGTTTTTATTTTATTTTATTTAAGTTTATGTTTTATTTATTTATTTTATTTTTAGGTTTTATATAGTTTAGGTTTAGGTTTAAGGGTAAAGGGTTTAGGGTTTAGGGTTTCAGGGTTTAGGGTTTAGGTTTTAGGTTTAGCATTTAGGTTTTACTTTAGGGTTTAGGGTTTTTGGTTTTTATTTTTTTATTTTTTTATTTTTATATTTTTAATAGAGAACAAATTCAAATTCAACATTTCTTCATTTTGATTTCATCAACCAAGTAACAAACCAAGGAAGTGAGGTAATGGGACCTCCTTGGGATAGCTAAGGGCGTCGGACTATATTCCATTTCTTATGTATTTATAAGCATCATAACACATATTTTTCATTTCATAAGTTTTTGAAAATACATTTAGTTTAATAGTGATAATAGCCACTCATATATTAAATTAAATCAACACATGCAAGCTTACATAAAAAACTCCATTTTATTTTACTTGATTTTCAAAAGGTGGATGCTTGAATTGAAATGACATACCAAATTTAACATGATTGGAAAGGACAATCAAATATAAGCATCATTCATTCAACCAAACTAGTTCTTAAGGGCAATCAAATCAAATAAGATTATTTAAAGCAAACCAAAGCTTCTTTATTAATTAAGTTTTGGATTTGATTTTATTTAAAGAGGAGAAGAGAAATCATCACTTGTTATTTTAAACCCATTCCCACATTAGTGATTTAATTTAATTTAAGGAAATGTAAATAAGTTGATTTTATGGGTTAATTAAGTTGAACCCTTAAATAGATGAATTAATTACCCTTTCTTATGTCACCTTAAAGTAATTAACTAAATAATTATGAGCCAACATGATATGCATGGAAAATAAACTTGCAATGATCTTAGGAAATAAAAGGGGCCTAAGGATTAGCTCAGGGACTTAATTAATTACTCTTATGGTTTTCCCACACATGTGGACTAACCATAATTTCATTAAACTTCGTTTAAGTTATTAAACACTTAAATATCTACCCCATGATTTAATTAATTAGGTTTGATGTGATTATGATTTCAATTTGATTAAGTGATTTAATTAATTAGTTAAATATTAATTAATTTCATTTTCAAAAAGGCTGAAATGAACTTAGTGAAAGGGGTCCCAATCATATTCTTTATTTAAGTTATTGTTGAACAATGATTAATAAAATTAATTAACCAATTTGTTACTGTTCATGGGATCAATTAATCATTAATTAATTTAAAAGAGTAGTTAAGGCTTAATTAGTAAATTTTCCTAATTAAGTGAGCAATAAATCCCAAGAAAATGATGGGAGGTAGAGGTCATCCCATTAAATTAACCCATAAAATTTAGATTAATTGCTCAAGTAATTAAGGAGTAATTAAGATAATTAATTTTGTAACTAAACCTTAATTATTGTTCAAAATTAATTAAGATCATTTTAAAATAATTTTCCTCTAAAATACCTTTAAACTGAGCATTTATTTACATTGTTTATTTCTCTATGATTTTTTATGATTTTTAGAAGTTTTAGCCATTAAAAATGATTAATTAAGACAATTAAAGCTTAATCCTATTGGCCACATGGGAGGGCGCTTTACATGGCATGCTAACATTGTGCTTTGGTGGGCAAAGGGATTGGCTACTTAAAACTTATCTAACTCAGCACCTACATGGCGACAGCGGACCCACTTTCTCATCCGCCGGACACGCTTTCTTATACATCATCTGATTTAAGATCGAACAGCTATGATTAATCCCAAAGCTTAATAGGATTAAATCAGATCTATCTAACTGATCTAATCATGACCGTCCATTTCGATCACACGGAACAGACTGTACATGATCTAACATCATGCAAGTGAGAGAGAATGGAGTTTGTCCACCATTGCTCACTTGATCTAAGCCTAAATCAATTCAAGGATTCCATGACATCATAGGAGGATCCAATGGTCAAGATCACACACAAGATGCATGTTTTCTTCAAAAGCTCCAACCCATTTTTCTAAAGATCAATTTTGGAAGCATACCTGTCAGACTCAAGGCGGCGATTATGGAAGATTCATCTAGTGGGGATCCCTTGACAAATTGGATCATTCTTGATGTTTGCTCAAAAGGCCATGAACCTTTGATTTAGCTGCTTTGATCAAAGTCACACCTCGGTGCTGGGAAGCTTGGGAGATGATTCATTTTTGCTCGACGAGGCTTGAGGAAGGTGTGTGCAAAGTAAATTTGATTTTGATGGAGATATGGGGAAGTTAGGTTAAACATGGGAACGTCTTATTTCAGGGTAGATGGGAATGGCATTTTTTGATCGAGGAGCAGGAGCTTAAGGAATGGCTTTGGCTTATCTTGGCTAATAGGGCTCAGGAATTATTTTTGTGTGTGTTTGAGTGGAAATGTGGTATCTACCACCCCTTCATCTTGATTGAACGGTGGGATCGAGTTTGGCTTCTACTGGTCATCCGATAATCTTAGGGAGTGGTGTGTTGTAGGGAGGAGGTGAGTTGGTTAGCTTAGTTGGTTGAAGGTGTGGAGGTGGCTGCCAAGGAGGAATCATAGGTGTCATATGGGCTTCAAATGCCCCAATGGGGAGGGTGAGGTGATTTCACCACCCATGGGTCATGACCCACCACCCTTGGACTGTTGGCGTGTCCTAGGTGCCTAGATGGACCATTGAGAGCTACCAAGTGGCCAAAGAAATGACCACTTACATGGGTGATTTGTCCCATGTGATGTGACCCAAGGGTAGAATGATCATTTGGTATTTGATTTGATAGGGTTTGAAATGAGCCAAAAGTGCTTCAAGTCAAATGGAGTTGATTTGGTTAGGTTTGGCTCAATTTGACTCATTTAGGTCAAATTAGGTTAGGTTGCATCAAGTTGACCAATTGGTCAAATTGGGTCAAACCAAGGGCTAGGCCAAGTTCAATTGATTATTTGGGATGTTTTGGTCAATTGGTTTCATTTAGTTTGGCTTAGATTTGATTTTGGCTCATTTGAATTCATTTGGGTCAAATGGGTTAAGTTGACCAATTTAAAAATTAATAGATTGAGAGTTGGTTTGGGATTTTGAACTTGACCAATTGAAGATGATCTTTGGTTTCAATTAATTTGGATTTAGTTTTGATTTAGGCCAACTTGACCCTTTAGGTCAATTTGGGCTAAGTAGGTCAATTGGGTTCAATTGGGTCCAATCATGACTTTGGTCAAGTTCAACAATCTATTTGGAATATACTTGAGCCATTGGTTGCAATCAATTTGGTTTATATATTGATTTGATCCAATTTGGTCTTTTAGGTTAGTTTGGGTCAACTTGGGTCAAGCTGGCCAATTGGGTTTGGTTTAAATCAACTGAAGGTCAAGTCATATTCAAATATTGATTTTGATTTGGCATGAATCATTAGTTTCAAGTGATTTGTCTTAGATTGCAATTTGGCTAGTTTGGGTTCATATAGGTTAAGGGGTTGACTTGGTCAAATGACCAAGTTGACTTGGTTTGACCTAATTTGTGATAATGATCAACCTAGGTTGATCAACAATCATGATGCGAGGTTTTGATGGGCTTGGTTCAATCTAATTTGGGTACGATTAGAACTTGGCTCAAATAGATCGAATTGGCCACTTTAGGTCATGTGGACAAATTGGGTTTAATTTTCTTGATTTTGGGTTGAGTTTAATTAGTTGAGTTTATATATGGATTTGGAATTGATATATAAATTCAATTGCAATTAGCTTTGGTTCATTTGAAGATTTTAAGTCAAAAGGGTTAAGTTGGGTTTGACTTGGGTTGATTTTGGCTTGGCTTGATGATTATAGATTCATTTATATTTGTGAATATAATTGAAGGTATGATTGATTCATGAGAAAATCAATTGAATTTGGGTTTTGGAATGAAGTAATTTGCTAAGTCCATGGAGTTGGTCATGTGGCTTAGTTTGAATTTTGCTTTGGTTTTATTTATTTTTGTTGATTTAAATGTATATTTCATTTAAATTTGTGAAGATAATTGAAATTATTATTGAATTATTAGAAAATCAGTTGACTTTGACTTGATTTGGATTAAGATTTGGCTAAGTCCATGGGATAGATCATATGGCTTAGGAAGGGTTTTGATTTAATTTGATTAAATTCGATTTAGTTTTGATCATTTGAATGTAGATTTGATTAATATTTAAGAAGATGATTGAAGACATAAATTGATTTTCGATAGATTTGGAGTAAGATATGGCTAAGTCCATGGGATAGGTCATATGGCTTAGGAAGGTTTCAAGTTTAGATTTGATCATGGGCTTTAATCATTTGGTTTTGAATTTGGGTTTGGATTTAGATTTTGATGTTTGAATTAAACTTGAGGTTTGGTTTGAGAAGGTGAACATGGATTCGATTTGGTTTGTTGGCTAGGTGGATTATCCTAATCCCTAAAGCACAACCTAATCTTATGATTAACCCTTCTAAATCTTTAAGCTTTGGTTAATTGTTTACCTAATTGTTAGAAGTGTCTTTTGACTAGGGAAGTATTAGTGTCTTGAAGATTCCTAAGTCTAAGATGGGTAGATTGAATTTGCACTCCAAAAGTGAGGTCAACAGGCCTTAGGCTCCATAGTGTTGCTTTTGGAGATAGATGATTGGAAGACAAAAGCTACGTTTCACATTATAGACTCAGATACATTGTTCAACGCTTTGCTTGGGAGACCATGGATACATCAGAACAACATAGTTCCATCCTCTGCATATTGTGAGGTTAGGTGAGGTAGGATTGTTTATTGTGTCAAAGAGATCTCAAGTGATTTATAATTCATGAGGTCATATATATGAGGATGTACTACACCTCCCTCAAAATCAATAAGTTTATTCTCATGAACTTGGTCAAAGTTTAAAATAAAATAAAAAGAAAAGAAAAGAAAGAAAGATAGAAAAGGAAAAAAAGAAAAGAATAGAGAAAATGAAAAAGAAAATAAAAGGGAGGGGAAATAGACTTGGAGGAGGAAGTAAAGCCTGACATTAGATTCCACCCATAGTTCATTACTCTATTTGGACATATGGGTAGGACTACGTAACCTCCAACAAGCAGAGGAAGAGGCCAATTAAGAGGTAGTCCCAAGGGTGGAAAACCTCATTATTATAATAGAAATATATGTCTAACTACCGAGTACACTGTTATCCATATAGACTTAGAATCTTGTTCATAGGATGAGTCTTATTTAGCACATAGCCAACTCTTCTCAGCAGTAGATTCCCTTGGAGGTGATAGTTAAGACAGATAGTGATGAAGATCAAGCTCCAAAGCAAAGCATAAGTGTATCCAAGTGTTTATGCTAAATAGTTAGGCATCAGTTGGGAACCTTAGTGTTGGTTCTCTTTTCTCTCTGGAATAGAGAAAATAAATGACACCACGTAGAGTTTAGAAATATTTTATTTATAAGATCAAATACAACATTAAGGAATAAACATACAATCATTTCAATAAAAGACTCATAAGGCAAATGGGTCTTTCATTTACCAGAGTATTTTCCCCTGAACTACATGGAAGAGTGGAACATGGTTAATTTTATTCTAGGATCATGGTTCCCTATAAAGGCAAGCCTTTATAGTTAATTACATCTTAGGAAGGGTCTCTTCTAAGAATACTCTTGATTAAAGAAATAAGTGGTTATTTCTAAAGACTACTAAGGTAGCTTTCAAAGGATTGATTTTTGGAAATTCAATTGGGAGAGGTCCAAATTGGAAAGAGTTATTTTTTTATGAGTCAAATGGAAAAGAGTAGGAAATGCTTGTTGATACTGGGATGCCCAGTAGACATTTCATCTATCCTATGATTGGGCTTCAAATTTGGGATTTAATTTTACAATTCAAGTTACCATTTTGTTAGAAATCTAGGACTTAGATTCTAGCAGCACAAGATTGTAGAAATGCCTAAGGTTGATGAATTATTCCTAAAAGGATGCTTTAGAACCTAGTCTATAGTGTGCATGTCGATGCCTAATTCTATTCTTGGGAATCATTGGTCATTCTCTTCACTTGAAGGAATTAACCTATCCCTACTCTTAACTTTCATGGAGAAGGCTTCCAGCTAACACTACCTAAGCGTATTTTAAAACCAAGAGGCTAAGTCATATGAATGAAAGATGGATGGAATGTTGTAGTTTTAGGAAAGAAATCTATGAACCTAGACTTACTCCCTTACCCCTAAGATTATGTAGGGTATGAAGATGTACCTAACTAATGCACATTTTTTAGATTTTTATAATTTTTTTGACTCAATATTCATTTTAGGCCATAAGAATACAATTTATGCCTAATGCATGTAATTAGATAAAGATTATGGGCCAAATCAGAATAGAAGAATGTGTACTTCCACCACAGTCTCTCAAAGGTCATGCCCAAGTTTTTTGATAGGGATGGAAGTCCTTCATTAACCAAGAGTGAAATAATATGATTATGCATGATATTAAAACATCCAGCTAAGGGGTTGCTAGATATTTTTCTTGCTTTAATACCTAGGCTTTTGTATGAAGATTATGAGTTTTTTTTTTATTTTTATGTTTCAATTGATTTAGTTGGGTATACAACTTAGTTTATCCTATGATCCTAGAACATCAAGACAAACATAGCACAAAAAAGAAACCTAAGAAAAGCATGCTATTTCTATTAGCACAAAATAAATCAAGCCAAATTAAATTATATAAGAAAAAGGCCAATGCATCCGGGTACTGCTATACACCCTGGAAGAAAGAAAATTGGGCAGCCGAGTTTTTCCCTTATACAACTCAGTCTAGCACTACAAGTTCAGATCTATGGGTCTTCTTTCCAGGAAAGTCTCCTTCTTCAAGGACATCCATGCTCCACCGACCACCGCACCATCTCTTGGTTGGGTCTCATAATCCCACCAGATCCTAACTTAATTCTAAGCTCAAGATTACATTGAAAATTCAAAGAAAATCCTAAGCCCTGCAAAACATATGTTAGGAAATATACATAGCACACAAAGCAGTTTATATTTCACAAACATATGAGCTTAGCATTAGTTTGTTGCCAAGCCCACCTGTCTTATGCACTATGTTAAGGGATTTTTAGCACCTACAAGCAAAGAATAATTTTATGATTTATTTATTAAAGTGATCCCTTTAAAATAGTCCCCTGTAGAAAATAATGTTAAATCTAGGAAGAATGCTCTAACATCCAATCTAATAAACAAAGAAGCCTAAGAATCCAGTGTAAAGCAAGACACCACATAGACATGTGAAGCATATCACAACATATCATAGGAGATTAAAAGAAAATCATAGAATGATCTAACTTAGATCTAGGGTCTGTGACCTAAGTAATCTATTGTGTGTAGAAGTGGGGTTTGTGTGGTAAGTCTTTGCTAGGCCTTTAAGTTTAAGTTTGAAGTTTGAAGTTTGAATTGGTTTAATTTTTACAATTGGTTGGTTTCAATTCAAATGACTTAATGATTTAATTTCCACTTTTATGTTCATTTTATGTGGTTAAAGTTGTATAAGTTTTCAAGAATGAGAAATAGAATGAATTTTATTTTTAGGTGAAACTCACTTTATTCCATCCAAATCTAATGAGGTTTCAAAGGCTAACTAAAACCCTTAAGTATTTTAATTAATCCTTTTGATTTTATTTATGTTTGGATTTAATTTATGTTATTTCATTTATTTGAATTACTTTATTTAATTTAATTTGTTTGATTTATTTTATTTTGAATTAAGTTATATGGATTTCATTTTATTTGGCTTATGTTAATTTAAAGAGTTTGATTTAAGTTTAATTTCATTCAATTTAACTTAAGATATTAAAACATGGATTTGTAAGCTTAAGGTTTAAATTTATTAATATGAATTAATACCTTAGGTTTGTTCATATATTCTTAACCTAAGTACTTAAGGTTAACTTGATTTGATTTGATTAATCTAGGTTTTAAGTTCATTATTTAAATTCATTAAGGATGAATGTTTTTATTAAATTTAACTTAAGTTGTTTAATTATATTTGAATTTCCTTAAGTATTGAATTTCTTAAAATTTTATTATTTGATTAAATTCTTTGACTTAGAAAGTTTTGATGAATTTCCCTAAGTATTTATGATGTTTATTTCAGATTAGTTCAATTTATTTGTTGATTCAATGAATTGATGATTATTCTTAATTATTATTTAGTTCATATAGACAAGAGATTTGGAAAATCAAGAATTCCAAATTTATAGACTAATTGTGTTTGAGATAATTATGGTAGTGTGCCAATTTTATGTTTCTAAAGTTTCAACTTAATTAGATATGTAACTAGTGTAATTAAGGTTCTAATTATTAAAACTTAAATTAAGCCTAATTTATTAAGATTCATTAAGATTTTTTATTTTTAACTTATTCTTCATTGAAATACCTTTCCAGTGAGGGTTTATGTATAATTTTTGGTTAACTAGTTGATTTATTATGATTCAATTAAGTTCAAGTCATTTAATTGAATTATTTAATTCTTTTAATTACCAAATTAAGTTAATTAGTCACCTATTAGATTCATATAGGTTATATTAGGTTTAATTAATATTCTGATGTTCATTATATTAAGTTAAGATTATTAAATTAAAGTTTTCTAATTATTTTATTAAAGGGTAATTAATTTAATTAATTTAAAGGTTAATACACATAAAATTACAATTTCATTTGAATTCAGAGAATTAAATAACCAAAAGTTTACCTAAGGTATGTTTTATGCTTAATTTCATTTCCCCAAAGTTTCAAATTGATTGGATTATTTATTTGAGAGTAATTAAGGTTTAATGTTCTTTAATTAAACCCAAATTAAGGAAAAAGTACCTAATACAAATTAGGGATTTTAATTTTTATGGATTCCTCTCATCAAGATGAATCCATAGAGATTTTATTTGTATTTTTTTATTTTTCTTTGATTTTATATGATTTTTTGAAGTTTTTAGGTTTTTAACTAATTAATTAAAATTATTATTTAACTAATATTAACAGTTTTAATGGCTTTTAAGTGAGCCGGTCCCACACAGCTTTTAACTAATATTTCCCCAAGACGTGTGTCGCGTGACACGCGGACCATGTGTCGCGCATGGGTTGATCTCGCGGGACGATTCTAGGTTGTTCGATCATGGATCGAATAGTCCGGATCATTCCTGTGATTCTTAAAGGATTTAATCAAATTATATTCCTAGATTTCCGACATTTTTTTAAAAGAAATGCGGTCTCGATTTCATCTCCCCAACCCTACAGAGCGAGGACCATCCATGGTTTTGGTTAATATCTTTTAATAGGTAATGAAATTGCATGATTTAAAGTGTTACAGAATCATTGAAAGGTCTTCTTTCAATCCATATGGCTTGATCTCACTGGAGGACAAGCCTTATAGGGAAATGATCAAGGCTTAAAGCTTTGAAGAAAAAGAGGGGTCATCAATGGCATACCTTGATTTAGAGAGTTTCAGAGGTTGAAATCAATTCCAATAGCTTCGTTTTGAGAAAGCCTTGTGCTAAAGGAATTGAGCCAATTCCTTGTAGTTTGATCTCTAGACCAAGCCTTGGATTGGATTTTTGGTTTTGATGGTTCACAATGGTTGAGGGCACTTGGAGGGAGGGGGAGATTTCATTTTGCTTTGATTTGGACGTGTGAGGATGTATGTGGGCTTAATTCTCCTTGGGGAAGTGTCTATGCTTGGTTTCCTATATGGCTGAAGGTCTTATGCACTTTATTTCCTCTCCCCCTTGGTTTGCTAGAGGTATGAAAATAGCTTGGTATCTTGTTATCTCACTTCTCTTTGCATTACATGTGTCCTTTGAGGAAGAGGTGGGGAGGTGATGAGGGAAAAATGAATTTTGCCTTCTTCCCTTTGACTTTGTATTTGTCTTCTTCCCCTTTGGATCTTAGCATGAAGTAATTATGGGGTTTTATTAGGAGTTATTCAAGGTTCCTAAAACATTTTAATTATTTCCCCATTAATTTCCTTTTATATAAAACACTTAACCCAATCTTGATTTCACATGGGTCAAATGACTTATTTGATACAATTACATCCAATGGGAAATTGGGTTGTGTCCTATCATCATATCCAAATGATTTGAAGACAATCATCTTGGGTTTATTTCAATTTTCCTTGGGTTTGAGTTCAAGGTAGCCTATTTAAGTCATTTTGATTTAAGGAATTTAGTTTACTTAATCTTGGCCTTAATAAACTCAAATTTCTTTGTTATTATGACAAAATATTTATTTGATATTTTGGAATATTTTTGGTGTTTTAATTTATTCAAATTTTAGTGGGTTGAATTTTTTTATCAAGTGGGCCCACTTATGTCAACTCTAGGTTGACTAGAGTTGACTTTATGTTTGACTTTGAATTTGGAAGTAGGAAATCCTCATTTGAACTTGATATCATTTTATTGCTAAAATGATGTCTTCTAAAAATGAGGTCAACACGTAGCTCTAACCCCAGTTTCCTCTTAAAAAGCTAAGGGTTTGGTAGTTATGGAAGCCCCTAAGTCATCCACAGGTGTAAAGACTTAGAGCACAGGTCAGACTACTTTGAATGAATATGGAAGAACAAATTCAAAAGCTCTTAATCAAGACCGGGACTAGAATTTCATACAGTGGATCCAGTCTATGATGATAATTACTACTTATTCATCACCAATCATTTGGAATCTGATAGGTTCTATTAAAATTATATTAAGTCATATGAGGTGGTGTGCTTAAAAACTTTAGATGATCTAGATGATTTGAAGTCCAAGATGCACCACCAGAGTTCGAAGAAGAGATCAAGTAAACCTTCGACGAGCTCAAGAAAATCAACTTAGGGGCTGAAGAAGATCAACGCCAGACATACATCAATTCTTTGTTGAATGAAATTGAAACCAATTACTTAGTTAGGCTATTAACTGAGTTTAAGGACTACTTTGCATGGAGTTATTAAGAGATGCCTAGATTGGCTCCTACGTAATGATCCATAAACTAGTAATAGAGCCTACTTCTAACCCTATCAAACAAGCTCCTAGATGTATGTGAGTAGATAAAATAATATGTTATTTATGAAATCTAGAAACTGATTGATGTTGGCTTCATCTAGAACCTACACTAGCTTACATCATCCAAGTTAAGAAAAGATATGTGCTAATTTTAGGGATTTAAATAAGGCATGTCAAAAATATGAATTTCCACTACCAATCCTGAAGCTGATGGTGTACATTGCCTCATCTCTCGTAGTCTTCTCTTTTATGGATGGCTTATCTGGATATAACCAAATAAAGATGGCCCCTGAAGATGAAAGAAACACTACTTTTAGAACCACTACCAGAATCTATTGCAATAAGGTCATGCCTCTCAGCCTTAAAAATGTTAATGCAACATACCAGCGGGCTATGTGTTGAATCTTCAATGAACTCATTCATCATCAAATCAAGTGTTATGTTGATGATCTCATGGTCAAAAGTAGAGTAGGAAGAACATCTCTTTGACTTGAGAGTAGTTTTCAAATAGTTAAGACAATTTAACCTCAAAATGAACCCCCCAAGTGTGCATTCGTAGCCGAGAGAAATTCTTGGCTTTATGCACGCGAGAATCAAAACTAATCCAGAGAAGATTAAGGCAATATTAAAAATGCTACCGCATAAAAGTTTAACTCATCTTTCATCATTCTAAGGGTAGTTGGCGTATCTAAGATACTTTATATCCAATCTATCAAAAAGATATCAGTCATTCTCAACACTTATCAAAAAGGATGCCAAGTTAAAGTGAGATGACAAGTGTGAGTATGCCTTCAACGACATCAAGCATTACCTGATGATGTCGCCAGTTCTAGCAGCCTATCCCGGATAACCCGCTCATACTTTACACTACTACGTTAGATGACTACCTTTGTGCTTTTTTCTCCCAAGCCAATGATAAAGGGAAAGAAAATGCACTATTCTACCTCAGCCTTCATCTAATCCCTACTAAGGCTAATTATCCACTCATTGAGAAGCATTTCGTAGATTTAATCTTTGCATTACCAAAGCTACAACACCACATGCTTCCTCATAAGGTGAATTTAATCTCTAGGATCAATCCACTACAATATCTCATGACACGGTCGATGTTGTCTGGATGGTTAGCACGATGGTCCATGATCCTATGATAGTTTGGAAATTCCTTTGTACCCTTTCGTGCAGTGAAAGGACAAGCCCTAGTAGATTTCTTAGTAGTACACCCACTTCCTGCTTACTCTAAGCATCCAGAACATCAACATCTTCGGGGATTCTAAGATAGTTTTCAACCAAATTGTTGGGTCTTATAAGGTTATAAAGCTTAAGCTCCATCACTACCATAAGAAAGTTGTTGGCCCAAATCCTAGAGGTTACCCTTTATAAGATTAACGAGGAGAGAATGCCATAACATATGCTTTAGCCAAGCAAGGAATCGACATGTCCAAAAGATGAGTCCATATCAATAAAGGTACAAAATAGACAAGTCTTATGCTTATTGATACTGAACTCAACAAACAGTACTCTTTTGAAGGGGAGGTTGCCATTCCCAAGAAGGACAAGGAGCTAGATTGGAGGCAACCATTCATGGATTACCTAAATAAAGGAAAACTACCTCAAGAGAAGTCTCAAGCCCATCAGATGAAGCAAAGAGCACTTTCCTACACTCTTGTGGATGGTGTCTTGTATTGACGGTCTTTCGATCATATGTGGTTATGTTGTTTAGACAAGCACGAAGCCCATAAGATCATGACCGAGGTACACTCAAGATTATGTGGAGCCAACCAATACAGTTCAAAGATGAAAGCCAAGATCAAGAGACTAGGATACTACTAGCCATCGATGATCAAAGTTTACATGGATACAACTAGGTGATGCCACCAATGTTAAATACATGGTGTGGTCCTACACTAACCACCCAATATTCTACATCCTACATTGGCCTCATTATTATTTGAGTGTTGGGGTATTAACATAGTGGGTTCGATTGATCCTCCTTCTTCTAAGGGTCATCGGTTCATCGTAGTTGCTACTGATTACTTTTCCAAATGGGCAAAGGCAATTCCACTCAGAGAGGTCATAGCTCAGCATGTGCTCTAATTTTTTAGGAACCATATTATATATAAGTTCAGAGTGCCTCGACAAATTATATCTAATAATGGTACTACATTCAAGAGCACCGAGATCAACAACTTTTCCCAGATAGATAACATATATTGGAGATATTATATCATCAACTACCTAAGGGAAAATAGCTTAGCAGAAGCCTTGAACAAAGCTCTCATCCAAATACTAAAGAAGAAACTCGACATCAACAAGTGATAGTGGCATGAGCAATTAGTTGAAGCTTTGTGGGCCTATCACACCACATATAGAACTCCAACTCAGTCTACTCCTTTCACCTTAGTGTATGGGTCTAAAGTTGTTTTACCATTAAAAGCCCAACTCTGATCACTATGGATAGCTATGGGTAGCAAGATGACAATAGAGTAGAATGCCAAGTTACGGTTAGAAAAGCTTTAAGGTTTAGAAGAAAGATGCCTACGAGCATGTCAAAACCTCAAGTTGTACAAAGCTAAAATGATTCAAGCTCATAACATGTTGGTCCGTCTTGGAGCTTTCCAAGTAGGAGAGCTTATTTTAGTTCTGAGGAGACCAATTGTTGCTCATCATAAGATGGGAGGCAAGTTTGAACTCACTAGGAAGGCCCTTTTGTCATAAAGAAGGAGTACCAAGGAGGATCTTATCACTTATTTATTAATCATGGAGAGTGCCCAATGCTTTCATCAAGCTCTACTTAAAGAAATATTATAAATCATGTTTGAAAATAATTATCATTAATGAAAATTCCTTTTTGAATTTAATCTCTTTCATATTGAAAGTATTCTTGTTTGTGAATCCTCCATGATGTGTTTAAGGTAGGTGTAAGGAACCCAAGCAGCGTCCTATTTTTTATTGACACAACAGAAACACAAACTACTCACAAACATATAAAATAAACACATGGCTTTTATCTCGAGATACTTTGAGTTGAGATAACACCCCCAATGACACTCACTCATTAATTGATCGAGGTTAGGATAGCATGCTAGCCTACTAGTGTGTCACCTAGTGGTCTTCTTGCTTTGGAGGATGTAAGTATGCTACGCTTTCATTCTTTACTTGGCCACTGCACACCGATAAGGGCCTTATTAGTTTGTTAGGCCTTACTGCATAGCTGGTAAGCTACCTCATGTTGGCTTTATTTAAGAGGATGTGAGTTTGACATGCTTTCATCTAGGATTAGCCTTTGTGCACTAACTAGGTTGAGTATATTTGAGATTTAGGATAAGTCTCCTAGTGGCTCCTTCCCTCCTAACTATTTCAAGTCTGGGTCCAGTCTTTCCTTAGGGCTCCCCACTTAGTAGTCATTCTAGGTCAGATAGCATCTGTCCCGCGGATGACAAACTATCCCAATGAATAGTTCCGCTTGAAAAGTTGTAAGCTTACACTCTTTATTTCTAGATTGATCATTAAACACCGGCGGACACCTTAGGCTAGTTGGTTCTCACTATGTTGATGGATACACCACTCATGCTGATGGATACACCTTATGTTGGTTGGTTCTTGCAACTTAGGATACACCACTCATGGCAGATGTAAATTTGCTATGCCTTCTCTTTTAGTTGGCCACCATACACCTATAAGCTTTCTTTTCCAGGGCTCAAGATAATGCCCTAGCATCTCCTCCCTTGTAGAAACTATATTTGGAACATGTCCTTTGCGGCCCCATTTAGACACTACCTCAGTTACTATCAGATTGAACACCTTTCCTAGTAACCACCCCTGTGCTGTTGGAGAATTTATCTTATGGATGTACAGATTCTCCCTTGGTCTAGTAAATCTGAGATAGGTAAAAGATGACATGGTCCCTTCTCAGTGTGGTCCCTCGTACACCAACAAGGTCTACTTAAATATACAAAAAATATATATATTCATATGTGGAATAGGAGGACAACCCTAGTGGTACCTTTTCCCAAGAAGGTATCCTATCTTTAGGGCAGTGTCAGCAAAACACCCTATATGAATCGCCTAATTACTCTTGAGTTGATATAAGTCCCCAACGATATTCACTCAATAATTTTCCCTAAGTCAGGTTTGATTTGTTCTGCTACCAACATGTCACCCGTGGTTATTCCCACTTTAGAAGTAAGTCAGCTACACCTTCTTCTAGCATATGTTGCACCAAAGGAAACTCCTTAGGTTGGCTAGCTCTACCCCACAATAGGCTATCCCTTTGGATTTGTAAATGAGATAGGATAAGTCGATATAGCCCCTTCTCAGTGGGTCCATCACAAACAGACATGGTCCATAAATTAAATCTATCAAATTTGATCGAGCTCACATCCCTAGTGGATATGCCTCAATTCAAAATCAAACTAAACCAAAAAAAAAATGTATCAAATCATTTGAAATTAAGATAAAATTAATTCTGACAACTTTTAAGTTGACATAAGTCCCTAACGAAATTCACTCAATAGTCTCCATAGGTTAGGTTCGATTTATTGTGCATCCAATAGGTCACCCCAGTAATTGTTCCTAGCTTTGGAAGATGTAAGTCTGATATGCTTTCTTCTTAGCATAGCTATTGTACAATGAAAGGCAACCCCTTAGGTTGGCTAGCTCTACCCCGTAGCCTATAGACTATCCCTTTGGATTTGTAAACCTGATGTAGGTCAAAGATGATATAGCCCCTTCTCAATGGGTCCATCGTACATTGACATGATCCATACATTAACTCAAATTAAATTAAACCCAATTTGATTTTCCCTAGCAGAGTTAAATCATACCCTTCTCCCCAGTGGAGCCCCAAATCATATATAAACAAACCAAATTCAAAACCAACCTTCCCATTGGAGCCAAATTAAACTAACTTCCCTAATAGATTCTAAATCAAAGAAATCCAACCAAACTCTTATCCCAAATGGATACATCCCCAAACAAATCTATGAAATCAAACTCAAATTCCAATCCCCAGTGGATAGCCTGAACCTACTTCCCTAGTGGAAGGTTCATATAAAACACTAGTGACGAGTCCATATTTTTAGCAGATAAGCCTCCACATCAATTAAAACAAAATAAGTTAAAGTTGATTTGATCTTAATCCCTGGTGGATTATAGATTCTTATCACCAGTAGATCTTCTTTCCATAAATCATATAATCAAATCAAATTCAAACCTTATCCCCAGCAGATTTTCTTCTTCTATGCCCTCGACATAGACCCATCACAACTCATGTCCAATGCATGTGTAATCCCTTAGTGGATCTCCCTCCATGTCCTTGACATGGAATTCTCATCAAATCTTATTTCTTCTCTTATGCACACCTTTAATACTTCAACCAAAAGCCTTACAATGTATTCATTCAAATTACATTATCTTAACATTGTAATCAACATTTTATGATTTTTGATGGTGCAAGCTCAAACTAACTATGCAATATCATGCTAAACATATTATAGTGTAAATTAACACACTATATTATATTATAATATATTATGTTATATTATAATTTGCTATAATATAATATATTGTCTAACATTACACCACATTAGAATAACTTAAAAATAACAAATAACCAAATTTTCTCAAAATATAAATAATGATCATTTTGGATGTAAAATTGTTATTTTTCTATTAGAAATGGTACAAAATAGCATTATTTTGGTGTTGCTTCTTGGTGTGTGCCATGAATTTGGCCAGATTGTTCCATCTCAACCTTCAAGTTAACATTTTTGTGAGTTTTGACCCAATGTATTATAACAAAAGTAAAACATACTACAATGTACAATAACATTTAGTAACACACCACCACATTCATGTATATGTGAGGTTTAATTGTTATGTACATTAAATTTTAATATGCTTTTATATAATATATTATCTTACATTATACCTTAAAATGAATCACTTTAAGCAAAAAATTTATAAAATTTGGTTGAAAAATAAACTTTAATTTTGGATGCACAATTCCATTCTTTTGATTAAATGACACACCATAGTACACCCCCAATGATGTTCCCTAAAGCTTACTTTAAATTTGGCCAAATCCCATCATCTCAGTCTATAAATTAGAATTTTTATGAATTATACTAGTACAAACTCTACTACATCATACTACAACAAATAAAAATATGCTAAATAATAAGTAGTAATACACAATAGTGTGCTATAATGCATGATGCTACACTATGTTATGACATCCTATATTATAATACTCTATAACAAATTATATTATACTATATTGCATATCACATCATAAGGGATTGCTTAAGATAAAAAAAATCATAAAATTAGTCTAAACAATAAAAACTATATATTTTAGTCATATCACTTACATATTTTAAATTGAAATAATATATTATGATGCCATGCTCTACCTATTTTGAATTTGGCCAAATTTCATCATTTTAAAGTCCAAATCAACATTTTTATAAATAATGCTACTATAGGCTCGACTGTATGATTGTAAAATAAGAAGAGAATTTAAAATGTGCAGAACAATATATTATGATATATGATGCTACACTATGCTATAACATATAATATATATATTTTGAAAATAAAATATTACTTTTTAGACTACAAGTGGCGTAGCACACCTTTGGTACTACAACCTAATTCCCACTTCAAATTTAACAAACTTCATCATCTAATTTATTAAATCAATATTTTTATGATTTATATTAATATAGACTATAGGGCATAATACCATAATATACTAAAACATTTCAAAACATCTTATAACATCCAAAAACACATCACTACATGCTCAAATATAAGATGATACATTATACTATAATATATGGTATTATAATATGATTTAGGATATTCAAATCTCTAATAATCAAGGGAAACTCTATGAAGACATTTTCTTTAGCTACCATAACTATGTTAGGATTAGGTAATTCTTTAGATCTACTCCTAATGACATCTTTATTCAAGGTTTAGGGTTTATGTTTAGGGTTTGGAGTTTAGGGTTTAGGGTTTAGGGTTGTAGGTTTTAGGGTTTAGGATTTAGGGTTTTATTTAAGGTTTAGGATTTATAGTTTAGGGTTTAGGTTTAGGGTTTAAGGTTTAGGGTTTAGGGTTTATGCTTTTTTGGGTTTAGGATTTAGGGTTTAAGTTTTAAGTTAAGGGTTTATGTTTTAGTTTATGTTTCAAGGTTTAGGGTTTAGGGTTTAGAGTTTAGAATTTTTTTTAATCGAGAATAAGTTAAGATTCAACATTTCTTCATTTTGATTTCATCAATCAAGTAGAACCCCAAGTTTTCTAAGACACAAGCGATGACATAGGTCAAAAATAAGCACCCATTAGGCATATCAAAAACCCTACATAAGTAGAAGTTGTCTCTATATAAGACATAGTTCCATAAGCAGGAGATCAAATTGGTTATTTTTCAGTTTCTCTAGTTCCCATTAGAACCCACCCTACCTCTTGAGTTGCGGGATTTGCCATCATATCCTTGACCTCTCCCCCCGCTACCACCATAATTATAGCCTCTGTCACTCCTCTAGCCTCCATAACCACCAATGCTTCGAACACCACCTCCATATGAACCAGTACCTCCAAATCCCCCACCACCACCGATAACTGACACCTCAGCCTACCCCTCCACCTCTAGATCTAGAGTAATCCTAGTTGATAGTAATGTTCCTACCATCAAGGTTCTTTCCATTCTTAAGGTTTAGGGTTTAGGGTTGGTTTAGGGTTTAGGATTTTAGGTCTATGGTTTTTGTGGGTTTATGGTTTTAGAGTTTAGGTTTAGGGTTTTAGGGCTTAGGGTTTAGGGATTATTGTAGGGTTTTAGGGTTTAGAGCTTAGGGTTTAAGGTTTAGGGTTTGGGGTTTTAGGGTTTAGGGTTTAGACTTTAGGGTTAGTGTTTAGGGTTTTATGGGTTAGTTTTAGGGTTTAGGGTTTAGGATTTTATTTTTAATTAAGTAAACCAGTAGGTTTAGGTTTATTTAGATTATTTTTAACTTATTTGGGTTTATTTTTTATTTTATTTTAATTTTAATTTTATTTAATTTATTAATTTTAGGTTTATTTATTTTATTTAAGTATTTTATTTAATTTATTTTTAAGTTTAGGTTTATTTTTTAGTTGAGTTTTATTTTTATTTTATTTTTTTAGGTTTAGGTTTTATTTTTAGGTTTAGGTTTTTATTTTAATATGTTAGGTTTAGGTTTTAGGTTTTTATTTTGAGTTTATTTTTAGGTTTTACTTTTTAGTTTATGTGCAGGTTTATTTTTAGTTTAATTTATTTTATTTAGTTTAGGTTTAGGTTTAGATTTTATTTATTTTAGTTTAATTTATTTTAGTTTAGGTTTAGGTTTATTTTATTTTTATTTTATGTTTAGTTTCTTTTTAGTTTAAGGTTTAGTTTTTATTTTTTATTTAGTTTTAGGTTTACTTTTTTGGTTTAGGTTTTTATAAAGTTTTGATTTTATTTTATTTTAAGTTTATTTTATTTTTATTTCATATTTAGTTTTAAATTTTATTTAGGTATTTTATTTTTAGGTTTATTTTATTTTTTAGTTTAGTTTAGGTTTTTATTTTATTTTATTTTATTTAGTTTAGGTTCTTCTATTTATTTTATGTTAAGATTTTATTTAGTTTAGGTTTAGGTTTTTAAGTTTTAGGGTTTACGATTTAGGATTTAGGGTTTTAGGGTTTGTGGTTTAGTGTTTAGGGTTTAATGTTTAGGGTTTAGGGTTTAGGGTTTAGGGTTAGCTTAGGGTGTAGGGTTAGTTTAGGGTTTAATGTTTTAGGGTTTAGGTTAGGTTTAGGGTTTAGGTTTAGGGTTTAGGTTTAGGGTTTTAGGGTTTAGGGTTTAGGGTTTAGGGTTTAGGGTTTATGGTTTAGGGTTTTGGGTTTAGGGTTTAGAGTTTAGGGTTGTAAGTTTAGGGTTGTAGGTTTAGGGTTTAGGATTTAGGGTGATGAAGTTTTTTTTAAATAAGTAAACTGGTAAGTTTAGGTTAATTTAGTTTATTTACTTTATTTTTTATTTATTTTAGTTTATTTTTTAATTTTATTTAGGTTTATTTTTTAATTTATTTTAGTTTATTTATTTTATGTTTATTTATTTTAGTTTATTTTTTAGGTTTAAGTTTACACTTAGTTTTTTAGTTTAGTATTATTTGTATTTTATTTTTTAGGTATAGGTTTTAATTTTTAGTTTTAGGTTTTGGTTTAGGTTGAGATTTTATTTTATTTTTTTAGGTTTAGGTTTTAGGTTTTTATTTTATGTTTATTTTTAGGTTTTCTTTTATTTTATGTTGTTTAGATATTAGGTTTAGTTTATTTTTGGTTTAGGCTAAGATTTAGGTATTTTTTAATTTATGTTAGGCTTAAGTTTATTTTTTTTTTTTTATTTTAGGTTTATGTTTTTTTTAGTTAAGGGTTTAGGTTTTATTTAATATTTATTTTTTAGGTTTTATTTTTTAGGTTTAGGTTTTTATTTAGTTTTATTTTATTTTGTTTTAGGTTTATTTTATTTTTATTTTACGCTTAGTTTTTATCTTTTTCTAGGTTTTTTATTTGTAGGATTATTTCATTTTTTTAGTTTAGTTTGGGTTTTTATTTATTTTATTTTATTTTAATTTTCAATTTTTATTTTATTTTAGGTTTAGATTTTTCTCTTAATTTAGGATTATTTCAATTTTTACTTTTAAGTTTAAGTTTAAGTTAAGCTTTATAATTTTCTCTTAGTTTAGGTTTTATTTTATTTTATTTTATATTTTATTTAGGTTTAGGTTTATTTATTTATTTGGTTTTATTTAATTTAGGTTTAGGTTTTAAGTTTTTAAGGTATAGGGTATAGGGTTTGGTGTTTGGGGTTTAGGGTTTAGGGTTTAGGGCTGTAAGTTTTAGGGTTTAGTGTTTAGAGTTTAGGGTTTAGGTTTTGGGCTTTAGGGTTTAGGATTTTAAGGTTTAGGGTTTAGGGTTTAGGGTTTTAAGGTTTAGGATTAGGGTTTTTTTAAATTAATTAAATTGACTGGTGTAGGTTTAATTAGTTATTTAATTTATTTCTTATTTAGTTTACTTCATTTTATTTTTTAGTTTTATTTAGGATTATTTTTATTTTTTTCTATTTAGTTTATTTATTTTAAGTTTATTTATTTTAATTAAGTTTTTTTGTTTTAGTTTAGTTTTTAGGTTTAAGTTTAGGTTTATGTTTATTTTTTTAGTTTAGTTTTATTTTTATTTTATTTTTAGGTTTAAGTTTAGGTTTTTATTTTATTTTTTTCCTGGTTTAGGTTTTTATTTTAGATTTATTTATATGTTTTATTTTTTAGTTTAGGTTTAGATTTATTTTTTGTTTATTTATTTTTTTAGGGTTTAGGTTTAGGTTTAGGTTTACATTTTATTTATTTTAGTTTAGTTTATTTTAGTTTAGGTTTAGGCTTATTTAATTTTTATTTTAGGTTTAGGTTTTTTTTTATAGTTTAGGGTTTAGGTTTTAATTTTTATTTAATTTTAGGTTTTATTTTTAAGTTTATTTCTTAAGTTTAGGTTTTCATTTAGTTTTTTTTTTGTTTTATTTTAGGCTTATTTTATCTTTATTTTAGGTTTAGTTTTTTTATTCAGGTTTTTTATTTATTTTTTGTTTAGTTTAGGTTTTTATTCATTTTATTTTTGCTTAGTTTTTATTTTATTTTATTTTATTTTTAGGTTTGGGTTTAGATTTATGTTTAGGTTTATGTCATAGTTTATGTTTTTAATTTTTAATTTTATTTTTTTATTTTATGTTGGTTTAGGTTTTTTATTTATTTTATTTTTAAGTTTTATTTAGTTTAGGTTTAGGTTTTAGCATTTTATGGTTTAGGGTTTATGGTTAGTTGAGGGTTTAGGATTTAGGATTTGTTATTTAGGATTTAGAGTTTAAGGTTTTAGGGTTTTGGGTTTAGGGTTTAGGGTTTAGGGTTTTTAGGGTTTAAGGTTTAGGTTTTAGGGTTTAAGGTTTAGGTCTAGGGTTCAAGTTTTAGTTTAGGGTTTAGGGTTTTGATTTTTTTTTAACAGAGAATAAATTTGGACTCAACATTTTTTCTTTTCGAATTCACCAACCAAGTAACACACCAAGTTTTCTAAGACAGACACGACATGGATAAAAAAAAGTGCGATAGAGCAAATCAAATACTCTAGATAACTAGAATTATCTCTACTATAAGATAGTTCCATAAGCAGCAGATCGGATTAGCCATTCTTTAGTTTCTCAAGTTCCCATCAGAACCACCCCGGCCTCTCGAGTAGTGGGATCCACCATCATATCCCTCCTACCACCTGTAACCTCCTTGCTCCTCTCCTCGATAACCACCCACTTACCCTCCTCCACGGCCTCTAGATCCCCACCCACTGATAACTACATCCGCCTTGCTCCATCTTGGATCTTGGTGACATTGGGGTGACATTCCCGTTGTCAATGTTCTGCGTATTCTTAGGGTTTAGGTTTATTAATTTTTAGGGTTTAAGTTTATTTTTTAATTTATTTAATTACTTTTAGGTTTAGGTTGAGGGTTTAGGGTTTAGGGTTTAATGTTTTAGGTTTATGCTTTTAGGGTTTATGGTTCAGGATTAGTATTTAGGGTTTAGGGTTTTATGGTTTAGGGTTTAGGGTTAGGGTTTAGTGTTTAGGCTTTATGCTTTAGAGTTTTGAGGGTTTATGGTTTAGGGTTTAAGGTTTATGATTATCTTAGGGTTTAGGATTAGTTTAGTGTTTAGGGTTTAGGGTTTAGGGTTTTAGGGTTTAAGGTTTAGGGTTTAGGGTTTAGGATTTATGATTTAGGGTTAGGGTTAGGATTTAGGGTTTAGGGTTTAGGGTTAGTTTAGGGTTTAGGTTTTATGGTTTAGCATTTAGGGTTCTTTAGCGTTTAGGGTTTTTTAGGGTTTAGGGTTAGGGTTTACGATTTAGGATTGTAGGTTTAGGGTTTATGGTTGTAGGTTTAGGGTTTAGGGTTTAAGGTTGGTTTCAGTTTAGGGGTTCATGATTTAGGTTTAATGTTTGATTTTTTATTAAATTAAAGCGGTAGATTTAGGTTTATTTAGTTTATTTTTTATTTATTTTAGTTTATTTTATTTTTATTTAAGTTTTTTTTATTTTTATTTAGTTTAGTTTAGGTTTTTTTATTTTAGTTTATTTTTTAGGTTTTGGTTTAGGTTTATGTTTATTTTTTAGTTTATTTTTTTTTTAGGTTTAGGTTTTAGGTATTTATTTTAGATTTATTTTTCAGTTTTATTTTTCAGTTTAGGTTTAGGTTTATTTTAGTTTATTTAATTTTATTAAGTTTAGGGTTTAGGATTAGGTTATTTTAGGTTTATGTTTAGGTTTTATTTATTTATTTTAGTTTATGTTTGCTTAGGTTTAGGTTTATTTTATTTTATTTATTTTAAGTTTAAGTTCTTTTTCTTTAGTTTAGGGCTTAGTTTTTATTTTATTTATTTTTTAAATTTTATTTTAAGGTTTATTTTTTGGTTTGGCTTTTTTATTTTATTTTATTTTATTTTATTTTTGGTTTATTTTATTTTTATTTTACATTTAGTTTTTATTTTATTTAAGTTTTTAATTATTTTGGTTAGTTAAGGTTTTTATTTATTTTAATGTAGTTTAATTTTTATTTTTTTATTTTGTTTTCTTTTAGGTTTAGGTTTAGGTTCAGGTTTAGCTGTTAGTTTAGGTTTTTATTTTATTACTTTATTTTGGTTTAGGTTTACTTATTTATTTTATTTATAACTTTATTTAATTTAGGTATAGGTTTTTAACTTTTTAGGGTTTAGGGTTTAGGGTTTAGGGTTTAGGGTTTAGGGTTTAGGGTTTGGGGTTTAAGGTTTAAGGTTTAGGTTTTAGGGTTTAGTTTTAGGGTTCAGAGTTTACGGTTTAGGGTTTTAGGGTTTAGGGTTTAAGGTTTAGGGTTTTTAGAGTTTAGGATTCAGGGTTTAGGTTTTAGGTCTAGGGTTCAAATTTTAGTTTAGGGTTTAGGTTTTTTGGTTTATCTTTTTAACAGAGAACAAATTCAGATTCAACATTTCTTTTTTTTTTAGTTTTCATTTAGGCTTTATGTTTTTTGGTTATTTTTTTTAACAGAGAACAAATTTAGATTCAACAATTCAATTTTAGTTTAGGGTCAGGTTACCCATTCTTAGGGTTTAGGTTTTGGTTTAGGTTTAGGTTTATTAGGTTTTATGGTTTAGGTTAATTTTTTAATTTAATTAGTTACTTTAGGTTAAGGTTTATGGTTTAGGGTTTAGGGTTTAGAGATTAAGATTAGGGTTTAGAGCATAGGGTTTATGGTTTTGGGTTTAGGGTGTAAAGTTTAGGGTTTAGGGTTTTAGGGTTTATGCTTTTAGAGCTTAGGGTTTAAGATTAAGGTTTGGGATTTGTGGTTTAAGGGTTTTTAGGGTTTATTTTAGGGTTATGGGTTTAGAATTTATGATTTAGGGTTCAGGTTTAGCTTTAGGGTTTTAGGGTTTATGGTTTTTTTATTTAAGTAAACTCGTAAGTTTAGGTTAATTTAGTTTATTTTATTTTTTATTTTTATTCTAATTTATTATTTATTTTTATTTAGTTTTATTTATTTATTTTAGTTTAAGTTTTTTATATTAGTTTATTTTATAGGTTTATGTTTATTTTTAATTATTTTTATTTTATTTAGTTTAGGTTTAGGTTTAGAATTAGTTTATTTTAGGTTTAATTTATTTTAGTTTAGTTTATTTTAGTTTAGGTTTATGTTTATGTTTATTTTATTTTTATTTTAGGTATATGTTCATTTTAGTTTAGGTGTTTAGGTTTTATTTTATTTATTTATTTTTAAGTTTAATTTATAGGATTATTTTTTAGGTTTATAATTTTTTTTAATTTTTATTTTATTTTATCATAGGTTTATTTTATTTTTATTTTACATTTAGTTTTAAATTTATTAAGGTTTGTAATTCTTATGGTTATTATATTTTTTAGTTTAGTTTAGCCTTTTTGTTATTTTATTTTAGTTTAATTTAATTTTTTATTTTATTTTATTTTTAGGTTAAGGTTTAGCTTTTAGTTTATGTTTTTATCTTTTTTATGTTTTTATTTTATTTAGGTATAGGTTTTTTATTTATTCTATTTGTAGGTTTTATTTAGTTAGGTTTTGGTTTTCATGTGTTTAGGGTTTAGGGTTTTAGGTTTTTAGGTTTAGGGGTTTAGGGTTACGGTTAGGGTTTGGGGTTTAGGGTTTACGATTTATGGTTATGGTTTAGGGTTTAGAGTTTAGGTTTAGGTTTTAGGTTTAGGGTTTAGGGTTTTTTAGGGTTTAAGGTTTAAGGCTTAGAGTTTAAGGTTGTGGGTTTAGTGTATTAGGTTTAGGGTTAGTTTTAGGGTTTAGGCTTTAGGGTTTAGGGCTTTTAAGGCTTAGGGCTTATTGTTTAGGGTTAGTTTATGCTTTAAGTTTTAGTGTTTTTGAGTTTAGTGTTTAGGGTTTAAGGTTTAGGGTTACATTTAGGGTTAGTTTTAGGGCTTAGGGTTTACGGTTTAGGGTTTAGGGAATTAAGGTTTAGGTTTTTTTTTTAGTTTGTTTAGTTTATTTGTTATTTATTTTAGTTTATTTTATTTTTTTTATTTAGATTTATTTTTTTTGTTTGTTTATTTTAGTTTATTTTATTTTTATTTTAGGTTTATTTGTTTTATTTTATCTTTTTATTTTAGTTTATTTTTTAAGTTTAGGTTTAGGTTTATGTTTATTTTTAGTTTAGTTTATTTTTTATGTTTTTTTTACCTTTAGGTTTTATTTTTATTTTTTTTTAGTTTATGTTTTATTTTATTTTCTTAGGTTTATGATTTAGGTTTTATTTTAGGTTTATTTTAGGTTTTATTTTTTTAGTTTAGGTTTAGGTTTATTTTAGTTTATTTTATTTTGTTTAATTTAGTGTATATGTAGATTATTTTAGGTTAAGGTTTAGGTTTTATTTATTTTAGTTTAGGCTTAAATTTATTTTATTATGTTGATTTTATTTTTTATTTTAGGTTCATTTTTTTAGTTTAGGGTTTAGGCTTTATTTTTCATTTATTTTTAGGTTTGATTTGTAAGTTTAGGTATTTATTTTATTTTAGGTTTACTTTATTTTTATTTTACATTTAGTTTTTATTTTATTTAGGTTTTTTATTCTTCAGTTTACTTTATTTTTTAATTTAGTTTCTATTTTTATTTATTTTATTTTAGTTTGGTTTTATATTTTTACTTTATTTTATTTTTATATTTAGGTTTATTTTTTTGTTTTAAGTTTTTATTTTATTTTATTTACATTTAGTTTTTTTTAATTTTATTTTTAGGTTTTATTTATTTTAGGATTAGGTTATTATGTTTTTAGGGTTTGGAGTTTAGGGTTTATTGTTTAGGGTTTTAGGGTTTAGGGTTTTTAAGGTTTTAGGTTTTGGGTTTTAGGTTTAGGGTTTTATGGTTTAGGGCATAGGATTTATGGTTGTAGGTTTAGGGTTTAGTGTTTAATTTAGGTTTATTTTCTTTTTATTTTACATGTAGTTTTTATTTTATTTAGGTTTTTTATTTTTATTTATATTTTTTTATTTTAGTTTAGGTTTTTATTTATTTTATTTTAGTTTTTTAATTTTTTATTTTATTTTATTTTTAGGTGTAGGTTTATGTTTTATTTTAGGTTTTTCTTTTATTAAATGTTTTTTATTTTATTTAGGTTTAGGTTTTTTTATTTATTTTATTTTTTAGGTTTATTTAGTTTAGGTTTAGATTTTTAGTTTTTTAGCTTTTTAGGGTTTAGAGCTTAGGGATTCGAGTTTTAGGGTTTAGGGTTTAGGGTTTAGGGTTTAATGTTGTAGGTTTACAATTTACGGTTAGTTTTAGGGTTTATGATTGAGGTTATGGATTTTTTATTTTTTACTATTTTTTTTTATTTTTGGGATTTAGGGTTTAGGGTCTAGGTTTTAGGTTCAAGGTTCAAGTTTTAGTTTATGGTTTTTATATTTTTTAAATAGAGAATAAATTTGTATTTGACATTTCTTCTTTTCAATTTCTTCAACCAAGTAAGACACCAAGTTTTCTATGACACAAGTGATGACATAGATTAAAAATGAGCATGCATAGAGCAAATCAAAAACCTTAGACAAATAGAACCATCTTTAATGTAAAGACATAGTTCCATAAGCAGTAGATCGGATCGGCCATTCGTCAATTTCTCCAGTTCCCATCACAGCTACCTCGGCCTCTTGAGTAGCAGGATCCACCATCATATCCCCGATCTCTCCCTCCGCCATCACCACAGTTGTAACCTTGGTCTCTCGCCCCACCTCCATGACCACCACTACTCCAACCACCACCTCCATATCCAACACCTCAGATCCCCACCACCGATGCTGATGCTTTCACCACGATCTACTGAGCAGTTGATGGTGATGTTCTTGACCTGGTTTTCCATTCTTAGGGTTTTGATTTAAGTTTATTTTGTTTTAGTGTTTAGGTTTAATTTTTATTTTATTTTGCTACTTCAGATTTCGGTTTAAGGTTTGGGGTTTAAGGTTTAGGGTTTAAGGTTTAAGGTTAGGGTTTAAGGTTTATGCTTTGAAGGTTTAGGTTTTACGGTTAGGACTTAGGGTTTAGGGTTTTTTAAGGTTTAAGGTTTTGAGTTTAAGATTTCATGTTGTAGGTTTTGTATTGTAGGTTTAGGGTTAGTTTTAGGGTTTAGGGTTTAGGGTTTGAGCTTAGAGTTTGGGTTTTAAAAAAAATTAAGTAAATCAATAGGTTTAGATTAATTTTTTATTTATTTTATTTTTTATTTTATATTTTATTTAGGTTTATATTTATTTTTTATTTAGTGTAGTTTAATTATTTTAGGTTTATTTATTTTAGGTTTGGTTTTTTATTTTAGTTTATTATAAGGTTTAGGTTTACGTTTAAAATTATTTTTTAGTTGAGTTTTATTATTTTTTACTTTGTTAAGGTTTAGGTTTTATTTTATATTTTTCGGATTAGGTTTAGGTTTTTATTTTATTTTTATAGGTTTAGGTTTTAGGTTTTATTTTAGGTTTATTTTTTATGTTTTATTTTTAGTTTAGGTTTAGGTTTATTTTAGTTTATTTTATTTTATTTAGTTTAAGTTTAGGTTTAGGTTTAGGTTTGGTTTTATTTATTATTTTGGTTTAGGTTTATTTTATTTTGTTTATTTGATTTTTATTGTAGGTTTTTTTTAGTTTAGGGTTTAGGTTTTATTTTTTATTAGGTTTATTTTTCAGGTTTAGGTTTCTATTTAGTTTTTATTTTATTTTATTTTAGGTTTATTTTATTTTTATTTTATGCTTAGTTCTTATTTTATTTATGATTTTTTCTTAGGTTTATTTTGTTTTTTTAGTTTAGTTTAGGTTTATATTTATTTTATTTTAGTTTATTTTTATTTTTTATTTTATTTTATTTTTAGGTTTAGGTTTATTTTTTGTGTAGGTTTTAATTTAATTTAATTTTTTTATTTTATTTAGGCTTATGTTTTATTTATTTATTTTATTTTTAAGTTTTATTTAGTTTTGGTTTAGGTTTTTAGGTTTTAGGGTTTAAGATTTAAGTTTAGGGTTTAAGGTTTAGGGTTTAGGGTTTTAGGGTTTAGGATTTAGGGTTAGTGTTTAGGGTTTAGGGTTTAGGGTTTAGGATTTTTAAGGCTTAGGGTTTAAGGTTTAGGGTTTAGGATTTAGGGTTTAGAGTTTATGGTTTTGGGTTTGTGGTTTAGGGTTTTAGGGTTTAGGGTTTATGGTTTAGGGTTTAACGTTAGGGTCTTTTTACTTTATTTTTATTTTTATTTATTTGGTTTAGTGTTCAGGTTTTGGTTTAGGGTTTAGGGTTTTTGATTTTTTTAACAAAGAATAAATTCAGATTGAACATTTCTTTTTGATTTGATCAACCAAGTAGCACACCAACTTTTCTAAGACACAAGCGATGACATGCAAAAAATGAGCATGCATAGATAACTAGAGTTTATTATAACACAGTTTAAGCGGCAGATATTTCGTTCTTTTTCTCCGGTTTCAAAACCACCGCCACTTAGGATCCACCATCATATTCTTGATATCTCCATTCACCACCACCATGGATGTAACCTCCATTTCTTTTTCCACCACTTTACCACCTCCATATCCACTAGCACCTCCGGATCCAACCACCACCTCCATAGGCCTCGTCTTCACCTCCAGGTAGATCTAGATTGATGATTGGTGATGTTTTAGTCAAGGTTTACCCATTCTTAGGGTTTAGGTTTAGGTTTAGGTTTATTATGTTTTAGGGTTTAGGTTTTATTTTCTAGTTGATTTAGTTACTTTAGGTTTAAGTTTAGGGTTTGGGGTTTAGGGTTTAGGGTTTATGGTTAGCTTTTAAGGTTTAGGGTTTAGGGTTTTTCTTTTTATTTTTTTTAAACTCAAATGATTCCATAATAAACAAGAAATTACCAAATCAAACAAGATATTATCCTCTAACAACTAATAAAATAGGATAAAATAAAATGTAATTCAAAAATTTACAAAAATAGTATTTAGAATGATATAACTCTAGAGATAATAAAATTTTATTTTATAGAAGGCCAACAAAGCTTAGAACAAGAGGAAAGCCATATCATCATCGATTTCTATAGGCTCTTTGACTCTACAAAGCGTTTAGCGGCAGGAGTAGCAAGAATCAACACTCATGAAAATTTTAGGATCCTTCAAATACTCCTTAACCTTTATGTCTTGTGGGTATGTGTAATCAGTGGCAATTATGATGGGGAGGACATTCTTGTAAACATTGATGAACATGTGGGGCGTTATAGCAAGGGTGGGATAAGAGAGAGAGACAAAAGTGATCATTGAAAGGCCAAAACTTCGATGAGATCATCTTTAGGAGGTCAACAGACGAACCATCATCATACACAAACTGGATGACAAGGCCATAGGAATCACCTAATCCCCAAGTTAGCAAGGAGAGCATCCTCCGAGGTTCCCACCTTATCACCTTTTTTAATCAACTTAACTGGGGTGATAATTTCAATAGTATGTTAATCTTAATTGAGATTTTTAGAAACTAGAAGAAGAAGTTTGAAGGATCCGCACTAGCGTTACTTGGAGGAACCACAACATCAATAGTTGCAATAAGACCAACATGGGCAGGAGCACCAACTTTGTATTTCACAACATCTTTGTTGACTTCTTTAAGATCACCTTTCATTAAAATTAGCTCAGCCTGGGTTTAAGGTTTATGGTTTAGGGTTTAGGGTTTATGCTTTAGGATTTAGGGTTTAGAGTTTAGGGTTGTAGGTTTAGTGTTGTAGGATAAGGGTATAGGGTTTAGGATTTAGGGATTAGGTTGTTTGTCTTTTTTTTTTAAATTACGTAGACCAGTAGGTTTAAATTTATTTAGTTTATTTTATTTATTTTTTATTTATTCTAGTTTATAATATTTTATAATTTTATTTAGGTTTATTTTTTATTTTTATTTTTATTTAATTTAGTTTATTTATTTTTGGTTTATTTATTTTTAGTTTAGGGTTTTAATTTTAATTTTTTTTAGGTTTAGGTTTATTTTTTAGTTTAGTTTTATTTTTATTTTATTTTTTGGGTTTAGGTTTTATTTTTTATTTTTAGGTTTAGGTTTAGGTTTCTATTTTATTTTTTTAGATTTTATTTTAGGTTTATTCTTAGTTCTGTTTTTTAGTTTAAGTTTAGGTTTATTTTTAGTTTATTTTTATTTTATTTAGTTTAACTACCATTTTAGGTAGTCATAAAGTGGAGGGTTTTGGTAGTTATAAAATTTGTCAAAATAATCATGACATGAATTTTAAATCATTATGTTATTAGGGCATAGGCGTTTTTGTATGCTTATTGAAATATATTATTATGTTAAATAGGGTTACATTTTACGGATTTTCAAAGAAGTTAGTCCATGAAACTAGAATTAGTTAGGATCTTGAAATATAGGTACTCTTACAGGTAAATTAATGGAATTAATAGATATTATGGTTCATAGAAAGATAAATATTTTATGTGTTCAAGAAACTAAATGGGTTGGTGAGAAGGCCAAGGAGATTGATAGTTTAGGTTTTAAACTTTGGTATTGGTAAAGTGAACTAAATGGTGTAGTGATTATAGATAAAAGTTTGAAGGATAATGTTATAAGTATTAATAGATGTTGAGATAGAATTATAGCTTTAAAGATTATTGTTGATACTAAGATTATCAATGTTATAAGTGTCTATGCTCCTCAAGTAGGTTTGGAGGTAAGCACAAAAGAAAAATTTTGGAATGAATTACATGGATTAATACAACATATATGAAAAGTATTTATTGGAGGAGATTTAAATGGACAGTTGGTAGAGTAGAAGATTTTAAAAGTATTCATGGTGGTTATGGATTTGTGACTAATGAAGAAGGTAAGACTATATTAGATTTTGCTTTAGCTTATGATTTTGTAGTTACTAATACTTTTTTTAAGAAAAGAGATGAACATATTATTACTTATAAAAATGGATCTAGTAAAACAGATTGATTATTTTAGATAAGAAAAAATGATCGTTTAAATTGTAAAGATTGTAAGGTCATACCAAGTGAAATTTTAAGTACCCAACATCGACTATTAGTTTTAGATTTTAAGATGAAAGGTTGTAGAGAGAAAAATAAACTAAATTATTGTCCTAGGATTAGATGGGGACACTTAAAGAACACAAATAAAAATATTTTTAAAAGCAAGCTAAAAGATATTAGAATTTGGGGTGTTCATAAAGAAGCTAACGTTATGTGGAAAAAAATATCAAGTGAAATTAAGCAAGTTACAAAAGATGTGCTTGGAGAATCAAAAGGAAAAGAATTTTTTAATAAGAATAGTTGGTGGTGGAGTCAGAGTGTGCAAGAAAAGATAAGAAATAAGAAGCATTGTTATAAAACTTGGTTTAGATGTAAAATTGAGAATTGGGAAAGATATAAAGTGGCTGTAGAGATTCTAAGAAAGCAATATATGATGCAAAATTTAGCTTTTAGTGATTTATACAATAGATTAGATACCAAAGAAGGTGAAAGATGCATGTATAAGTTTAGCAAAGAGATAGGAGAAGCAAAGACATAGTTCACGTGAGGGGTAAGGATGAAAATAATAAAGTGCTTTTCTTAGAAAAGATATTGAAAATAGGTGGATGAGATATTTTGATAAACTTTTTTAATTTGAAGGATTGATTTTAGCAACCTTAATACCCTAAACAAAAAATAGAATTTCATTTCTATCTGTTAGTAAATCAAGTTAGTGAGGCTTTAAAGAAAATGAAATGTGGGATAGGACGGATAATATTCCAATAGATGTGTGGAAATGTTTAGAGATCAAGGTATTTTCTTGGCTTACAAATCTTTTAATGTTATTTTAAAGACTAAAAGATGCGATGAGTGGAGAAAAAGTCTATTGGTTCTATATTTAAGAATAAAGGTGATGCACAAGAGTGTGCAAATTATAGAGGAATTAAGTTAATGTGCCATACATTAAAATTAGGGAGAAGTAATTGAGCATAGGTTACGATGTGATCAGTTTCTCACAATCTTTTGGTTTCATGCTAGGTAGATCTACTATGGATGCTATACATTTGTTAAGAGGTTTGATAGAAGCATAGAGAAAGTAAGAAGGATCTACATATGATATTTATTGATTTAGAGAAAGCTTATGATAAAGTCTCAAGAGATGTTCTTTGGAGAGTTCTAGAGCAAAGGAGTTAATATTGGTTATATTCAAGTCATTAAGGATATGTATACTAGAGTAACTTGTGTCCAAACACAAGGAGGATTGACAAAATATTTTCCTTGCATTACATCAAGGATCAACATTAAGCCCTTATCTTTTACTTTAGTTATGGATGTTCTTACGAGGCATTTACAAGAAGATGTACCTTGGTGTATGCTTTTGATGACATTCTTATTGATAAGACTAGAGAGTCCAAAACTTGAATTATGGAGGTCAACTTTAGAGTCTAAAGGTTTTGTTTAAGTAGATCTAAACTGAATATATGGAGTGTAATTTTAGTTGTAGAAGTTTTAGTGATAGTGTTGTGACTTTTGTGAACAAGTCATTAATAAGAGTGAGCGATTGATATTTAGGCTCTATTGTTCAAAATGATGGTGAAATAGATGGAGATGTTATTAGTAGAATTCAAGTTGGATGGTTGAAGTGGAGGAATGCATCGGCCTATTATGTGATAGAAAAGTTCCACTTAAACTTAAGGAATATTTTATAAGATGGTGGTAAGACACAATGACTTATTATGAGAATGTTGGCCAATAAAAGATAAACATAAGACTAAGTTAAGTGTTTAGATGAGGATGCTTAGGTGGATGAGTGGCTTTACTCTTAGAGATAGAATGCAAAATAAGTATGTTAGGAAAAAGTTAGAGTAGCTCAATGGTGATAAGATTAGGAGAGTCTTAGATGGTTTGGCCACATAAAGCGTGTCCATGAGATTAGAGTAGATGCATTAGATTTGCCTTATTTTAAGAAAGGTAGAGGTACCTAAAAGACTTGGTTAAGATGTATAAAAAATGATCTTAGTATACTTGAATTAGATGAGAATTTGACACATAATAGGACACAATGGAGACGAAGGATTCATGTAGCCGAACCCACTTAGTGGGATTAAGGCTTGTTGTTGTTGTTGTTGTTGTTGTTGTTGTTTATTTTATTTAGTTTAAGTTTAGTTTTAGGTTTAGTTATTTTAGTTTCTGCTTTAGGTTTTATTTATTTTAGTTTAGGTTTAGGTTTATTTTATTTTGTTTATTTTATTTTTATTTTAGGTTTAGTTTTTTTTTAGTTTAGGGTTTAGGTTTTATTTTTTATTTACTTTCAAGTTTATTTTTATATTTAGGTTTTTATTTAGTTTTGATTTTGTTTTATTTTTAGTTTATTTTATTTTTATTGTACATTTAATTTGTATTTTATTTGGGTTTTTTATTCTTAGGTTAATTGTATTTTATTTACTTTAGTTTAGGCTTTTATTTATTTTATTTTTTTTTTTATTTTTTATTTAATTTTATTTTTAGTTTAGGTTTTCATTTTATTTTTATTTTATTTTATTTAGGTTTAGGTTTTCTTATTTATTTTTTTAGGTTTTATTTAGTTTATGTTTATGTTTTTAGGTTTTTAAGGTTTAGGGTTTAGGGTTTAGTGTTTTAGGGTTTATATTTTTAGGGTTTAAGGTTTAGGGTGAGGGTTTAGGGTTTAGGGTTTAGGGTTTAGTGTTTAGGGTTTAGGGTTTAGGGCTTTTAGGGTTTATGGTTTAGGGTTTAAGGTTTAGGGTTTAGGTTTCAATTTTTTTTTAACTAAAAGAAAATAATTGCTCAAGAAAATAGGTACAAGAAGACCATATTAGAGACTAAACTAAAAAAAACTAGTGCTCAAATGAGCTACAAGAGAATCCTAAAGAGTTTAGTCCCTAAATTAATACATCAAAGCAAAAGAAAAAAAGGAAAGACAAAACTAAAAAAAACCAAGCAAAGACAACAAGAGGAAGAATCCATGGAGCTCCAAAAGAACCTCCAAAGAGATGAAGATCCATAAGAAAAGGAAACTTGCAACCTACAATTGAAGAGAACTCCAGCCATCTAAGGAAAAAGAGACCATCAGTAAGACTCTAGCTCCCTCCAAGAAGAAGAAGAAACCAACTGAAAAAGAGAACCTGCAACCTACAAGAAATCTCAGCCAGAAGGAGATCATAAAACATAAAGAGAAAAAAAATTTCAGTTGAGAAAGAAGGATAATCACAATAATGAGGGGCAACAAATCCTAAGTGTATCCAGCTTCAAAGAACTGTTACAAATAGGAAAAGTCATCAGCTAGAAAAATATCAAGGAAAAAAATCCATCATATCATGATAGCCATCCTAGCCAAAGAAAAATACAAACCTATCATAATAGCCACCCAGCCAAAGAAAAAGTGAATCTAAGGAAATAGAAAGAGAGAGGATAGCAACATATAAACTTAACATAAGGCAATCCCAACAAAACCAAAAATGAACACCTCTTTAAAAAAAGGGAGAAAAGAAGCTCACAACCCAAAAAAAGAAAAGTTCCCTCGAAGACAAAGAAAATAGAGCCCAGAATAACACCAATCCAAAGCCACCAAGCCAATAGAGCCCACAACAACACTAATCCAAAACCAAGGCACCAATAAGGAAAGGAAACATCCATCATAGAGCACCCAAGAAAATATCCCATGAAAGAGCAATAAAACCAAACCAACCAATAGAAAAAGAGGAAGAAGCAAAGCTAAAATAAATGCTAGAGAAATAGCCAACCAATGGACAAACCACACGTAAGGATAAAATCCCAACCTACTACCAACAAAGAGGCAAAAGCACCAAAGAAAGGCAAGCCAATAGGAACAAAGACACACAAAACCAACTCAAAGGGATCCAAAAAAAAACCCAGCAAATAAGAAGCCATAAACGCCAAGCCAAAAAGAGGAAAATTAACCAAGAAGTTAATACTCCAGCTAGCAAGAAAACACACAACAAAAGCTCAACCATTAGAGAAAAAACCAACCAAAAACAAAAACCTCCCGACGATAGGAGAGATTATTTCCAAGAAGCTTCAGAACAAGTAACCCTTGGCAAGTGAGGAGGAACATAAATCTGAACACTATTTTTCTTTTTCTTCTTGTAAAAAGTTTTATAACCATGCCCTTTCTCCAAAAAATCTCCATCCAAAAATAAATCAGTATTGTTATAAAAGACATGGGGATCAACAGAAGCTATCAATTTCATAGAAGAGCATCCAAAATCATCCACAACATTAGACAAAGGAAAATCAGAAATAGTATGCATTTCAAAATTAGAAGTGTAAGAAGGAGTAGAAATAACTTTATTAAGAAGATAATTATCAATATTTTCACCTTCCAACAAAATTTTGATAGAATCCTCAATGTCTTCATTAATAAAAGAAGCAAGAGAAGCAGAATACAGATTTTTAGTACAATCTTCATTTAAGGGATTAAAATAAGAAACACTTAGTGTGTGATTATTAGTTAAAACTTTTCAAAAACATCAAAATTACCTTGCGCATTAGACAAATCATTAATAGGTAAAACTATTTTAGAAGATTTAGAAATCTGGTTTTGCAAAACATCAAAATTTTGAAAAGTAGATTGTCCTTTATCCAAATTGAGAGGATCATTAATTTTGTCAACAACTGAATTCTTTTTGGTGATTTTCTTCCTAAGAGAGGTATGAGCAATAAAGCATACAGAAATTTCATGCCCAAGAATCTTACAATGATTACAAAAAATGGGAAAGTTCATAAAAGCATGGTATTAGTATCCTATGATATATTCTTTTTGAGGTTAGGGTGTAACACAAAGCATTCAGAGTGATCATGACCATGGATCTTACAGTGAGTACAAAAGATGGGAAAATTTTCAAATTCTACTTTCTGGTTATATCCAAATTTTTTTGAACCGTTCCAAACTTCTTTGGGGTATTTTTTGGTAATGTCAATCTCAATCGAGATATGTGCAATAGATGGCTGAGATCTAGCGGCAGTGGCTTGATCAATTTGAAGGGGTCTACCAAATAGAGCCCTAACTGCAAACAGAACATGGTGAGTAACATAGTGAATTCTCATGTTGGGAAAAGCAAGACATAAAGGAACAATAGGGGATTCCTCTTTGACATCAATAAGGGGTGACCATTTCAGTAGCCACATTTGATAATTATACACAAAATAGGAGTGACGAGCAAAGACTCGAGAATAATCTAAATCATTTGATAATTGAATAAGGATATGTCAAGATCAATTAGCCCAATAGTGAAGACTCCCAAAAACTTTAAGCTATGGAAGAAATATCGAATATTATCTAGAGTAGGGTGCCATCGAGAGAATTTACCAACCAAAGAGAACTCAAAAGGCTTAGCTAATTTTTTCATATCCTGGTTAGAACACATGACAATTCACAGAATGAGATTGAAATTAAGTTAACTGAGGCATTAGAGCAAGGGATCTTACCAAAAAGAGCATCCTTAAGGGACATGGTAGCAAGCGCATTAACGAATGAAATCAGATCCAAAGTACCTTTTGGATCAGAGGGCAAAAGCCGGACATCCAGGGTGACGAGCTTCAGAGATGCCTCCACCATTGAATGATCCATGAGTAATAACAACCAAACCAAGAGAGGAAGTCAACCAAACAATAAACAACAATCACATGAGGAGCTCAAAATTACAAACCAAAAGTGCAGGAACACAAAATACCATAGAGGAGATTGAGTTGTTTTAGTTTTAGAGTTTGTTTAAGGTTTAGGGTTTAGGGTTTTAGGGTTTAGGGTTTAGGGTTTAGGGTTTAGGGTTTAGGGTAGGCTTAAGTTTAGGGTTTAGAGTTTAGGGTTTAGGGTTTAGGGTTTAGGGTTTTGGGTTTAGGGTTTAGAGTTTGGGATTTAGGGTTTAGGATTTCAAGTTTTGAGATTTTTAGTATTTAGGGTTTAGGATTTAGGGTTTTAGGGTTTAGGGTTTAAAGTTTTAGGGTTTAGGGTTTAGGGTTTAGGGTTTATGGTTTTTAAGGTTTACGGTTTAAGGTTTAGGTTTTAGGTTTAGGATTTAAGGATTTTGGTTTTTGTTTTAATAGATAACGAATTCAGATTCAACATTTTTTTCTTTTTGATTTCATCAACCAGGTAACATACTAAGTTTTCTAAGACACAAGCGATGACATAAATCAAGAATGAGCATGCATAGAGAAAATTTAAATCCCTATATAACTAGAACCACCTTTATGATAAAGATAGAGTTCTATAAGTAGCAAATAGGATCGACCATTCTTTAGTTTCTCCAGTTCCCATTAGAACCACCCTGGCCTCTCGAGTGGCGAGATCCACCATCATATCCCGATCTCTTCCTCCGACACCACAAAGATTGTAACCTTTACCATTCCTCCTGCCTCCATAACCACCACTACTCCGACCACCACCTACATATTCACAAGAACCTCTAGATCCCTAACCAAAACTACGATAGCTGTCACCTCTACCTTCCCCTCCACCACTAGATCTAGACAAAGCCTGGTTGAGGGTTTAAGGTTTAGGGTTTAGTGTTTAGGGTTTAGGGTTTAGAGTTTAGGGTTTATGGTTGTAGGTTTAGTGTTGTAGGTTTAGGGTTTAGGGTTTAGGGTTAGTTTTAGGCTTTAGGGATTAGGGTTTAGGGTTTATGTCTTAGGGTTTTTTATTTTTTATTTTTTAAATTAAGTAAACCGTTAGGTTAAGGTTTATTTAGCTTAGTTTATTTTTTTATTTCTTTTAGTTTATTTTATTTTTATTTAAGTTTACTTTTTATTTTTATTTAGTTTAGTTTAGTTATTTAAGGTTTATTTATTTTAAGTTTAGGTTTTTTATTTTAGTTTATTTTTTAGGTTTAGGTTCAGGTTCATTTTTAAGTCAAGTTTTATTTTTATTTTATTTTTTAGGTTTATGTTTTTGGGTTTTAAGGGTTTAGGGTTTAGGGTTTAGGGTTTAGGGATTTACGATTTAGGGTTTGAGGGTTTTATGGTTTAAGGTTTAGGGTTAGGGTTTATGGTTAAGTGTTTAGGCTTTAGGGTTTTGGGTTTTTAGGGTTCAGGGTTTAGAGTTTAAGGTTTAGGTTTTACAGTTTAGGGTTTATAGTTTAGTGTTTAGGGTTTAGGGTTTAGGGCTTAGGGTTCGAGTTTAGTTTTTAGGCTTTAGTGTTTTGTATTTTTAGAAGTTTTAGCCATTAAATATGATTAATTAAACCTAATATAATTGGCACTATGTGGCACGCTGATGCAGCGCACTTTCCACATGGCACCGTGGGATTGGCTACTTAAAATTTATCCAACTCACTGTTTATGTAGAGGCGATAGATGTGCTTTCTCATCTGCCATTTGATCCCTATGATTAATCCCACAGCTTGATAATATTGAATCAAATCGATCTAGTGGATCTAATCTCGACCGTCCCCTCTAATCATGTAAAATGGATGGTGCGTGATCTAACATCACATGAGTGAGAGAAAATGTAGTCTATCCACCATTACTCACTTGATCTGACCTTACTTGAGCTCAAATAAAATCCAAAAGGATCCAACACCTTCACAACATCGATCGGAGGGGATCCAAGGGTCAAGATCACATGAGATGCAAGTTCTCTTCAATAACCACCAACCCATTTTTGCCTACAGATTAGTTTTGGAAGCATACCTTACTGAAGCTCAAGATCGGTGGCTCGAATGATTGAGGAAGTTTGATCTGGTGGAGGCAAAGCCTTATTGAGTAGTAATTGGAACAATTCATCGACATTCACTCATAACACCATGAACTAATGATTTTTAGCTTGGCTTTGATTGAAGTCCCACCTCCATTGCTCGGGAAGCTTAGGAGATGATTCTTTCTTGCTCGATAAGGCTTAGGGAAGGTGCATGCAAAATTAATTTAAGTTTTATGGAGAAATGAGGAAGTTAGGTTAGAAATGAGAGTGTCCTATTTTGGGATAGACAGGAATGGAATTTTTTGATTGAGGAATGAGCTTGAGAGCTTAAGGAATGGCTCAGCGGCTCGTCTTGGGTAGCTAGAGATCTAAAGAATGATTTTTGTGTGTGTTTGAGTGGAAATGATTGGGGTGTATACCCCCCTTCATATTTATCAGATGGTGGGATCAATTTTGGCTTCTTGTAGATGTCCGACCATCTCAGGGAGTCATGGGTGGCAGGGAGGAACTAAGTTAGCTCTGCTTGGTTGGTTGAAGGTGTGGAGGTGGCTGCCAAAGAGGAATCATGGGTGTCCTATGGGTTTCAAATGCTCCAATGGGGAGCATGTGGTGATTTCACCTCCCATGTGTCATGGCTAACCCAACCACCCCTTGGGTCAGGTTGGGTAGTGTCCTAGGTGACTAGGCAGACCATTGGGAGAGTACTAAGTGGCCATGGAATGGAAATGATCACTTACATGGGCGATTTGTCTCATGTGATGCCCTTGACCCAAGGGTAGAATGATCATTTGGCATTGGATTTAATTTAGGAAGATTTGAAATGAGCCAAAAGTGGGTTTGCCCAAATTTTAAGTAAATTGGAGTTGATTTGGTTAGGCTTGGCTCAATTTGACTCATTTAGGACAAATTGGGTTAGGCCGGGTCAAGTTGACTATTTGGTCAAATTGAGTCAAACTGAGGGTTGGGTCAAGTTCATATGATCATTTGAGATGTTTTGGTTCAAATGGTTTGGTTTAGACTAGCAAAGATTTGATTTTAGCTCATTTGAATTCATTTGAGTCAAATGGGTTAAGTTGACCAATTTGACCAATTTGGCCAAATTGGCTTGGGTTGGGTGTTGGTTTGGGTTTAGTTGACCAATTGAAGATGATTGTAGGCATTTTTTATTTAGGCCAAGTTGAACCTTTATGTCAATTTTGTCTAAGTAGTTCAGTTGGGTTTAATTGGGTCAAATCATGGTTTTGGTCAAGTTCAACAATCAATTTGGAATGAACTTGAGCCATTGGTTGCAATCAATTTGGTTTATATTTTAATTTGACCCAATTTGGTCCTTTAAGTTAATTTGGTCAACTGGAGTCAAGAGGGCCAATTGGTTTGGGTTTGACTCACTTGAAGGTCAAGTCATATTCAAATATTGATTTTGATTTGGTATGAATTATTGGTTTTAAGGGATTTTGCTTAGGTTGCAATTTGGCTAGATTGGGTTCATATGGACTAAGGGTTGACTTGGTCAAATGACCAAGTTGACTTGGTTTGACCCAATTTGTGACAATTGATCAACCTAGGGTGATCAACAATCATGATGGGAGGTTTTGATGGGCTTGGTTCAATCTAATTTTGGTAGGATTAGAACTTGGCTCAAATAGGTCAAATTGGCCACTTTGGGTCAAGTGGACCAATTAGGTTTAGTTGGCTTGATTTTAGGTTGACTTTGATTTAGTTGAGTTTATATATGGATTTGGAATATATACCAATTGTAATTGAATATATATATATATATATATATATATATATATATATATATATATATATATATATATATATATATATATATATATATATATAATGTTGGCTTTCAAATGGGTTTTGGTTCATTTGAACATTTCAAGTTAAAAGGTTAAGTTGGGTTTGACTTGGGTTGATTTTGGTTTGGCTTGATGATTGTAGATTTCATTTATATTTGTGAATATGATTGAAGGTATGATTGATTAATGAGAAAATCAATTGAATTTGGATTTTGGAATGAAGGAATTTGGCTAAGTCAATGGAGTTAGTCATGTGGCTTAGGTTAGATTTTGATTTAGTTTGATTTATCTTTGATGATTTAAATGTATATTCCATTTAAATTTATGAGGATGATTGAAAATATAATTTATTTGTGAGAAAATCAATTGAGTTTGACTCGATTTGAATTAATATTTTGCTATGTCCATGGGATAGGTTATATGGCTTAGGAGGGGTTTTGATATAATTTGATTTAGTTTTGATAATTCGAATGTAGATTTGATTTATATTTAAAAAGATGATTGAAGATATAAATTGATTATACAAAAATTAATTAATTTTGGATTGATTTGGATTAAGATTTAGCTAAGTCCATGGGATAGGTCATATGGATTCTAAAGAGTTTCAAGTTTGGATTTGATCATGGGCTTCAATCAATTGGTTTCGGAATTTGGGTTTAGATTTGGACTTGAATTTGAGGTTTGAATTGAACTTGAGGTTTGGTTTGAGAAGGTGAACATGGATTGGATTTCTGTTGTAGGGTAGGTGGATTATCGTACTCCCTAAGGCATAACCTAATCCTTTGGTTAAAGTCTTTAGGCTTAGGTTAAGAGTTTACCTAATTGTTAGAAGTGTCTTATGATTAGGGAAGTCTTAGTGTCTAGAAGAATCCTAAGTCTAAGATGTGAAGATTGAATCCGCACTCCAAAAGTGAGGTCAACAGGCCTTAGGCTCCATAGTGTTTCCCTTGGAGATAGATGATTGAAAGATCGAAGCCAAGTTTCACATTATAGACTCAGATGCATCATTGAATGCTTTGCTTGGGAGACCATGGATACATGAGAACAACAAAGTTTTATCCTCTACACATGGTGTATGAAGTTTGTGAGAAGTGGGATCATCTGTCAAGGAGATCTCAAGCCATTTATAGTTCACGAGGTCAGCATATATGAGGATGTGGCTTACTACCTCCCTCAAAATCAACAAGCCTATTCTCATGAACTTTGCCAAAGTTTAAAAATAATAGATAAATAAAAATAAAAAGAAAAGGAAGGAGAAAAAGAAAAATAAAAGAAAAGAGAAAATGAAAAAAAATAAAATCGAGCAGAAATAGACTTGGAGGAGGAAGTGGAGCTTAAATTAGATTACACCCATAGTTTGTTACTCCATTCGAACATATGAGTAGGATGACCTGACCTCCACTAGGCAACAGAAGAGGCCACTTCAGAGTCAATCCTAAAGGTGAAAAATCTCTTTATTGGCCACTAATAAAGATTTATCTAGCTATCGAGTACACCTTCTATTTATATAGACTTAGAATCTAGCTCATAGGATGAGTCTTATGGTTAGCACACCCTAGCTCTTCTTAGTAGTAGATTCTCTTAGAGGTTACACTTGAGCCAAATAATGATGAAGATGGGGCTCCAAAGTAGAGTATAAGTGTATCCAAGTCTATATGTGAAACAGTTAGGCATAAGTTGGGAACCTTAGCTCTAACCCCACTTTCCTCTCAAAACATTGAGACTTTGATAGTTAAGCAATCCCCTAAGTCATCCACATGTGTGAAGACTCAAAGGTTTTTCTAGGAGCATCATCCTCAAGTCAAAAAGTTGATGTAGAACTTGAGGATGATTCATATAAAGATTTAATAGAATTACCTTTTGATTTGTACTTGCCTTGTGTTCATAATTTAGCAAAGAAATGGTTAATCCCACATACTTAGTCAAAGCACATGTCAGACTACTTCAAAAGAATATGGAAGAACAAATGGAAAAGCTCTCAATCAAGGCTAGGATTGGTATAGTGGGTCTAGTCGATGATGATAATTCTTGCTTAGTCATCACTAATCATTTATGTCGATTGGTTCTTTTCAAATCATATTAACTTATATGAGGAGATATGCTTAGAAACTTCAGATGTTTTAGGTGAGTTTGAAGTCAAAGATTCACCGCTAGAGTTCAAAGAAAAGGCCAAGTCAACTATCGATGAGCTCCAGATAATCAACTTAGGAATTGAAGAAGATCAATGCCCGACATACATCAATTCTTTATTTAATGACTTCTTTGCATGGAGTTATGAAGAGGTTCCTAGATTGGCTCCTAACATAGAGGTCCATAAACTAGCAATAGAGCCTACTGCTAACCCTATCAAGCAAGCTCGTACACGCATGTGATTAGACATAGAACAACTGGTCATTTATGAAGTCAAGAAATTGATTGATGTTGGCTTCATTTGAAAAAAAAAACCGTATCTGGTTAGCCAACATCATCCTCGTTAAGAAAAAGAATTGCCAAATTCACATATATGTCAATTTTAGGGATTTAAATAAGGCATGTCCAAAAGATGAATTTCCATTGCCAATCATGGAGCTAATGGTGAACATTGCCTCATCTCATGCAGTCTTCTCTTTCATGGATGGCTCATATGGATATAACCAAATAAAGATGGCCCCTGAAGATGAAAGAAACACTACTTTTAGAACCCCGATAAGAATCTATTGCTATAAGGTCATGCCTTTTAACACTAAAAATGCTGGTGCTACATACCAGTGGGCTATGAGTCAAATTTTTGTTTAACTCATTCATCATCAAGTTGAGTGCTATGTCGATGATCTCATGGTGATAAGTAGAGAAAAGGATTACCATCTCTTTGACTTGAGAGTAGTTTTCAAACAATTAAGATAATTTAACCTCAAAATAAACCCCCTGAAGTGTGCATTCAGAGTAGCTTCAAGGAAATTCCTTGGGTTTTTTGTCGGACACCAGGGAATCCAAATCGATTTAGAGAAGATCAAGGTGATATTAGAAATGCCACCCCTTAAAAGTTTAACTTAACTCAGATCATTCCAAGGGTGGTTAGCATATTTAAGATGCTTTATATCCAACTTGTTGAGAAGATGTCAGCCATTCTTAGCACTTGCCAAAAATAATGCCAAGTTTAAGTGGGATGAAAAGTGTGAGCATGCCTTCAAAGATATCAAGCATTACCTAATGATGTCGTCGATTCTAGCAGCCCCTATCTAGGGCAACCCACTCATACTTTACACTACTATGTTAGATGACACCCTTGGTGCTTTGTTGGCCTAAGCTAATAACGAAGGGAAGGAAAACACACTCTACTACCTCAACCATTGTCTAATCCCTATTGAGGCTAATTATCTACCCATTGAGAAGAATTTCTTAGCTTTAATCTTTGTATCCTAAAAGCTACAGCACTACATGCTTCCTCATAAGGTGAACTTAATCTCTAGGATCAATCCTACATTATCTCATGACATGGCGGCGGTATGGTTGTACGACGTCCATGATTTTCTCATAGTTTGACATTACCTTCATACCCAGCATGATAAAAGGACAAGCAGTAATAGATTTCTTAGCAGCACCCCCACTTCCTGTTGACTCTTCGCTTACTGATGATCTCCCCGATGAATAAATCATGAACTTAGGGATACTAGCATTCACCACAGGAGATGTACTTTGATGGTGTGGCTTCTTCTCAAGAGGAGAAGAACAACAATCTACTATTTGAAAGGGGTAAGAATAATTCTCTTAACTCAACATGATATGATGAGATTCTCATATCATCTCAATCTTTGCACCAACAATGTTGAATTTGAGGCTCGATTGCGGTGTGGAGTTAGTCATTACCCTAAGCATCCAGAACATCAACATCTTTAGCTAATTCTCAGCTATCAACCAAATCGCTAAGTCCTATAAGTTTATAAAGCCTAAGCTCCATCACTACCATAAGTAGACCTTGGAGTTGTTGGCCCAAATCTTAGAGGTTACCATTTATAAGATTCCTCAAGGAGAGAACGCTCTAGTGTATGCTTTAGCCAAAATAAATAAGTCTTATGCCTTATTGATATTGATCTCTTAAAAAAGTGCTCACTTGAAGGGGAGGTTGCTATTGCCAAGAAAGATGAGGAGTTAGATTGGAGGCAACCATTCATGGATTACCTAAATAAATAAAAACTACCTCAAGAGAAGTCCCAAGCTCATTAGATGAAGTAGAGAGCACTTTCCTATGCTCTTGTAGATGGTGTCTTGTACCAACGATCTTTCGATCAGATCTGGTTACATTGTTTAAACAAGCATGAAGCCCATAAGATCGTGGCTGATGTACACTCAAGATTACGTGGAGCCAACCAATCCAATCTGAAGATGAAAGCCAATATCGAGGAGACTACTATATCGATGATCAAAGATTACATAGATATGAGGCGATGCCACCAATGTCAACTACGGTGTGGTCTTACACCAACCACCCAACATTCTACATCATACATTAGCCTCATGGCCATTTGAGTTTTGTGCGACATAGTGGATTGATCCTCTTTCTTTAAAGGGTCATTCATCTCTTACTACTACTACTTTTCCAAATGGGTGAAGGAGATTATGATTAGAGGTCACTCGAATTTTGCTCTAGTTTTTAGGAACTATATATATGTACAGTGCCATGAATTATATCTAATTATGGTCATTCAAAGTAGAGATCAACAACTTTACCCGAGACATAGTATAGATTAGATATTATATCATCAACTATGTGAGGGAAAATGGCTTAGCTTGAGAAGCCTGAAATCAGCTTCATACACTCCCTTTATCCCATCTATTCTCAAGTTCTCCATCACTTAGATGGCTATGGTAGAAAGATCACAACAAAGCGAATTCAAAGTTGTGGATAGAAGAGCTCAAGGTTTGGAGGAGACACTGCCAGCATGCCAAAACCTCTCATTACAAAAAATGAAGCTTACAACAAGTTGGTCCATCCTAGAGCTTTTCAAGTAGGAGAGCTTATTTTATTTCTAAAGAGACTAATTATTATTGAAGATTGAGGCAAGTTTGAACCCACTTGGGAAGGCCCTTTTGCCATAGAGAAGGCCTACCAAGGAGGATCTTATCACTTATTAATCATAAGGGAGAGTGCCCAATGCTTCCAATCAATGGGCTCTACTTAAAGAAATATTATAAATCATGTTATAAAATAATTATCATCAATGAAAATTCCATTTTGAATTATCTCTTCCATGTTGAAAGTATTCTTGTTTATGAATCCTGTGTATTTAGGGTAGTTGTAAGGAACCCAAGTAGTGTCCTATCCTTCATCGATACAATACAAACATAAACTACACATAAACATATAAAACAAACACATATCTTTTGTTTCAAGCTACTTTGAGTTTAGATAATGCCCCAAATGACACTCACTCAATAGCTGCTCTAGATTGGGATGACGTGCTACCCTGTTAGTGTGTCACCCTAGTGGCCTTCTTGCTTTCAAAGATGTAAGTCTACTATGCTTTCCTTCCTTACTTGGACTTGTACGATGAGCACCTTATTAGTTTGGTAGTTCTTACTATGTGACTGGTAAGCTACCTCATGTTGGCTTTGTTTAAGAGGATGTGAGTTTGCTATGTTTTCTTCTTAGATTAGTCTTCGTGCACTGACTGGGTTGAGTATATTTGAGGTTTAGGATAAGTCTCATGGTGGCTCCTTCCCTCTTGACTGCTTCAAGTCTAGGTCCAGTCCTTCCTCGAGGCTCCCCGCTTAGTAGTCACTCTAGGTCAGATAATATATGTCCCTACGATGATAGACTATCTCGATGATCAGTTCTACATGGAAAGTTGTAAGCCTACATGATTTCTTTCCATATTTATCATTGAACACCAACGGGCAACTTAGGTTGGTTGGTTCTCACTATGCTGATGGATACACCTTAGGTTGGTTGGTTCTCACACTTTAGGATACACCACTCATGTTAGATGTATGTCTTCTATGCTTTCTCCTTGAGTTTTCATACACCTAAAGGCTTTTTTTCCGGGGCTCGATAATGCCCCTAGTAGTCCATTGGGCACTATATTTGGATCACATCCTTTGTGACCCCATTTAGACACTACCCAGGTTACTATCAGTTGGATAGTTCTCCTTTCCTAGTAACCACCCCTGTGGTTAGAGAATTTGTCCTGTGGATGTGCAAATTCTATCTTGGTCTAGTAAACCTAAGATATGTCAAGGCTGACATAGCCCCTTCTTAGTGTGGTCCCTCGCACACAAACAGGATCCACCCAAACATATAATCAAAATATATATTCACTTGTGGATGGGACATCCCTAGCTTTTCCCAAGCAAGCATCCTATCTTTAAGATAGTGTCAGCAAAACTCTCTATAAGAATCACCTGACTACTCTTAAGTTAATATTAGTCCCTAGTAGCATTCACTCAATAGTTGCCCCTAAGTTAGGTTTAACTTGTTGTGCACCAATATGTCACCCCAACAATTGTTCCCTGCTTTAGAAGATGTAAGTCTGCTACGCCTTCTTCCTAGTGTAATCATTGCACCAAAAGGAAACCCCTTAGGTTGGCTAGCTCTACCCCATGGCCAGTAGACTTTCCATTTGGATTTGTAAATTTGAGATAGGACAAGTCCGATATTGCCCCTTCTCAGTGGGTCCATCGTACACCGCCATGGTCCATAAATTAAATCTATCAAGTTTGACTGAGCTCACATTCCTAGTGGATATGCGCTCAATTTAAAATCAAACTAAACTCAATAAACTATATCAAATCACATGAAATTAAGATAAAATTAAATCTTGACTACTTTTGAGTTGATATAAGTCCCCAACAGCATTCACTCAATAGTTGCCCTAGGTCAGGTTCGATTTGTTGTGCATGTAACAGGTCACCCCTGTGGATTTTCTTGGATTTAGAAGATGTAAGTTTTCTATGCCTTCTTCCTAGCACATCATTTACAAAGGCAACCCCTTGGGTTGGCTAGCTCTACCCAGAGTAGACTATTCATTTGGAATTTGTAAACCTAGGTAGGTCAAGTGATATAGCCCCTTCGGTCCATCACACACCAACAAGGTCCATACATTAACTCATATTAAATTAAACCCAATATAACTTTTCCCAAGAGTTTAAATCACACCCTTCTCCCTAGTGGAGCCCAAATCATATATAAACAAGTCATGCAAATAAATGAAATTCAAAACCAACCTCCCTAGTGGAGCCAAATTAAACAAACTCCCCCAGTAGAGTCTAAATCAAAGAAATCCAACCAAACTCTTATTCCCTGTAGATACATCCCCAAATAAATCTATGAAATCAAACTAAAATCCCAATCCCTACGGGATAGCCCGAACCTGCTTCCCAAGAGAAAGGTTCATATACCTGATCCCTAGTGGACTCGAGCCCATATCTCTAGTAGATATGCCTCCACGTCAGTTAAAACAAAACAAATTAAAGTCGATTAGATCTTAATCCCCGATGGATTATAGATTACTATCCCTAGTGGATCTTCTTTCCAAATCAGATAATCAAATCAAATTCAAACCTTATCCCCAATAGATTTTTTTCCCTCGACATAAACCCCTCACATGTCATGTCTAATGCATGTGTGATCCCCTAGTGGGTCTCCCTCCATGTCCTTGACATGTAATTCTCATCAAATCTTATTACTTCTCTTATGCACACCTTTAATACTTCAACTAAAAGCCTAATAATATATTCATTCAAATTACATAATCTTAACATTGTAATCAACATTTTATGATTTGTGATGGTGCAAGCTCAAACAAACTACATAATATCATGCTAAACATATTATAGTGTAGATTAACACATTATATTATATTATAATATATAATGTTATAATATAATTTCCTATAATATAATATATTATATAACATTACACCTCATTAGAATCACTTAAAAGGAACAAATAAAAAAATTTCTTAAAATATGAATAATGTTCATTTTGGATGTAAAATGGTTATTATTTTCTATTAGAAATGGTAAAAAATAGTTGAATTTTGGTGTGTTCGTGTGAATTTAAATTCTTCCATGTCAACCTTCAAATTAACATTTTGTGAGTTTTGACCCAATGTATTATAACAAAAGTAAAACATACTAAAATGTACAATAACATTTAGTAACACACCACCACATTCATATAAATGTAAAGTCATATTGTTATGTACATTATATTTTAATATGCTTTCATATAATATATTATCTTACATTACACCTTAAAATGAATCACTTTGAGCAAAAAATTTATAATATATGGTTGAAAAATGAACATTTATTTTGGATGCAAAATTCCATTCGTTTGATTAAAAGACACACCATAGCACACGATGTTCCTAAAGCTTACCTTAAATTTGGCCAAATCCCATCATCTATAAATAAATATTTTTTTATGAATTATACTAGTACAAAATCTACTACATCACTATAACAAACTAAATATGCTAAACAACAAGTAGTAATACACAATCGTATGCTATAATGCAGAAGCTACACTATGTTATGGCATCCTATATTGTAATACACTATAATATATTATATTATATTATATTGCATATCAAATCACAAGGGATTTCTTAAAATAAAAAATCATAAAATTAGACTAAACAATAAAAAACTATATATTTTAGTCTTATCACTTACATATTTTAAATTGGAACAATATATTATGATGCTCTTATTATGAATTTGGCAAAATTCTACCATTTTAAAGTCTAAAACATCATTTTATAAATAATTCTAGTGTAGGCTTGACTGCATAATTTTAAAATACTAAAGGAATTTAAAATGTATATAATAATATATTGATATATGATGCTATACTATGCTACAACATATAACATTTATTTTGAACATATAATCTTGCTTTTTAGACTACAAGTGGAGCAGCACAACTTCGGTACTACAACCTAATTCCCACTTCAAATTTAATAAATTTCTTCATATAATTTATTAAATCAATATTTTTATGATTTATATTAATATAGACTATATGGCACAATACCATAATATATTAAAACATTTCAAAACATCTTATAACATCCAAAAACACATCACTACATGCTCAAATATATGATGCTACATTATACTATAATATATGGTATTATAATTTGATTTAGGGTTAGGGTTTAGGGTATTCAAATCTCTAATAGTCAAGGGAAAGACTCTTGAAAACATTTTCTTTAGCTACCATGTTATGTTGGGATTAGGTCATTCTTTAAATCAACTCCTAAGAACCTCTTTATTCAAGGTTTAGGGTTTAGGGTTTAGGGTTAGGGATTAGGCTTAGTTTAGAGTTTAGGGTTTAGGGTTAGTTTAGGGATTAGGGTTAAGGGTTTAGGGTTGGGGGTTTAGGGTTTATGGTTATATGTTTTATGGTTTAGTGTTTATGGTTTTATTGTTTAGGGTTTAGAGTTTAGTGTTTAGGGTTTTAGGCTTTAATGTTTAGGGTTTTGGGTTTTAGGTTTAGGGTTTGTAGTTTAGTGTTTAGGGTTAAGAGATTTTAGGGTTTAGGGTTTAGGTTTTATGTTTAGCATTTAAGTTTTTGTTTAAGGTTTAATATTTTTTAATAGAGAACAAATTCATATTCAACTTTTTTTTCTTTTCGATTTAATCAACAATGTAGAACCCCAAGTTTTCTAAGACATAAGTGATGACATAGATGAAAAATGAGCACTCATAGAGCAAATTACAAACCATAGATAAGTAGAACTATCTCTATTGTATAGAAACAGTTCCATAAGTAGCAAATCGGATCCATCGTTCTTCAATTTTAGTAGCTCCCATCAAAACCACCCCCACCTCTCAAGTAGTGGGGTCCACCATCATATCCCCAATCTCTACACCACCACCACAACTATAAGGTTCATCACTCTTCCCACTTCCATAACCACCACTGCTTCGACCACCACCTCTATATCCACCAGCACCTCAAGATACCCCATGGCCACTACGATAATTGTCCCCCCTACATTCGCCTCCACCACCATATTTAGATTGAGCCTAGTTGACGGTGATGTTCTTACCGTCAAGGTTCTGCCCATTCTTAAGGTTTAGGGTTAGTTTATGGTTTAGGGTTTAGGGTTAGGGTTTAAGGTTTAGGGTTTAGCATTGTCGGTTTAAGGATGTAGGTTTTGGGTTGTAGGTTTAGTGTTCAGGGTTTAAGGTTAGTTTTAGGGTTTAGGGTTTTCTTAAATTAAGTAAACTACTAGGTTTTGGTTTATTTAGTTTATTTTTTTTTATTTATTTGAGTTTATTTTATTTTTTTATTTAGGTTTCTTTTTTATTTTTATTTAGTTTAGTTTATTTATTTTATGTTTATTTATTTTAGTTTTAGTTTTTTATTTTAGTTTATTTTTTAGGTTTAAGTTAATTTTTAGTTGATTTTTATTTTATTTTATTTTATAGGTTTAGTTTTATTTTTAATTTTTAGGTTTAGGTTTAGCTTTTTATTTTATTTTTTTAGGTTTAGGTTTTAGGTTTTAATTTAGGTTTAATTTTATGTGTTATTTTTTAGTTTAGGTTTAGGTTTATTTTTAGTTTATTTTATTTTATTTAGTTTAGGTTTAGGTTTAGGTTTATGTTTAGGATTTATTTAGTTTATTTTAGTTTATTTTTTTTAGGTTTAGGTTTATGTTAGTCTGTTTATCTTATTTTTATTTTAGGTTTAGGTTTTTTTAGTTTAGGGTTTAGGTTTTATTTTTTATTTATTTTTTAGTTTTATTTTTAGGTTTATTTTTTAGGTTTAGGTTTTTATTAAGTTTTAGTTTATTTTATTTTACGTTTACTTTATTTTTATTTTAGGTTTAGTTTTTATTTTATTTAAGTTGTTTATTATTTTAGTTTAGTTTAGGTTTTTATTTATTTTATTTTAGTTGAGTTTTTACTTTTTATTTTATTTTTCTTTTAGGTTTAGGTTTAAGTATTAATTTATGTATTTATTTTTATTTTTTTTATTTTTTGTTGGTTTAGGTTTTTTAATTTATTTTATTTTTAGGTTTTATTTTGTTAGGTTGTGGTTTTTAGCTTTTTTAGGGTTAGTTTGGGGTTTAGGGTTTAGGGTTTAGGGTTTGGGGTTTAGGGTTTAGGGTTTAGGTTATTGGTTTAGGGTTTAAGTTTTAGTTTAAGTTTAGGGTTTAGGGTTTAAGTTTTTTTTTTAGAGAACAAATTCAAATTCAACATTTCTTCTTTTCAATTTCGTGAACCAAGTATCATCCCAAGTTTTATAAGACATAAGCAATGACATAAATAAAAAATGAGCACCCATAGAGCAAATCAAAACCCTAGATATGTAGAACCGTCTCTACTATAAAGACACAATTTAATAAGCAGATTAGATCAACCATTCTTTAGTTTCCTTAGCTCCCCATCCTCTCGAGTAGTAGGATCTGCCATTATATCACGATCTCTCCCTCTACCACCACCACATCTGTAACCTCCGTTGCTCCTCCAGCATTTATAACCACCACTACTCCAACCACCACCTCCATATCCACTAGCACCTCCAGATCCCCCACCACCACTACGATAACAACCACCTCCACCTTGCCTCCCGCGGATCTAGATTGCTTTAGTGGTGATGTTCCTGTCATTATGGTTCTGCCCATTCTTAGGGTTTAGGGTTTAGGGTTTAAGATTTTTTTAATAGAGGACAAATTCAAATTAAACATTTCTACTTTTTATTTCATCAACCAAGTAGCACCCCTACTTTTATAAGACACAAGTGATGACATAGATAAAAAATGAGCACCCATAGAGCAAATCAAAAACCCTAGATTAATAGAACCATCTCTATTATAAAGACACAATTCCATAAGCAGCAAATTAGATTGGTCATTCTTCAATTTCTCCAATTCCCATTAGAACCACCCCCGCCTCTTGTGTAGCGAGATCCACCATCATATCCCTGATCTCTTCCTCCACCACCATGGTAACCTCGTCTCCTCCTTCCCACCACCAATAACCCGCATCACCCCTCCTCCTCCGCTAGATGTAGACTGATCCTGGTTGATGGTGATGTTCTTACCATCAAGGTTCTTGGGGTTTAGGATTAGTTTAGGGTTTAGGGACTTGGGGTTTAGGGTTTAGGTTTAGGGTTTTGGTTTAGGGTTTAGGTTTAGGGTTTTAGGGTTTAGGGTTTTGTGTTTAGTGTTTAGGTTTAGGTTTTAGGGTTTTAGGGTTTAGGGTTGTAGATTTAGGGTTGTAGTTTGTTAGGTTTTAGTGTTAGTTTTAGGGTTTAAGATTTAGGGTTTAGGATTTAGGGTTTAGGGTTTTTTAAAATTATGTAAACTAGTAGGTTTAAGTTTATTTAATTTATTTTATTTTATTTTATTATTTTTATTTAGGTTTATTTTTTATTTTTATTTAGTTTAGTTTATTTATTTTATGTTTACTTATTTTAGTTTAGGTCTTTTATTTTAGTTTATTTTTTAGGTTTAGGTTTATTTTTTTAGTTGAGTTTTAATTTTTATTTTATTTTTTAAGTTTAGGTTTTTTTTAAATTTTTTAGTTTAGAATTAGGTTTTTTTTTTAAAAAGTTTAGGTTTTAGGTTTTTATTTTAGGATTATTTTTAGGTTTTCTTTTTTAGTTTAGGTTTAGGTTTATTTTTAGTTTATTTCATTTTATTGATTTTAGGTTTAGATTTAGAATTTATCTATTTTAGTTTAGGTTTAGGTTTATTTTAGTTTGTTTATTTTATTTTTATTTTAGGTTTAGTTTTATTTAGTTTATGGTTTAGGTTTTATTTATTTATTTATCTATTTTATTTTTTGGTTTATGTTTTAGTTTTAGGTTTCTATTTAGTTTTTTTTAGGTTTATTTTTATTTTATTTAGGTTTTTTTATTTTTTAAGTTTAGTTTAGGTTTTTATTTATTTTATTTTATTTTAGTTTTTATTTTTTTTATTTTCTTTTTTAGGTTTAGAATTAAGTTTAGGTTTAAGTTTTAGTTTATGTTTTTATTTTATTTTATTTTGGTTTAATTTTTTATTTATTTTATTTTTAGGTTTTATTTAGTTTTGGCTTAGGTTTTTAGCTTTTTAGGGTTTAGGGTTTAAGGTTTAGTGTTTGGGGTTTAGGGTTTAAGGTTTAGGGTTTATGGTTTAGGTTTTAGGTTTAGGGTTTAAGTTTTAGTTTAGGGTTAAGGGTTTAAGGTTTTTTTTTAACAGAGAATAAATTCAGACTCAACATTTTTTCTTTTCAATTTCATGAACCAAGTAGAATCCGATGTTTTCTAAGACCCAAGCGATGACATAGATAAAAAATGAGCACTCATAGAGCAAATTAAAAACCCTAGATAAGTAGAACTATCTCTAATGAAAAGACATAGTTCCATAAGCAGCATATTGGATCAACAGTTCTTTAGTTTCTCCAGATCCCATCAAAACCTCTCACGCCTCTCGAGTAGCATGATCCATATCCCAATCTCTCTCTCGCCACCACGGTGTAACCTCCATCGCTCCTCCCACCTCCATACCACCTCACCACCACCTCCATATCACGGCACCCCATCCCCACCACCATGATAACCCTTACTCTTCACCTCCACCTCCTCGATCTAGCCTTGTTGATGGTGATGTTCACCGTTTTGCCTTCTTAGGGTTTAATGATAATTTAGGGTTTCAGGGGTAGGGACCATTTAGGGTTTAGGGTTTATCATTTAGGGTTGTAGGTTTTACGGCTTAGGGATTAGGGTTTAGGGTTTAGGGTTAAGGGTTATAGGGTTTAGGGTTTAGGGTTTAGGGTTAAGGGTTTTAGAGTTTAGGGTTTAGGGTTTAGGGTTTACAATTTTAGGGTTTAGAGTTTAGGGTTTAGGGTTTAGGGTTTAGTGTTTAGGTTTAGGGTTTAGGGTTTAGGGTTTAGGGTTTAGGGTTTAGGGTTTAGGGTTTAGGGTTTAGAGTTTAGGGTTGTAGGTTTAGGGTTTATGGTTTAGGTTAGTTTTAGGGTTTAGGGTTCAAGGTTTAGGGTTTAGGGTTTAGGGTTTAGCATTTAGGGTTTAGAATTTTTTAAATTAAGTAAACTCGTAGGTTTGGGTTTATTTAGTTTATTTTATTTATTTTTTAATTATTTGAGTTTATTTTATTTTTTATTTTTTCTTAGCTTTATTTTTTTTATTTAGTTTAGTTAATTTATTTTAAGTTTATTTATTTTAGTATAGGATTTTTATTTTAGTTTATTTTTTAAGTTGAACTTTATTTTTTTTAAATGAGTTTTAATTTTAATTTACTTTTAGGTTTAGGTTTATTTTATTTAGTTTAAGTTTAGGTTTTATTTTATTTTTAGTTTAGGTTTAGGTTTATTTTAGGTTTATTTTAGGTTTTATTTTTTTTTTAGTTTAGGTTTTGGTTTATTTTAGTTTATATTATTTTATTTAGTTTAGTTTAGGTTTAGGTTTAGTTTATTTTAAGTTTAGGTATTTTTTTTAGTTTAGTTTATTTTAGTTTAGGTTTATTATATTTTGTTTATTTTATTTTAATTTTAAGTTTAGGTTTTTTTTTAGTTTAGGAAATTGGTTTTATTTTTTATTTATTTTAAGTTTTATTTTTAGTTTTATTTTTTTAATTCAAGTTTTAATTTTATTTTATTTTAGGTTTATTTTATTCTTATTTTATAATTAGTTTTTATTATATATAGGTTTTCTATTCTTAGGTTTAGGCTTTTAATTATTTTATTTTCTTTCATTTTTTATTTTATTTTAATTTTATTTTTAGGTTTAAGGTTTAGTTTTGGTTTTTATTTTATTTTATTTATTTCATTTTATTTTTGTTTAGGTTTATTTATTTAATTTATTATTAGGTTTTATTTAGTTTATGTTTAGGGTTTATGATTTAGGGTTTAGGATTTTATGGTTTAGGGTTTTAGTGTTTAGTGTTTAGGCTTTAGGGTTTAGTGTTTATGCTATAAGGTTTAGGGTTTAGTGTTTGGGGTTTTGGGTTTAAGGTTAGCTCAAGGCTTAGGGTTAGTTTAGAGTTTAGGCTTTAGGCTTTAGGATTTAGGCTTTAAGGTTTAGGGTTTATAGAGTTTAGGGTTTAGGGGTTTAGGGTTAGTTTATGGTTTATGATTTAGGGTTTTAGGGTTTATGGTTTAGGGTTTAAGGTTTAGGGTTTAAGGTTTAGGGTTGAGGTTAGGGTTTAGGTTGTTTAGGTTTAGGTTTAGGTTAGGTTTAGGTTGAGTTTAGGGTTTAGTTTAAGGTTTTGATTTAGGTTTCTTTAGTTTAGTTTAGTTTGGTTTATTAGGGTTTTTTTTAAATTAAGTAAACTCGTAGGTTTGGGTTTATTTAGTTTATTTTGTTTATTTTTATTTATTTGAGTTTATTTTATTTTTTATTTTTTCTTAGCTTTATTTTTTAATTTTTATTTAGTTTAGTTAATATATTTTAAGTTTATTTATTTTAGTATAGGATTTTTATTTTAGTTTATTTTTTAGTTGAACTTTTTTTTAAATTAGTTTAATTTTAATTTACTTTTTTTTAGGTTTAGGTTTATTTTTTTTGGTTTAGTTTAGGTTTTATTTTATTTTTTAGTTTAGGTTTAGGTTTTATTTTAGGTTTATTTTTTTGGTTTTATTTTTTTTTAGTTTAGGTTTGGTTTATTTTTGTTATATTATTTTATTTAGTTTAAGTTTAGTTTAGGTTTAGTTTATTTTAAGTTTATGTTTAGGTTTATTTTTTTTATTTAGTTCATTTTAGTTGGTATGGGTTTATTATATTTTCTTTATTTTATTTTATTTTAGTTTAGGTTTTTATTAGTTTAGGACATTTTTATTTTATTTATTTTAGGTTTTATTTTAGGTTTATTTTTTAAATTTAGTTTTATTTTATTTTATTTTTAGGTTTATTTTATTATTTTATAGTTTGTTTTTTATTATATTTATTTTATTTTAGGTTTAGGTTTTTTATTTATTTTATTTTCTTTCATTATTTTTTAGGTTTAGTTTTAGTTTAGGTTTTATTTTATTTTATTTATTTAATATTATTTTGGTTTAGGTTTATTTATTTATTTATTAGGTTTTTTAGTTTAGGTTTAGGGTTTCTTTAGGGTTTAGTATTTTAGGGTTTAGTGTTTTAGTGTTTAGTGTTTAGGGTTTAGGGTTTAGTGTTTAGGCTATAAGGTTTAGGGTTTAGTGTTTAGGGTTTAGGGTTTAAGCTTAGCTCAAGTCTTAGGGTTAGTTTAGGGTTTAGGATTTAGGCTTTAGGCTTTAGGCTTTAAGGTTTAGGGTTTAGGGGTTTAGGGTTAGTTTATGGTTTATGATTTAGGGTTTTAGGGTTTATGGTTTAGGGTTTAAGGTTTAGGGTTTAAGGTTTAGGGTTAAGGTTAGGGTTTATTTGTTTATTTATTATTTTTAGGGTTTATGGTTTAGGTTCTTTTAAATTAAGTAAATTTAACTTTATTTAGGTTATTTAGTTTATTTTTTGTTTATTTTAGTTTATTTTATTTTAAATTTTTATTTAGGTCTATTTTTGATTTTATTTACTTTTATTTATTTATTTTAGGTTTATTAATTTTAGTTTAGTCTTTTAATTTTAGTTTATTTTTTAGGTTTAGGTTTAGGTTTATGCTTATTTTCTAGGTTTAGGCTCTATTTTTTATTTTTATGTTTTGGTTTTGGTTTTTATTTTAATTATTTAGGTTTAGGTTTTTTTAGTTTAGTTTATTTTATTTAGTTTAGGGTTTAGGTTTAGGTTTTATTTATTTTAGTTTAGGTTTAGGTTTATTTTATTTTATTTATTTTAAGTTTAGGTTTTTTTAGCTTAGGGTTTAGGTTATATTTTTTATTTTATTTTAGGTTTTGGTTTTTATTTTATTTTAGGTTTATTTTATTTTTATTTTATGTTTATTTTTAATTTTATTTAGGTTTTTTATTTTTATGTTTATTTATTTTAGTTTAGTTTAGGTTTTTATTTATTTTATTTTATTTTAGTTTTTATTTTTTATTTTATTTTATTTTTACGTTTAAGTTTAGGTTTGGGTTAAGGTTTTAGTTTAGGTTTTTATTTGATTTTATTTTTTTAGTTTATTTAGGTTTAGGTTTATTTATTTATGTTATCTCTAGGTTTTATTTAGTTTAGGTTAAGGTTTTTAGGTTTTTATGGTTTAGGGTTTAGGGTTTAGGGTTTATGGTTTAGGGTTTAGGATTTAGTGTTTAGGGTTTTTGGTTTATGTTTTAGGAATATAGGTTTTAGGGTTTTGGGTTTAGGGTTTAGGGTTTAGGGTTTTTAGGTGTATGGTTCAGGCTTCAAGGTTCTATAGTTTAAGGTTTAGTGTTTAAGGTTGTAGGTTTAGGGTTCAAGGTTTAGGTTAGTGTTTTTTCATTTTTTATTTATTTAGGGTTTAGGGTTTAGGTTTTAAAATTAAGTAAACATAAGTAAACTTTAGTTTATTTTTATTTATTTTAGTTATTTTTTATTTTTTTATTTTCATTTAGATTTATTTTTTTATTTAGTTTAGTTTATTTATTTTAGGTTTATTTATTTGAGTTTATGTTTTTTATTTTAGCTTTTTTTGTTTAGGTTTAGGTTTGTGTTTATTTTTTAGTTTACTTTTATTTTTATTTTAATTTTTATGTTTAGGTTTTATTTTTTATTTTTACGTTGAGGTTTAAGTTTTTATTTTATTTTTTCATTTAGGTTTTAGGTTTTTATTTTAGAAATATTTTTTGGTTTTATTTTTTAGTTTAGGTTTGGGTTTATTTTTAGGTTATTTTATTTTTTTTAGTTTAGGGTTTAGGTTTAGTTTATTTTAGGTTTTGATTTAGCTTTTATTTATTTTAGTTTAGGTTTAGATTTATTTTATTTTTTTATTTTAGGTTTAGGTTTTTTCTAGGTTATATTTTTAGGTTTATTTCTTTAGGTTTAGGTTTTTATTTAGTTTTTATTTTATTTTATTTTAGGTTTATTTTATTTTATCTTACATTTAGTTTTTTTATTTAGGTTTTTAATTTTTAGGTTTATTTTATTTTTAAGTTTAGTTTAGGTTATTATTTATTTATTTTATTTTAGTTTTTATTTTATTTTATTTTATTTTTTGGTTTAGGTTTAGGTTTAGGTTAGGTTTTAGTTTATGTTTTTATTTTTTTAATTATTTTTATTTTTTTTAATTATTTTTATTTTGTTTAGGTTTAGGTATTTTTATTTAATTTATTTTTAGGTTTTATTTAGTTTAGGTTTAGGGAAAGAGAAAAAAACAATAAATAGAAAGCTAGAAGGAAGAAAATTCAATAAATAATACTCAATTCGAGAATTCAAAAGCTCAACCATAGAGAAAACTACAAAAGCAAAACCTCCCAAGTATAGATTATTTCAAGAAGCTTTGAATGAGTAACCCTCAACAAGTGAGGAGCATACATGTGAACACTTTTTCTTCTTCTTGTAAACAATTTTATAATCATGCCCTTTCTAGAAAATCTCCATCAAAATGAATCAATATTGTTATAAAAGGCATGGGATCAACAAAGCTATCAATTTTAGAAGAGCATTTAGAATCATCCACAACATTAGACTAGAAAATCAAAAAATATGCATTTTAGAATCGTGAAAGAAGGAACAAAAATAGCTTTATTAGAAGACAATTATCTATATTTCATTAACAAAATCGAAGAGTGTCCTTATCTTCATTCATAAAAGAAGCAAGTGAAGCAAAATCCAAATTTTTCAATCTTCATGTAAAGGATTAAAATATTAAATCCCTTAGAAACATATAGCATATTACCAAAATTGAACAAAATTACCTAGAAAACCAACATTTTGAACCAAAATATAACTATTCACAATGAGAGAGTTATCACAGGTATCTAAATCTTATTTTTAAAAGAAGGATCACCAATATTAATAAGATTATTAGGACAAGAAGTTAAAATATTATAAATAAGAACATGTCAATAGGAAGGATTACAAAAAAAATCTAATGCCCTAGCGGGATCCATTGGCACATGGGATTTACCCCATGGATTTGAAGAAGCCGATGCCATGAGTCACAACATCGTGACAAGAACATGTCAAGATCAAAAGTGACAATTTATAGGAAACCAAGAGAAAGCACTTAAAACTCACAAGAATGAGGGATTGCAAAATAATAAGAGGGTTTAGTTTAGTTTTAGGGTTTAGGTTTTAGGTTTAGTTTTTTATTAGTTATTATTATTTTATTAGTTTTAGGTTAATATTATTATTTATTTATTAGTTAGTTTAGTTTTAGTTAGGTTATTAGTTTAGTTTTAGTTAGGTTATGAGTTTAGATTTATTAGTTTTAGTTTTAGTTATTATTATTTTAGGTTAGTTTGGGGAGTTTAGGTTTAGTTTATTAGTTTATTTGGTTAGTTTATTTAGTTAGTTTGTTTATTGGGGTTTAGATTATTTTAGTTTATTTATTAGTTATTATTAGTTTATTATTAGTTAGTTAGTTATTTATTTAGTTTACTTATTATTATTAGTTTATGGTTTTATTATTATTTAGGTTTTAGTTAGTTTTAGTTAATGGTTTAGTTTTATTCGTTTAGTTTAGTTAGTTTATTTATTAGTTTATTAGTTTAGTTTATTAGTTTTATTAGTATAGTTATGGGTTTAGGTTTATTAATTTATTATTATTAGTTTTTTAGATTAGTTTATGGTTTAGTTTTTATTAGGTATTATTAGTTATTTATTATTTGTTATTATTATTTTTTATTTAGTTTGTTTATTATCAGTTTTATTTTAGATTACTTTTTTTAGTTTATTATATTATTAGTTTATGTTTATTATTATTAGTTTTATTATTATTATTTAGTTTATTTATTTAGTTAGGGTTTAGGGTTTAGTTATTTAGTAATTTATTAGTTAGTTTACTATTAGTTTTTTTATTATTAGTTTATTAGTTTAGTTAGTTAGTTATTAGTTATTATTATTACTATTACTAGTTGTTCTTAGTTTAGTTATTGTTAGTTAATTTTATTATTATTACTAGTTTATTTATTAGGTTTATTGGTTTAGTTATTTAGTTAGTTTTATTTTACGTAGTTATTAGTTTATTAGTTTTTAATTTGTTAGTTATTACTAATTTTTTTACTTAGGTGTTTTATTATTAGTTTCTTATTAAGTATTAGTTAGTTATTAGGTTTAGTTATTTTTATGTTTATTTATTAGTTAGTTTTTATTATTTATTAGTTTAGGTTTAGTTTAGTTTAGTCTTATTTAGTTATTTATTATTAGTTATTATTATTAGTTTATTAGTTTAGTTTTAGTGTTTATTATTTATTAGAGTTTAGGTTTATTTATTAATTAGTTTTTTTTGTTAGTTAGTTTTTTTAGTTAGTTAGTTTATTAGTTTATTAGTTTATTAATTAGTTATTTATTTATTTACTATAGTTAGTTATTATTATTAGTTTATTGTTTTATTATTATTTAGGTTTTAGTTAGTTTTAGTTAGTGGTTTAGTTTTCTTTATTTTTTTTTGTTAGTTTATTTATTAGTTTTTTAGTTTAGTTTATTAGTTTTATTAGTTTAGTTATGGGTTTAGGATTATTAGTTTATTATTATTAGTTTTTTTTTTATAGTTTTATTTGGTTTTTTTATTATTAGTTATTTATTGTTTATTATTATTATTATTAGTTTAGTTAGTTAGTTTATTATTAGTTTTATTTTAGATTAGTCTTCTCTTAGTTTATTATTATTATTAGTTTTTATTTATTATTATTAATTTTATTATTATTATTTTGTTTATTTAATTAATTAGGGTTTACAGTTTAGTTATTTAGTTATTTATTAGTTAGTTAATGATTAGTTTTATTATTATTAGTTTATTAGCATACTTAGTTAGTTAGTTATTTATTATTATTATTATTATTATTATTATTATTATTATTATTAGTTATTATTAGTTTAGTTATTATTAGTTAGTTTTATTATTATTATTATTATTAGTTTATTTATTAAGTTTATTAGTTTAGTTATTTAGTTTAGTTATTTAATTAGTTTTGTTTTATTTAGTTATTAGTTAGTTAATATTAATTCTTTTAGTTAGGTGTTTTATTACTATTTTCTTATTAGTTACTAGTTAGTTTATAAGGTTTAGTTATTATAATGTTTATTTATTAGTTAGTTTTATTAATAATATTACTAGTTTATTTATTAAGTTTATTAGTTTAATTATTTAGTTTAGTTATTTAGTTAGTTTTGTTTTATTTAGTTATTAGTTTATTAGTTTATTTAGTTATTTACTATTAATTTTTTTTAGTTAGTGTTTTATTATTAGTTTCTTGATAGTTATTAGTTTAGGTTTTAGTTATTATTATGTTTATTTGTTGGTTAATTTTTTATGGTTTTATTAATTTGTTTAGGGTTTAGTTTAGTTAGTTATTTGGTTATTTATTATTAGTTATTATTATTAGTGTATTAGTTTAGTTTTAATGTTTATTATTTATTAGAGTTTAGGTTAATTTATTAATTAGTTTAGTTTCATTAGTTAGTTTTTTTAGTTAGATAGTTTATTAGTTTGTTAGTTTATCAGTTATTAGTTTTAGGTTATTAATTATTTATTATTAGTTTTAGTTTTATTAGTTTAATGGAGTTTATTATTAGTTTTAATTTTTTTATTAGTTATTATTAGGTTTTTAGTTTATTACTTTTATTAGTTTATTATTTATATGTTTATTAGGTTTTATTAGTTAGTTATTAGTTAGTTTTAGTTTAATTTTATTATTAGTTTATTAGTTTTTTTAGTTATGGTTTAGTTATTATTATTGGTTTTATTAGTTTAGTTATTAGTTATTTTAGTTTAGTTTAGTTTTTTATTATTAGTTTATTAGTTTTTTGTTTAGCATTTAGTTTATTTAGTTTTTTATTTATTAGTTTTTTGGTTATAATTATTAATAATTTATTAGTTTAGTTAGTTTAGTTATTAGTTTTATTTAGTTAGTTTTATTTATTATTTTATTTATTAGTTATTTTATTGGTTTTTTTATTTATTATTATTTATTAGTTTATTAGTTTAGTGTTTAGTTTAGTTTAGTTTGGTTATTTATTATGTAGTTTATTATTAATCTTAGTTTAGTTTAGTTGGTTTTTTTAGTTTTATTATCATTAGTTTAGTTTTTTATTTTTTTATTATTATTAGTTATTAGTTTATTAGTTTAGTTTGTTTTTTATTGGCTTATTATTATTATTTATATTGGTTTGTTTGTTATTATGAGAATTTGTTTATTGATTTATTTATTTTTTATTTTAGTTTTTTTAGGTTAGTTTTTTATTATTATTAGTTTAGTTATTAGTTTTACTTAGTTTAGTTTATTATTAGTTTATTGGTTCAGTGTTATTTGTTATTAGTTATTTAGTTTTAGTTTATTAGTTTTTAAGTTTTATTATTAGTTTAGGTTATTATTATTTAGTTAGTTTATTAGTAGGTATAGTTAGTTTATTAGTTTAGTTTAGTTATTAGTTTTAGTTATTAGTTATTATTATTAGTTATTTATTAGTTATTTAGTAAGTTTCTTAGTTTTAGTTTATTTGTTATTAGTTTTAGTTTAGTTAGTTTAGTTATTATTAGTTTAGTTATTGGGTTTAGTTTTATTATTAATTAGTTATTTATTAGGTTAGTTATGTTTATGCTTTAGGTTTATTAGTTAGTTATTATTATATGTTAGTTATTATTAGAGTTTAGGGATAGAGTTAGGGTTAAGGTTTAGGGTTTAGGGTTTAGGATTTTTTAGGGTTTAGGGTTGTATGTTTAGTGTTGTAGTTTTAGGGTTTAGGCTTAGTTTTAGGGTTTTGGGTTAAGGATTTTCTTTAAATTAAACCAGTATGTTTATGTTTATTTAGCTTATTTAATTTATTTTTATTTATTTTAGTTTATTTGATTATTTTATTTTTATTTAGATTTTTTTATTTAGTTTGGTTTTTTTCTATTAGGTTTTTTTATTTTAGTTTAGGATTTTTATTTTACTTTGTTTTTTTAGGTTTAGGTTTATTTTTTAGTTGAATTTTATTTTTATTTTATTTTTTAGGTTTAGGTTCAATTTTTATTTTTAGGTTTAGGTTTAAGTTTCTATTTTATTATTTTATGTTTAGGTTTTAGGTTTTATTTTAGGTTTATTTTAGGTTTTATTTTTTAATTTAGATTTAGGTTTATTTTAGTTTATTTTATTTTTAGTTTAGGTTTAGTTTATTTTTAGGCTAGGTTAGGTTTTATTTATTTTAGTTTAGGTTTAGGTTTATTTATTTGTTTATTTTATTTTATATTAGGTTTAGATTTTTTTTTAGTTTTATATTTAGTTTTTTCTTTATTTAGTTTTTTATTTTAGGTTTATTTTATTTTATTTAGTTTAGTTATATTTTATTTATTTTATTTTAGTTTATTTTTATTTTTTAATTTATTATATTTTTAGTTTTAAGTTTAGGTTTTAATTTAGGTTTTTTATTTTTTATTTTTATTTTTATTTTATTTTAGGTTTTAATTATTTTATTTTAGGTTTTATTTAGTTTAGGTTTAGGTTTTAGGTTTTAGGCTTAGGTTTGGAGAGTTTAGGGTTTAGGATTTAAGGTTTTAGGGTTTAAGGTTTTCAGGTTTAGGGTTTCGATTTATGGGTTAGGGTTTAGGGATTAAGGATTTTAGCGTTTAGGGTTTAGGGTTTAGTGTTTCGGGTTAGCTTAGGGTTTTATGTTAGTTTAGGGTTTAGGGTTCAGGATTTTTAGAGTTTAGGGTTAGTTTATGATTTAGGTTTTACGGTTTTAGTGTTTTATGGTTTAAGGTTTAGGATATAGGGTTTAGGGTTATGGTTAGATTTTAGGGTTTAGGTTTAGGGTTTCGGGTTTATCGTTTAGGGTTTAAGGTCAGTTTAGGGTTTTGGGTTTAGGGTATAGGTATTTTTTTAAATTAAATAAACTAGTAGGTTTTGGTTTATTTAGTTAATTTTTAATTTATTTTAGTTTTTTAATTTTTATTTTTATTTAGGTTTATGTTTTATTTTTTATTTAGTTTGGTTTTTAATTTTAGGTTTATTTATTTTAGTTTAGGTTTTTTATTTTAGTTTATTTTTTAGGTTTAGATTTAGGTTTATGTTTATTTTTTAGTTTAGTTTTATTTTTATTTTATTTTTTAAGTTTAGCTTTTATTTTTTATTTTTATTTTCAGGTTTAGGTTTTATTTTATTTTATTTGGTTTAGGTTTTAAGTTTTTATTTTAGGGTTGTTTTTAGGTTTTATTTTTTAGTTTATTTTATTTTGTTTAGTTTAGCATTTAAGTTTTGTTTATTTTAGGTTTTATTTATTTATCTCAGATTTAGGTTTATTTTATTTTGTATATTTTTAGGTTTACATTTTTTTAAGTTTAGGATTTAGGTTTTATTTTTTATTTATTTTTAAGTTTTATTTTTAGGTTTATTTTTTAGGTTTAGGTTTTTATTTTATTATATTTTAGGTTTACTTTATTTTTATTTTATATTTAATATTTATTTTATTTAGGTTTTTTATTTTTAGGTTTATTTTATTTTTTAGTTTAGTTTAGGCTTTTATTATTTTATTTTATTTTAATTTTAACTTTTTGTTTTATTTTATTTTTAGGTTTAAATTTAAGTTTAGGTTTAAGTTTTAGTTTAGGTTTTTTTTATTTTTTTATTTTATTTTATTTAGGTTTAACTTTTTTAATTTTAGCTTTTACTTAGTTTAGGTTTGGGTTTTTAGGTGTTTAGGGTTTATGGTTTTTAAGGTTTATGATTTACAGTTTAGATTTTATGTTTAGGATTTAGGGGTTTTATTTTTAGTTTTTAATATAGAACAAATTTAGATTCAAATTTTTTTCATTTCGATTTCATCAACCAAGTAACACACCAAGTTTTCTAAGACATAGGTGACGAGATAGATAAAACATGAGCATGTATAGAGCAAATCAAAACCCTTAAATAACTAGAACCACCTCTATTATAAAAACACAATTCTATAAGTAGAAGATCAGATCGGTCGTTCTTTAGTTTCTCTAGTTCCGATCAAAACCACCCTCTCAGTAGTGGAATCCACCATCATATCGTTCTCTCCTCATACTACCAGTTGTAACCTCGGTGCTCCCATGCCTCCACCACCCTACTTAAACCACCACCTCCATGTCAATCAACATCTCCAATTTCCCCACCTCCACTATGATAACCGCCGCCTCCTCCTTCACCTCTACTGCCAGATCTAGACTAAGCCAAGTTGAAGGTGATGTTCCTTTCGTCAAGGTTCTGCCCATTCTTAGAATTTCAGTTTGGGTTTAAGTTTATTTAGTTTTAGGGTTTAGGTTTAGTTTTTAATTTATTTAGTTAATTTCTTTTTAGGTTTTGGGTTTGGGGTTTAGCATTTGGGGTTTAGGGTTTAGGGTTTAGGGTTTGGGTTTAGGGTTTAGGGTTTAGGGTTTAGGGGTTAGAGTTTTAGGTTTAGGGTTTAAGGTTTAGGGTTTAGGGTCATAAGTTTAGGGTTTAGGGTTTAGGGTTCAGGATTTAGAGTTTAGGGTTTTTTTGTTTAATTAAGTAAATCGATAAGTTTAGGTTTATTTAGTATATATACCTTATTTTTTATTTATTTTAGTTTACTTTATTTTTAATTTCTATTTAAGTTTATTTTTATTTTCATTTAATTTAGTTTATTTATTTTAGTTTATGTTTTAGGTTTAGGTTTAGTTTCAATTTATTTTTTAGTTGAGTTTAATTTTTATTTTCTTTTTTTAGGTTTAAGTTTTATTTTTTATTTTAGCTTTAGGTTTAGGTTTTATTATATTTTTTTCTTAGGTTTAGTTTTCTTTTATTTAATTTTATTTTTTAAGTTTTATTTCTTAGGTTTATTTATTATTATTATTTTAGGTTTAGGTTTTTTTTATTTTAGTTTAGGGTTTATGTTTTATTTCTTATTTATTTTTTGTTTATTTTAGGTTTATTTCTTTTGGTTTAGGTTTTTTTTATTTAATTTTTTATTTGATTTTATTTTAATTTATTTTATTTTATTTAGTTTAGTTTTTATTTTATTTTTGGTATTTATTTTTAGTTATTTAAGTTATTATTTATTTTATTTTAGTTTAGTTTTTCTTTTTTATTCTATTTTATTTTTTGGTTTAGGTTTATGTTTAGGTTTAGGTTTAAGTTTAGGTTTTATTTAATGTTTTTATTTTATTTAATTTTAGTTTAGTTTATTTATTTATTTTATTTAGGCTTTATTTAGTTTATGTTTTTTGGTTTAAGGTTTTAAGGTTTAGGGTTTAGGTTTAGGGTTAGTTAGGTTTAGGGTTTAGGGTTTAAGGTTTGGGGTTTGATTTAGGGTTTATCTTTTAGGTTTTAGGTTTAGGTTTTAAGGTTTAGGGTTTAGGGTTTAGGTTTAAGTTTAGGTTTAGGGTTTAGGTTTATGTTAGATTTAATTTTTTAGGTTTTAGGTTTAGTCTTTTAATTTATTTAATTTTAGGTTTAGGTTTATAGTTTTGAGTTTAGGGCTTAGGGTTTAGTGGGTTTAGGGTTTAGGGTTTAAGGTTTTAGGTTTATCTTTTAGTTTAGGTTTAGGGTTAGAATTAAGGTTTAAGGTTTTAGGGTTTAGTGTTTAGGCTTTATGCTTTAGGGTTTTAGCATTGGTTTAGGATTAAAGGTTAACAGGTTTAAGGTTAGTTTAGGGTTTAAAGTTTAGCTTAGTTTAGCTTTAGGTTTAGTGTTTAGGTTTAAGGTTCATGGTTTGTTAAGTTTTAAAGTTTAGGGTTTTTTAGGGTTTAGGGTTTAGGGTTTAGGGTTAGGGTTAGGGTTTAATGTTCTAGTTTTAGTTTAGTGTTAGGTTTTTGGTTTTTTTAATAGAGAACAAATTTAGATTCAACATTTTTTCTTTTCAATTTCATCAACCAAGTAACACACAAAGTTTTCTAAGACAAAAGTGAGGACGGATAAAAAATGAGTATGCACAGACTAAATCAAAAACCCTAGATAACTAGAACTGTCTCTACTGTAAAGACAAAGTTCCATTAGGAGATCAGATTGGTCATTCTTCAGTTTCTCTAGTTCCCATCAAAACCACCTTGGCCTCTTGAATAGCAGGATCCACCATCATATCCTCGATCTCTCCCTCCACCACCACCATGGCTATAACATCCTCTCCCTCGTCCTCTCCAGCCTCCATAACCACCTTTGCTCACCACCACCTCCATATCCACCCAGCACCTTTAGATCCCCACCACCAGCATAACGCCACCTCCTTCACCTCCATCCTTGATCTAGGCTGAGCTTGACGGTGATGTTCCTACCATCAAGGTTCTGCCCACTCTTAAGGTTTAGGTTTAGGTTTAGGTTTGTTAGGTTTTAGGGTTTAGGTTTATTTTTTAATTTATTTATTTTAAGTTTAGGTTTAGGGGTGGGATTTAGGCTTTAGGGTTTATGGTTTAGGCTTTAAGGTTTAGGGTTTAGGGTTTAGGGTTTTAGGGTATAGGGTTTAGGGGTTTAGGGTTTCTTAGGGTGTAGGGTTTAGGATTTATGGTTTAGGGTTTAGGGTTTAGGGTTTTGGTTTTTAGGGTTTTGGGTTTAGGGTTTTGGGTTTATAGTTTAGGATTTAGGGTTTAGGGTTCACATTTTAGTTTAGGGTTTAAGGTTTTTGGGTTTTTTTTAACAACAAATAAACTCATATTCAACATTTCTTCTTTTTGATTTGATCAACCAAGTAAGCCACCAAGTTTTCTAAGTCACAAGCTACAACATAGATAAAAAATGAGCACTCATAAAGCAAATCAAAACACATAACTAGAACTATCTCTACTTATGTGCATTCCAGCGGTCAGATTTTCTTGATTTCTCCAGTTCCCATCAGCCACCCGACCTCTCGTGGCGGGATCCATCATTGTCGATCTCTCCCTCGACCACATTGGGTATAACCTCCATTGCTCATCCCTCCTCCATAACCACCAAAGCTCTGACCACCACCTCCATATCCACACACCTCCAGATCCTTCCACTCAATAATCATGTCTCCACCTTTCCGAGATTGAACCTTGTTGGCGATGTTCCGCCATCTTAGTTCAGCCCATTCTTAGGGTTTAGGTTTTTTATGGAAAATTAGATTTTTATTAACATAAAAAAAAGGATACAATGTCCTTAAAAATAATGCTCAAATTTCTACTTGGTCACAAAGCTATAAGAAACCTAAGAACTAAACCCCATCTAAGTACAATGAAAAAGAAAAAAAAGAGCAAAAGAACAACATAAAAGCAAATGAGAAAGACATAAGGACTAATAAAACTTAAGAAAATATTAAAAGGACTAGTCAGCAGTAACTCATGATCCCATTAAGAAGGCAAGATAAGCAAGCTCCATATCAATAGTACTTGAGTTGGCAGAGTTAAGATCATTCCATCTTTGAAGTTCCAAACTACAAAAGAAATCTACAAAACACTATAAAGGAAATGGTCATAGCTCAATGAAAAATGATAAAGTAAACAATTTAGAAAGAGCTGAGGAAGAGAAAGCTCGGGCTTAGTTTAGATCATCTCAAGGGGAAACAATACATATGAGCATCCAAACTTCATGAGCAGGTTTACAATCATATTCATGATACCAACTAGAGAGAAGATATGGGTAAACATCAAGGCCATCATATCCATCATATCTAATATAAGCAACCATCCAAGGCAAACTACTCCATAGTGATGTAGTTCTTGCACCAAAAAAATAAAGAAAAATAACCAGCTAGTAGCCAACCCACAAACCAAACACACATACCAAACATATAGCAACATCCAGTTCTGACAAGGCCGTGGAGGAAGAACCCCAATTATCTCTAGAGCACTAGCAATCCAAATCTAATGGCAAAACCTCCACCCAAATAACAAAATAATAGAAGATAAGCAGCACCAGAGATAGGAAATCTAAAACATAGAGAGACCAAGAGGGCATCTAGAAATTACCATCAAAACCACCAACAAGGCAAAAAAAAGCAAATCCACCATCACCAAGAGGCAAATATCAAGAAACAAGAGTGCCAACTAAACAAAGGGAGTCAATACTAATAACCAACATAAAGCCCAAAACACTAAGCCACGATACAAGCATCCAAGGCAAGACAACAGCCATAAAAAACCCTTCAAGTAGCCAAACCCCAATAATAAATCCTAAAATAGGACCAAAAAAAATCACAAGAGCACATATTCTCCACCAACAAAATAGCCAATCAAACCACCTAGGGCTGAACAAGATGAGCAATGGGAGGTCAAAGCAGAAAAGACACCCAAACTGGGAAGCAAAAATAAAAGGAAAAATAGCGACACCAAGAGGATAACCAACCCATGAGCAAACCAGACCCAACTAAAAGTACCCAACCAAAAGCACCAAACCAACCATCAAACCAAACACTTCCACCAAGCCAACAAACCAGCCAAAATAGTCAACCAGCCCAGTCAGCCAACAAAACCAACCTGCATATAGAGCTAATATAGAGACCAAAAAGAAGGAAAAGAACAATAGTAGACAAAGACACAACCCACCAAGAGATCTCCAAAATAACCAAGAAACAAAAATGGTAGTCACCCAGCCAATTTAAAAAGGCTAAGGAGGACCACCCAACCACAAGCAAAAAAATTGTAAGGAAAGGAACAAGGCCAGAGGAGAAAAAAACCCCTTCCAAATCCCAAAGAGTAGATAGTAAATACAAATGAGAAAATGGGGAGATAGTAACCACATAATAGCTAACTCCAATTCACAAGGCAGTTGGAACCAACTAGCAGAAACCTCTAAGCCAAACTAGGAAAGGAGAACATCAACCACCAAAAAACTCAAAACAAAGCCAAGCTAGAAGAGGCCAACAACAGCCACGAAAAAAATAATCACCCAAAATAGCCACACAGATGAAAGGAACAAATAACAGCAACCAGCAGAACTAACCATAGCATTTGCAAATCCAATTCAAAAAATGCCACAACCATCCAAAACCAAAGGCTAACCCAACATTCATTGTTAAAATGGGTAGGCCAAAATCGGCACAAGCACAACCCAAAAGGAGACACAAAGCATAAGCCATAGAGAGAAAATCACCATTCTCAAAGGATAGGGAAACCAATTAAATCCAGCACCACTACGACCCAAAAAACGGTCAAGTATAGAATAAGGTAAAAAGGAAGGGGGTTTAAGTATAGAAATAAACTCAACAAAAACCACTTCCTAGTAAGGGGAATATAGAAAAAACAATAAAAAATAGACTGAATAAAACCACCATAGAAAAAAGATCAACAAAAGATCATAAAGTTAAAATCTGATTTAAAGCAGTCCAATGTCATGCAGATTGACCAGACCACGCAGATTCTTAGGTAAGCTATGGTTATCAAATAAAGTGAGCTCATTTAATTCCCCTCCCAAATTAGTCAAGACAAAGCAAGCATTACCTTCATGAGGAATGTGAGAAATTTTGTAGCAAACTTGAGAAAGAAGCTTTTTAGTGTGATTAAGAAGATAAAATAAGTCAGCATTTCCCATATTATTATTATTGAGCATATCAAGTAAAAGAAGAACATTAACTTCAATCCAAATATTTAAGAGGCCTTTGCTTAAACAAATATCAATAGCTTTGTTAACAGTCATGAGTTCAGCATAAATAATAGAACAAGCTTTGAGGGGGTAGGCAAAAACACAAATGACAGTGCCTTTAGAATCCCTAAGAATTCCACCATAGCCATATTTGTTTGGGGAAATAAAACCATCACTATTGATCTTAATGGAATTTTTTTTAGGCTTAATCCAATGTATAACCTTAATACTCTTATAGGAAGGATCATCATGCAAAGTGATACCCAATTTTTTAGCCACAAATTTATAACCTCTAAAGTGAAAATTGCTAATTAAATTTGCATTAAACAAAGCAAGAATTTTTTCTTTAGTTCTAGCAAGGATCCTTTTATGGTTCATAGGGATGCCATGATATTTAGCATCATTTCTATCCATCCAAATGAACCAAATAAGGGTAATAGCAATAAAAACTTTGATATGACCTTTCACAATTTTATGAAAACAAACTTCAAGAAGTTGATATAATGAAAGAGAGCTGTGAAAATAGTTAGTGTTAAATAAATCATCATACCATATCCAAAGTTTGGAAGCAATAGCACCATTGGAAAAATCATGATTAACATTTTCAATATGAAAGCAACAATAGCACTCTGCAAGTAAGTAAATCCCTTTAAGCTAGAGCAAGAAATCAACCGGATGAAGTTATTCAAAATTGTCCAACCTAAAATTGAATAAGAAATGGGAATGATATTGTTCCAAAGTTTAATGATAAAATTAGAGGTATTCTATTTATTTTTAATAAAATTTCAAACCTATTTAAGAATTAAATGACCATTGTAAGAGAGCTTGAAAAGGATTTGACCCATTTTATTAGAAAAGATAATGATGTCACAAACTTGTCAAAATAGAAATCGAATGTAGTTTTCAAGTTTGTTTTCATTCCAATTGTTATTAAACCAGGTTGTAGATTTAGTGTTGTAGGTTTAAGGTTTAGGATTTAGGGTTAGATTTAGGGTTTAGGGTTTATTATTTAGGGTTTAGGATTTAGGGTTTAAAGCTTTTTTTTAAAAATTATGTAAACTGGTAAGTTTAGTTTATTTAGTATATTTAGTTTATTACTTATTTATTTAGGGTTTAAGGTTTATGGTTTAGAGTTTTAAGGTTTAAGGTTTAGGGTTTAGGGTTTAGGGTTTTTAGGGTTTATGGTTTATGGTTTAGGGTTTAGGTTTTAGGTTTAGGGTTAAGGTTTTAGTTTAGGGTTTAAGGTTTTTGGTTTTTCTTTTAATAGAGAATAAATTCAGATTCAACATTTGTTCTTTTCGATTTCATCAAACAAGTAGCACACAAAGTTTTATAAGACACAAGAGACAACATAGATAAAAAATGAGCATGCATAGAGCAAATCAAAAACCCTAGATAACTAGAATTGTCTCTACTATAAAGACACGGTTCCATAAGAAGCAAATTAGATCAATCGTTCTTTAGTTTCTCTAATTCACATCCGAACCACCCCAACCTCTCAAGTAGCAGGATCCACCATCATATCCTGGTTCTCTCCCTTCGCCACCACCACGGCTGTAACCTTCATCACTCTTTATGCCACCATAACCACCATTGTTCTAACAACCTCCTCCATGTCAATCAGCACATCCAGATCCCCACCACCATTGTGACAACCGCCGCATCCGCCTACACCTCCATCGCCAGATCTAGACTGAGCCTGGTTGATGGTGATGTTTCTACCATCAAGGTTTTGCCCATTCTTAGGGTTTAGGTTTTTTTAGGGAAAGTTATAATTATATTACCATAAAAATAAAGGATACAATGTCCTTAAAAGGGATAAAGCTCAAATTTTATCACATCGAGCTATAATAAACCTAAAGATCTAAACCCCCATCTATGTATAATGGAAAAAGAAAATAAAAGAGCAAATGTAATAGCATAAAAGAAAATGAGAAAAGACATAAAAAGACTAATAAAACTTAAGAAAATAGTAAAAGGACTAGTCAGTAGCAGCTCATGATCCCTTTGAGAATGGAAGATAAGCAATATCCACATCAACAATACTTGAGTTGGTTGAGTAAAGATCATTCCATCTGTGAAGTTCCAACCTGCAAAAGAAATCTTCTAAACACTATAAAGGCAATGGTCATAGTTCAAGGGAAAATGATAAAGTAAACAATTTAGAAAGTGTTGAGAAAGAGAAGGCTTAGGCTCAATTAAGATCATCTCAAGGGGAAACAATATATATGTGTATCCAAACTTCATGAGAATGTTTACAATCATATGCATGCTACCAACCAGAGAGAAGATATAGGAAAACATCAAGGCCATCGTAGCCAGCATACCTGATATAAGCAACCATCTAAGGAAAAACAATCCATTGTGATCCAGTTCCTGCACCAAAAAGTAGAGAAAAGTAGCCAGCTAGCATCCAGTCAGCAGCTAACCCAACAACCAAAACCCACAACAGACCAAACACGTTAAGCCAACATCCTAGAAGTTACAATAGGGTCAGTGGCTGAGAATAACCCACAACTATCTCTAGCAATCCAAATACAAGGGGAAAACCTCCACCCAAATAGCAAAATAGTAGAAGATAAGCAGCACTAGAGAGAGGAAAACCATAGCATACAAAGACCAAGAAGGCATCTATAAATTACCATCAAAACCACCACCAAGGTAAGCAAAAGGAAAGCAAATCCACCATCACCAACTAAGAGGCAAATATCAGGAAACAAAGAGAGCCAACTAAACTAATGGGAGTTAATATTAATAGCCAAAATAAAGCCCAAAACACCAAGCCATGGCACAAGCATCCAAGGCAAGACAATAGCCACAAAAAACCCCTCAAGAAACCAACCCTCAATAATAAGTTCTAAAATAAGACAAAAAAAACCACAAGAGCTCATATCCTCCACCAACAAAATAGCCACTAAAACGTAATAGCCAATAGGATGAGCAACAGGAAAACCAACACCCAAATTGGGAAGCAAAAACAAATGAAAAATAGTTGCACCTAAGAGAGGATAAATAACCCAGGAGCAGACCAGAAATCAAACCAAAGGAACTCAACCAAAAGAACCTAAACCAACCATCAAACACAACCAACACATCCACCCAGCCAACTAACCCAACCAACCAAAATAGTCAACTAACCCAGTCAGCCAACAAAACCAACCAACTGACAGAGCCAATATAGAGCCCAAAATAAAGGAAAAAACAACATTATAGAAAGCCACAACCCACCTAGAAATATCCAAAATTAATAAGAAACAAAAATGGTAGTCACCCAACCAAACTAGAAAAGAATAAGGAGGACCACCCAACCACAAGCAGCAAAACTATAAAGAAAGGATCAAGGCCAGAGGCAAACATAACCCCTTCCAAATCCCAAAGAGTGGACAATCACTATAATGAAGAAAATGGGGAGACAACAACCATAGAATAACTAACTCTAATTCACAAGGCAGATTGAACCAACTAGCAGAAACCTCCAAGCTAAACTAGGAAAGGAGAACAAGAACCACCAAAAAACCCAAAACTAAGCCAAGCCATAAGAGGCCAATAGCATCCATAAAAAAATAACCACCCAAAACTGCCTGGCAGATGAAAGAAATAAATAGCAGCAACTAGCAGAACAACCATATCATCTGAAAATCTAGTTCAAAAAAGGCCAACCCAACATTCATTGATAAAAGGAGTAGGCCAAAATTTGACATAGCCACAACCCAACAGGAGACATAAAGCATGAGCCACAAAAAAAAAATCACCAAGCTCAGAGGATAGGGAAACCAATTAAAAATAGCACCGCTATGTCCAAAATAAAAGGTCAGGAAAGTATACAATGGGGTAAAGAGGAAGGGGTTTAAGTATAGAAATAAACTCAGCAAAAACTACTTCATAGTGAGGGGAGAATAAAAAAAACAATAATAAATAGACTGAATAAAACCTCCATAGCAAAAGATCAATAAAAGAGTAGAAGGTTAATATCTAAGGTAAGGAAATTCAGTGTTATCTAGATTGACCGAACCACGTAGATGCTTAGAAAATCTATGGTTATAAAAAAAAGTGATCTCACTTAATTTCCTTCCCAAATTGGCCAGGAAATCAACACAAGCATTACCTTCATAAAGAATGTGATAAATTTTGTAGCAAACTTGAGAAAGAAGCTTTTCAGTGTGATTAAGAAGATAAAATAAGTTAGCATATCCCATTTTATTATTATTGAGCATATAAAGTAAAAGAAGATCATAAATTGCAATCCAAATATTGAAGAGGCCTTTGGTTAAAAAATATCAATAGCTTTATTAATAACCATGAGTTTAGCATAAATAATAGAACAAGGTTTGAGGGGGTAGGAAAAAGTACAAATGATAGTGCCTTTAGAATCCTTAAGAACTCAACCACAACCATCTTTGTTTGGGGAAACAGAACCATCAGTATTGATCTTAATAGAATTTTCATTAGGCTTAATCCAATGTATAATGCTTACACTCTTATAGGAAGGATCATCATGCAAAGTGATACCCAATTTTTTAGCCATAAATTTATAACTTCTAAAGTGAAAATTGCTAATTAAATTTGCATTAAACATAGCATGAATTTTTTTTTGTTCTAACAAGGATCCTTTTATGGTTCATAGGGATGCTAGGATATTTAGCAACATTTATATCCATCGAAATGAACCAAATAAGGGTAATAGCAATTAAAACTTTGATATGACCATTAACAATTTTATGGAATCAAACTTCAAGAAGTTGATATAATGAAAGAGAGCTGTGAAAATAGTTAGTGTTAAATAAATCATCATACCATATCCAAAGTTTGGAAGTAATAGCACCATTAATAAAAACATGATTAACATTTTCAATATGAAAGCGACAATAGCACTTAAAAGGTAAGTAAAATCCTTTAAGACAGAGCAAGGAATCAACCAGGATGGAGTTATTAAAATTTCTCCAAGCTAAAACTAAATAAGAAATGGGAATGATATTGTTCCAAAGTTTAATGAAACATTAGAGGTGTTCTATTTATTTCTATTGAAAATCCAAACCTTTTTAAGAACAAAATCACCATTGTAAGAGTGCTTGAAAAGGATTTGATTCAGTTTATTAGAAAAGATAATGGTGTTACAAAACTTGACAAAAATAGAAATAGGTATGTAGTTCTTAAGTTTGTTTTCATTCCAATTGTTATTAAGCTAGGTTATAGGTTTAGTGTTGTAGGTTTAGGGTTTAGGATTTAGGGTTGAGGTTTATTTTTTTAAATTAAGTAAACTTGTGGGTTTAGGTTTATCTAGTATATTAAGTTTATTTTTTATTTATTTAAAATTTAAGGTTTAATGTTCAGGATTTAGGGTTTAGATTTTAGGGTTTAGGGTTTAGAGTTTTAAGTTTATGGTTTTAAGGTTTAAGGTTTATGGTTTAGGGTTTTTAAGGTTTAGGGATTAGTGTTTAGGGGTTTAGGGTTTAGGGTTTAGGTTTAGGGTTCAAGTTTTAGTTTAGAATTTAGGGTTTTAGGTTTTTTTTAATAGAGAACAAATTCAGATTCAACATTTCTTCTTTTTGATTTCATCAACTAAGTAACACACTAAGTTTTCTAAGACATAAGGGACAACATAGATAAAAAATAAGCACACATAGAGCAAATCAAAAACCCTAGATAACTAGAACTATCTCAACTATAATGACGTAGTTCCATAAGTAGTAGATTGGATCAACCATTCTTCAGTTTGTCTAGTTCCCCGTAACCGCCTCTCGAAAATCGGGATCCACCATCAAATCCTCTTCTCCTCCACCACACGACTATAACCTCGGCCGCCTCCTCCTACATAACCACCTTATCGCTCGACCACCACCTTCATACCCACCAGCACCGCCAAATACCCCACCACCATTGTGATAACCATTGCCTCTACCTTTGTCTCCACCGCTAGATCTAGACTGAGCCTGGTTTATGATGATATTCTTACCATCAAGATTCTGCCCATTCATAGGGTTTAGGTTTTTATATTTTAGGCTTTAGTCTTATTTTTTTAATTTATTTAGTTACTTGAGGTTTAGGTTTAGGGTTTGGGGTTTAGGGTTTAGGGTTTAGGGTTTGTGGTTTAGGGTTTAAGGTTTATGGTTTAGGGTTTAGGGTTTAGGATTAGTGTTGGGGGTTTGGGTGGTTTGTGTTTAAGGTTTTTGTATTTAGTGTTTAAATTTTATTTTTCAATTAAGTAAACTGATAGATTTAGGTTTATTTATTTTATTTAGTTTATTATTTATTTATTTTATTTTATTTAGTTTAGTTTATTTTATTAATTTTAGCTTTATTTATTTTTAGTTTAGGGTTTTATATATTAGTTTATTTTTCTAGGTTTAGGTTTAGGTTTAGGTTTATTTTTTAGGTACATGTTTTATTTATTTTAGTTTATGTTTAGGTTTATTTTATTTTTTTATTTTATTTTTTAGTTTAGGTTTAGGTTTTTTATTATTTATTTTTATGTTTTAGTTTTAGGTTTATTATTTAGGTTTAGGTTTTTATTTTAATTTAGATTTATTTTATTTCAATTTTATGTTTAGTTTTTATTTTATTTAGGTTTTTTTAATTTTTTAGTTTAGTTTTGGTTTTATTAAATTTATTTCAGTTAGTTTTTATTTTTTATATTAATTTTTTTTAGGTTTTGCTTTAGTTTAGGTTTAGGTTTTAGTTTATGTTTATATTTTGTTTTAATTTTTTTATTTTTGTTTAGGTTTTTTCATTTATTTTATTTTAGGTTTTATTTAGTTTAGCTAGTTTTAAGCTTTTTTTTTTAGGCTTTAGGGTTTAGCATTGGTTTAGGGATTCGAGATTAAGGTTTAGATTTTAGGTTTTGGGTTTAGAATTTAGTTTAGGGTTTAGGGTTTTTGGTTTTTTAACGGAGAATAAATTCAGATTTAACAGTTCTTCTTTTCAATTTCATCAATCAAGTAATACACTAAGTTTTCTAAGACACAAGTGATGACATAGATAAAAAATGAGCACACATAGAGCACATCAAAAACCTAGATAATTAGAACCGTCTCTAGTGTAAAGACGCAATTCCATAAGAAGTAGATCGGATCAGTCATTCTTCAATTTTTATTTTATTTAGGTTTTTATTTATAGGTTTATTTTATTTTTTAGTTTAGTTTAGGTGTTTATTTAGTTTATTTTAGTTTATTTTATTTTATTTTTAGGTTTAAGTTTAAATTTTAGTTTAGGTTTTTATTTCATTTTATTTTTTTTAATTTATTTAGGTTTAGGTTTTTTTATATATTATATTTTTAGGTTTTTAGGTTTTTAAGGTTTATGGTTTTGGGTTTAGGGTTTACAATCTGTATTTTTGGGTTTAAGGTTTAGTTTCAGGTTTAGGGTTTAGTGTTTTAGTTTTGTGGATTAGGGTTTTTAGGTTTAGCTATGCCTAGCTTTTCTTAGGGTTTATGGTGAGTTTAAAGTTTAGGGTTTAAGGTGTAGCTTTAGGTTATTATTTATGGTTTAGGTTTAGGGTTCAGTCACTTGTTTTAGTTTAGGGTTGTGGCCTGTGGGTTTAGGGTAGGGTTTAGGGTTTAGGATTTAGGGTTTAGGGTTTTGGGATCTTTTAAAATTAAGCAAACCAGTTGGTTTTAGGTTTATTTACTTTAATTTTATTTATTTATTTTATTTAATTTTCTTTATATCCAGTTTATTTTTTTATTTTATTTAGTTTAGTTTATTTATTTTAGGTTTATTTAATTTACTTTAGGTTTTTATTTTAGTTTATTTTTCATTTAGGTTTTGGTTTTTGTTTAGTTTTATTTTATTTTATTTTTTTAATTTAGGTTTTATTTTTTATTTTTAGGTTTAGGTTTTTATTTTAGTTTTTTAGTATTAAGTTTTAAGTTTTCATTTTAGGTTTATTTTTAGGTTTTATTTTTAGTTTAGGTCTAGGTTTATTTTTAGTTTAATTTTTTTATATAGTTCATGGTTTAGGTTTAGTTTATTTTAGGTTTATGTTTAGCTTTTATTTATTTTAGTTTCTTTTTAGTTTTTTAGTTTATTTTATTTTATTTTAAGTTTAGGTTTTTCTTTAGTTTAGTTTAGGTTTTATTTTTTAATTTATTCTTAGATTACATTTTTAAGTTTATTTTATAGGTTTAGGTTTATTTAGTTTTTATTTTATTTTATTTTTATTTTGCATTATGTTTAGTTTGTAATTTATTTAGGTTTTTTATTTTTAGGTTTATTTTATTTATTTAGTTTAGTTTAGGTTTTTGTTTATTTCATTTAAGTTTTATTTTTATTTTCTATTTTAGTTTATTTCTATGTTTAAGTTTAGGTTTTCGTTTAAGTTTTTATTTTATTTTATTTTTTTATTTTATTTTATATTTTATTTAGGTTTAGATTTATTATTTATTTTATTTTAGGTTTTATTCAGTTTAGGTTTAAGTTTTTAAGTTTTTAGGGTTTAGGGTTTAGGGTTTAGAGTCCAGGGTTCAGGGTTTGGTGGGTTTTAGGGCTCAGATTTAGTTTAGGGTTTAGGTTTAGGTTTAGTGAGCAGTGATTGTATTGTATTTTATGGTTTAGAGTTATGGGTTTATGGTTAGTTTTAAGGTTTAGGCTTTAGGGTTAGGGTTTTTTTATTTATTTATTTATTTTAAATTAAGTAAACTAGTAGGTTTAGGTTTATTTAGTTTACTTTTTTTAATTATCTTAGTTTTTTTATTTTTTATTTTGATTTAGGTTTCTTTTTATTTTTACTTAGTTTATTATATTTATTTTAGTTTAGGTTTTTTATTTTAGTTTATTTTTTGGGTTTAGGTTATATTTTTATTTTATTTTATTTTTTTAGGTTTAATTTTTAGGTATTTATTTTAGGTTTATTTTTAGGTTTTATATTTTAGTTTATGTTTAGGTTTATTTTTAGTTTATTTTATCTTATTTAGTTTAGGTTAAGGTTTAGGTTTAGTTTATTTTAGGTTTAGATTTTATTCAATTTAGTTTATTTTATTTTAGTTTAGGTTTAGGTTTAGGTTTATTTTAATTTTATTTTAGGTTTAGATTTTTTTAGTTTATGGTTTAGATTTTATTTGTTATTTATTTTTAGGTTTTATTTTTAAGTTTATTATTTTGGTTTATTTTTTTATTTAGTTTTTATTTTATTATATTTTAGGTTTATTTTGTTTCTATTTTTGGTTTAGTTTTTATTTTATTTAAGTTTTTTGATTTTAGTTTAATTTAGGTTTTATTTTAGTTTAGTTTTATTTTTATTTCTTCTTTAGGTTTTAGGTTTCAGATATGTTTTATATTTATTTTATTTAATTTAATTTTGGTTTAGATTTTTTTTTAGGTTTTGAACTTTTATGTAGTTAGTGGTTTAAGCCTAGGTTAAGGGTTTTATTTTGGATTTATGGTTTAGGGTCAGGGTTTAGGTAGGGTTTGAGTTTAATGTTTAGGGTTTAGGGTCACTGATTTGGTATGCTTAGGGTTTGGGGTGTAGGTTACAATTAGTGGTTTAAGGTTTGTGGTTAGTTTAGTTTAGGGTCCGTGTTTTAGCTAGAGTTTAGGTTTTGTTTATTTGGTTTTGGTTTAGCTTTATTTATTTTAGTTTAGTTTATTTTAGTTTAGGTTTGATTTATTTTATTATTTTATTATTTTTATTTTAGGTTTAGGATTTTATTTTAGTTTTTAGGATTTATTTTATTTATTTAAGTTATATTTTAGGTATTTTAGGTTTAGGTTTTTATTTTGTGTTTATTTTTTTATTTCATCTTTATTTTAGGTTTATTTTATTTTTATTTTATGTATAGTTTTTATTTTATATATGTTTTTTATTCTTAAGTTTATTTTATCTTTTTGCTAATTTTAGGTTATTATTTATTTTATTTTAGTTATATTTTTATTATTTTATTTTATTTTATTTTTAGGTTTAGGTTTAGGTTTAGGTTTTAATTTTTCTTTATTTTATTTTATTTTTTATTTTATTTAAGTTTAGGTTTATTTATTTTATCTTATTTATTTTATTTAGCTATGTTTAGTTTTTAGTTTAGGGGTCAGGTTGGTCTTTAGGTTTAGGATTTTAGGTTAGGGTCAGTGCAGGATTTATGGTTTGTGGCCTTAGGATCCCAGTAGTCTGGGGCTCATTTAATGTTAGGGCCAGGCCTTCAGCCTAGGCTCAGTGCTCAGTGGTGGTTAGGGCCCAGGGTCAGGTTTTAGGGTCAGTTAGGGCTCAGTGGCAGGGGGTTTAGTCTGGCAAGGGGTGGTCAGGTTTGTGCCTGGGCAGGGCTTAGTGCCCAGTTTCAGGCCCAGTGGCCCAGTGATGGCTAGGATCTTGGCTCAGTGGCCCAGGGCCTAGTGGTAAAGCCCAGGATTAGGATCAGGGTCAGGATCATAGGCTCAGGGCCCAGTGGGTAGTTTACCTGCCTAGGTTTAGGGTTAATGTTTAATTTAGTTTATTTTGATCTTTTAAACCAAGAACCCAGATTTAGCCATTTAGTTATTTACTTATTTTAGTTTATCTTATATTTAGGTATATTTTATTTTATTTAGTTTAGTTTTTTATTTTAGTTTATTTTATGATTAGGCTTGGTTTGGTTTATTTTAGGTTAGTTTTATTTTATCTTATTTTAAGTTTAGGTTTTATTTTATTTTTAGGTATAGGTTTAAATATTTATTTTATTTTTATGTTTAGGTTTTAGGTATTTATTTTAGGTTTATTTTAGATTTTATTTTTAATTTAGGTTTAGGTTTACTTTTAATTTATTTTATGTTATTTAGTTTAGGTTTAGGTTGAGGTTTATTTTAGGTTTAACTTTAGTTTAGTTTAGTTTAGGGTTAGGTTTCTTTTATTTTTATTTTAGGTTTAGGTTTTTTTTAAGTTTAGGGTTTTGGTTGTATTTTTTATTTAGTTTTAAATTTAATTTTTAGGTTTATTTTTAAGGTTTAGGTTTTTATTTAGCAAATTGGCTATAAAACTCCTCAATCAGAGTAGACATGGCAATAGTAGATAACCAAATAGATAGAGCATAAAAATAGTTATCTTGAAGGCAGCAACTCAGACAGAAATCACCAAAAACCATCACCATCAGGACATCAATGTCAGAAACAGCTTTGAGCATGAGACCCTGAAATTCTACAACCAACAAAGATGGAGCCAACAGAGGTGTCATGATAAAACAAGACAGTAAATCTCCAAGACAAGAAACAACCGAAACAGCAAAAACCAGCTAGCTTGCCATAATGCTACTCATCCAATATAAACAGTGCAATAGATACAAGTTTGACTGAAAAAAGATGGAGAAAATAACAGCAGAAAAGGTAGACCAATGAATTCCAATGATAAGCATAAAATAAACCAATAAGGGGGTTCAAAGCAAAGTCCACCAAGAAATCAACTTCAATAGAGACTTGTTGAACAAAATAATCCAAAACCCCAGGGGCAGTATGAAGAGTATTAATCCAAAACAGCCAAACAAACAAGGCAGTTAAAACCAACAAGCTGGCCAAGAGTCCACCCATAAAAATATATAAATAAAGGAAAGGATAGATAATGAATAGCTCCCACCACAAGCCAATCCAAGAAGTGACATTCGAGAAATCGACAGAAAGGTGATGCTTAGTCACCATAATCCACTGCCAAGGATAATGACAATAATAACCAGTGGGTTGGTCAATAACCCAATTATGCATATAAGATAAATCATTGATTATTTCCAAGCATTACAAAAAAATGATCTTCAAGTTTTGCAAGTTCCAATCATAGCATAGGGTGGGAAAACAACAGCAAGGAAGAGCAACATCATCCCATATGTTAGCATCAAAAATAGAAAGAAAAATAAAGAAAACTTGCTGGGCAAGGAAATCAGAATTCCAAAAATAAATAATGTGGATATTGTTACGGTTAATACACCCATTAGGAGAAGCAAATATTACTAAGAAGGATATAAAATAGAAAATGTATGAGTTCAAGAAATTCCCACCAGTGTAAACAGAACCCACAACCTCAGCAGATGCAGAATGATAATCCCTTGTGTAACTCCAAACCTATTGATCATGGAAAACAAGACCAGAAATAGCAAGATTGACAGTACCGTGAAGGTGCCATATCAGCCAACAACTAAGAGAGAAGTTATCAACAAGTTGACCATAGGATAAGACATTAAGATTTGATAGAACATAAAAAGGATCCCATAATAAAAAAGAAGAAATCTAACTATGGGAAACATAACCAGGATGAAAACAACAACAGCATGTGTGATCAAAAATAGCCCAGTTGATATTAGTACAAACAGTTGGGAAATCGTGATTCAAGAGACAACCATAAATCTCAAAGACAGCAATATGTAAAGAGGACCCAAAAAGCCAATGACTAGTATTGAAAAGAATAACACAATTCCATTCCTGCAAAGAGATATTAGAGTAAACATGGGATATCACAAACAGCAAAAATAGCAGCAATAAGGAAAATTGCAACCAATTGGTGCTCAATAGCAGTCCTAAGAGCAAAAGTTCAAGAGAGGTTGCTTAGTCACATTGATTGCCAAGGATAATGATAGTAATAACCAGTAGGTTGGCCCCAAGTTAAGCATATAGGATAAACCATTGATTAAATATAGGTAGAACAAAAGAATGATCCCATCAAAGCATGAAGGGTGAAAACAATTGCAGGAAAGACCAGCATCATCCCAAATGTTAACAACAAGAGCAGAAAGTGAAACAGAAAAAGGAGGGTAAACACAAGAAGAACCAAAAGAGAGGCCAAGAAAATCCATTCTAGGAATAGAAGAAGACAACCAGCAAAAAATAGTTAATCTTCAGACAAGAGCAATAAAAGAACTTGACCAAAGGCCCAATCTCAGAAACCTTCTGCACAGAAAGGATCTACTTGGTAAAATAGCCAGAAACAATCCGAATAAACTCCATCCAGGACAAAAAATAAACAGTGCAGAAAGAAACAATAGAATGCCAAAGATTCCACCCAAGCAAGTTCTGCACAATAATAGGTCTGCCATAAGGTGAAGGGAGGTCAGCAGCAGCCTGTAAGAAAACCTGCAAAAAATAGTCATAGCAGGTGGAAGAAAAGAAGGAAGCCCCCCACAATAAGATCCCACCAAAGGAACTCAGCAGAATCAAAAAATGGATTTCAAAGAGTGCATGCTGAATGAGATCTAGATTCTAGTAAAGACAACAGCCAAGAAGATAAATATCAGCAAAAGGGCCAAGAAGCCACTTCATGTAGAAAAATAAAGTAAAGGATAACTCCCAGAAATAAAAGAGAAACGTCTGCTCCAATCTAGAGTTAAAAAGAATGTCAACAGCAGCCCAAGATCTAATATAGGAGACAAGCAGCATGTCAAAAGCCATCCAGCAGTCATTAACAAATAAAATCCAACAACCAATCAGTAAATCCTCAAAATAAATATTGCAACCAAAGATAGTGGACAATAATAGAATGCATAGAAACAACATAAATAACTAAGATGCTCCATGCAGTATCTTTGAGAACCAGACAGGGTTAATGGGAGTAAAACCCATCAAAATAAAAAATCTCCATCCAAAGAATGATTAAACCTCATAGATTAGAATGCAACCAAAGATTGGTATAAGAAACCCAAGTAGGATTGGGGTTATAAAACCAATAGCAGCTGACACAAAGCTCAACATAATTCCTATGCTGATTAACCGTATGCACATAGCTCAACAGTAGCCTTTTATTATTGTAAATGCCAAAAGAAGTGAGCCTCCAAATGATGGAGGAGCTATTAAAACACCAAAGCATGACACAAAGATCTAGACACCAAGTTTTATCCATGTGAAGCATCCACAAAAGGCACAAAAGGAACAAATCCAAAAGTAATGAAGCATACGATAAAAGATGAATGGACAAAACATCGTTTTTATTAAGTTCAGATAAGGAAACCTGAATTGTCCAAGTTAACCAACCCACGTAAATGTTTGGGCAAGGTGTGTTGATCAAAGAAGATGATACCATTGATCTAGCACCCGATTGGAAAGGTAGTCAAGACAAGCATTTCCTTCATGCCAAACATGTGTGATGTTAAAACCTTGGGAAAGAAGAGATCTAGTTTGCTTGAGGAGGTAGTACAAGGTCGCCATCTTTGTGGAAGTCAAAAGATCAATTAGAAGAGTAACATCTACCTCGATCCAAATATTGATCTAGCCATTTTGGAGACAAATCTCAAGAGCTTTAAAGACTGCCATAAGTTCAGAAAAAGGGACAGTACAGGAAAAAGGGGATAAGAAAAAGCACATAGGACTATACCCTTAGAGTTCCTGAAAATGCCACCACAACCCGAGCCATTATGAGAGACATCCATCAAGATGATTAATAATATGATCAAGAGGTTTTTCCAATAGACAATCTTGTCATTTTGATCCGCAAATTTATGCCTCTTATTGGCCACAAATTTACCTTTGAAATATTTGTAATGAATGAGATTGGCTTTAAACAAGTCATGAATTTTGTTTTAGTTCTAAATAATCCTCACATGGTTCATAGGGATCCCACTGTTTTGCATCATTGGCCCATCCATATGAACCGATAAGAGTGATAGCAATGATAACTTTAATGTGACCTTTAATAGTATTATCAAAATAAATTTCAAGAAGTTGATATAAAGTAAGAGAGCCATTGAAATTGATAGTGTTAAAAAAATCATCATACCAAATCCAAAGTTTAGAAGCAATGACCCCATTAACAGAGACATGATTAACATTCTCAATATGAAAACAGCATTGACTTTAGAGGGTAAATGGAACCCTTTACCCCACAACAAAGAATCAATAGGGATAAAATTTTTTAGAGTATATCAAGTAAGAACAGAGTAAGAAATAGGGATATTGTTATTCCAAAGTTTAGAGAATACATAGGAATCATGAGGAGTATCTTTAATGTGGAGCCACACATTTTTGAGGTTGAGATCACCATTGTGAGAGAGCTTAAAGAGAATATGATCTTGATTTTGAGGAGTGATATGAATAGTAGTAACGATATTTGAGAAAGTAAAAGGGATAAAATCAGCAAGCTTATTATTGTTCCACATATTGTTATGCTAGAAAGAGTTTACTCTAATAGCGAAAGTGGAATGGGTGTAGAGTAAGTCATCCATGGACCCACAACCACTCCAGTTATCTTGCCAAAAGAAAGAGGTACCAGAGTTGATGCCCCAAAAAAATTAGGGATTCGGCATCCCATTTGACATAACAAAGTCATTTCCACACAGGGGAGTCACCTGGCTTAAAGGGACAAATGAGGGGGTGCTTACCCTGGCAATATTTAGCAGTCATGAAATTAGCCTAGAGACTGTGATTACTCCTAAAATTCCACTAGATTTTATAGGAAAAGGCATTGATAGCTTCTTTAATGGATTTACAACCAAAACCACCTTCGTCAAAAGTGCCACAACTTTTAAACCAAGAGGTCCAGTGCATTTTTTTAGAAGAGGTATTGGAGCCCCAGAAAAAATTTATTTAAGAGATGCTCAATTCTGTTGATGCTAGAGATGGTCAGCACAATGGTTAGGATGAGATATAAAGGCATGGAATTAAGAGTGCTCTTAATCAAGGTTAGCCTACCACCAAAAGAGAGTAAATGAAATTCCCAAAATATTATTTTATTAGAAATTTTTTGAATAAGGTCACCAAAAAGGTGAGATCTTTTCTGGCCTTTAAAAAGTGGAGACCCGAGGTAATTAATGGGAAGTTGACTTTGCTTAAAATTAGTAATTCTGGAGATTTGATTCAATCTATTGGGAGGAATCTTAGCTGAGGGAATAAAATAGCATTTTTTGTCGTTAAGGAAGAGACCACTAACTTTGCCAAAATTATTTAAGAGATTCTTAATATTTTTGACACATTGAAGGGAGGCATTACAAAAGATTATAAAATCATCTACAAAGCTAAGATGAGGAACAAGGAAACCACCATGAGTTTTAAAAGAAATGTTAGGTTTTTTGATGAAAAGGTCATTGAGGCTTCTCGAAAGATATTCGACAGCAATGATTAAAAGAGAAGGAGAAAGGGGGTCGCCTTGACACAAACCATGGCTCAAAGAAAAGAAACCAAGGGACTCACCATTTAAGATGACAGAAAACTAGATGTTAGTGATACAACTTTTTATAATCCGGATAAAATGATTAGAGAAACCAAATAAATGCAAGATTTGGAAAAGGAAATCCCACGAGAGGTTATCAAAAGCTTTAGAGATGTCCAGTTTGAAAAGCATATTACCTCCTCTGGAAGAAACATCAATGTCATAAACCAGCTCTTGAGCGAGGAGAATATTATCGATATGATTTTATTTTTAACAAAACCAGTTTGGTTAGTGGAGATGATTTTATGAAGTAGGGGGCTGATTCTATTATTAATTAGTTTAGCAATGAGTTTTTGGAAAAAGGTACAAAGACTAATAGGTCTAAAGTTGCCCCAGGATTCAGGATTGATGGTTTTGGGAATAAGGATAATAGAAGTACTTAAAAAATATCTGGGAATGAGTGCCATCAAAGAAATCAATAACAAAGATTAACAAGATCAGATTTAATAAAAGGCCAACAATGTTGAAAGAAATGAGTCGTGAAACCATCAGGACCAGCAACATAGTCATTGTTCATGCTATTGAGGGACGCATAGTGAGCAAATGGTTATCCTCATTGATAATCATAGAAGAGATAAGATGGGTGTTGGAGGGGGTTTCTAACGAAGGATTAGAATTTAATAAATTTTGAAAGTGATGTATGATAGAATCCTTGATTTCATTGTTATCAATTATCCAGACACCATTAGGGTTCTTAATTTTCTTAATTGAGTTTAGAGCTTTCCGTTTATTGCAAATAGCATGGAAGTACCTAGTAGGTCACCATAATATGTTTGCTAGCTTTTTTGACGCCAATAGGTTTCCTCCATATTTTGGTAGTTAATCAAACTATCTTGGCGGCTCAACTCTTCAAGCTTATCGGGTGCTAAGATACCGCTTCAAGTGAACAAACCACTTATTCCATAGCTTTAAGATTGGAAAAGAGATTTTTAAAAATATGCTTGTTCCACCAATTGAGGTTTTGTTTAAGCCTCTTGAGCTTTAGTCAAAGCTGAAACATGCCTTTAACAAAATTATCCAGATGAACGAGAGCCATCCAGTTAGTGGAAACAACATTAGTAAAATCACCATGTTGGGTCCACATATTTTGGAAAGAAAAGATGAGGGAATAAGAGGGTTAGTGGGGGGAGTTTTGATAGAGATCAAAAGAGGGCATGATCACAATGTCTGCTCAAATGTTCAATGTAAGTGAGAGGCCATTGATTAATCCAAAGAGAATTAAAGAGAGCCTTACGCCAAAGTCAAAAAGTTGCCACATGCAATCAAATGAAAAACCAATGTCAATCAGATTGCAATCAAGGATCATATTAGAGAAGTCTTCCATGGAATGAAGGTTAGGAGAACATCCTCCCTCCTTTCAAGAAGCAATGATAGTGTTGAAATCGCCCCAACCAACTGTGGGAGGTTAACGAGAGGCAAAGGTTCTTAAATGATTCCAAAGGATGTTCCTACCGCTCTATTACAAGAAGCATAGATAAAGGAACCAAAGCCAAAAAATCACCTAAAGAGATTTTGACATTAACCAATTGATCAAGATCATCAATGATGGAAATGGTGATTGAATTATCCCAAAAACACCAAATTTTGTTATTAAGATTGAAGAAGAAATTTTGAAATCCAAGTGATCTAGCAATAAAGGAAATTTTGGAAGAGTTAATGAAAGGCTCTATAATAACAAGAAGTTTGATGTTATGAGAGCAACAGAGGCTCCTAACACGGTTGTGGACAGGGAGTGTCCCACAACCCCGGATATTCTAAATAAGAAAATTTATCATAATAAAAATTTTGAAAAAGAAAAGATAGAAAAGGAAAATGGAAAAATGAAGAGAGAAGGACATAATTATTTATGAGGTGTAAGGAAAGAACGTGTGGTTCTAGTGAAATTACTATTAGTCATTTTGGCTTTATAAATTTTTTTTAAGAACATTTGGAAAGGTCTATTTAATCCAAAGTATTCCATTAAAGGGATTGGTTTTTGTTTTCTAGATCGTATTAGTCAATGTTTTAGTAGGGTGATTTCTCCTTCTTCAAGATCGAGTTAGGATGAGAAATTTGATAGCCTGAGTATCACCGTAGAGAAGTAGAGGGGGAGGTTCTTGCACCAATAATAATGCAAATAACATTTTCATTGCCATGATGCATATTCGGATTTTGGTCTGACACGAATACTAGTAGGTTTAAGTTTCTTTAGTTTATTTTTAGGGTTTACAATATAGGGTTAGATTAAGGTTTAGGTAGATTAGACTTTAGGGTTTAGGGTTTTTTTTTTATTTTATTTTTATTTTTTTTATTTTTTTATTTTTTATTTTTTTTATTTTATTTATTTATTTTTTTTGAGTTTATGGTTTATGGTTTAGGATTGTAGGTTTAGGGTTTAGGGTTCAGGGTTTGGGTTAGGGTCCAGTTTTAGGGTTTAGGGTCCGTGTTTATTTAGGGTAGTAAAGGTTTGCTGGTTTTTTTGTGTCCATGGTCTTTGTTGTCAGGTTAGTGTCAGGGCCAAGATTTGGGATAGGGTTATTTTAGGTTTAAGGTAGGGTTTATGATTTAGGGTTTAAGGTTTTTTTTTAAATTTAGCAACCCAAAGGTTTAGGTTTATTTAGTTTACTAAGGTCTATTTATTTTTATTTGTTAATTTTTTAATTTTTTATTTAATTTAGTTTGTTTATTTTAGGTTTTTTATTTTAGTTTATTTTTTATTTTTATGTTTAGGTTTAGGTTTATGTTTTAGTTGAGTTTTATTTTTATTTTACCTTTTAAGTTTAGGTTTTTAGGTTTTTAGGGTTTAGTGTTTATGGTTTGGGGTTCAGGGTTTAAGGTTTTGGTTTAGGGTTTAGGGTTTAAGCTTTAGGCTTTAGGGTTAAGGGTTTTCAAGGTTTAGGGTTTAGCGTTTGGGTTTTTTATTTTTTATTTTAATTTATTTTTTAATTTTTTTTATTTTTAGCATTTAGGGTTGAGGATTAGGGGTTTTGGTTTAGGGTTGAGGTTTTAGTTTAGGCTTCTTTTTAAATTTGGTAAACTGATAGGTTTACATTATTTTTAGTTTATTTTTAGGGTTTAGGGTTTTACTTTTTCATTTTTTAAAAATTAAATAAACTATCAAGTTTAGGTTTATTTATTTTATTTAGTTTATTCTTTACTTATTTTAATTTTTTTTATTTTTTATTTTTTATTTATGTTTATTTTTAATTTTGTTTTTAGTTTAGGTTTTTTATATTGGTTTATTTTTTAGCTTAAGGTTTAAGTTTAGGTTTATTTTTTAGTTAAGTTTATTTCTATTTTTTTTAGTTTTGGTTTAGGTTTTATTTTTTATTTTTAGGTTTAGGTTTAAGTTTTGATTTTGTTTTTTTAGGTTTAGGTTTTAGATTTTTATTTTAGGTTTATTTTTAAGTTTTGCTTTTTTGTTTAGGTTTAGGTTTACTTTTTTACTTTATTTAATTTTATTTAGTTTAGGTTTAGGTTTAGGTTTTATTTATTTGGCTTAATATATTTTAGTTTAGGTTTAGGTTTTTTTTAATTTATGGTTTAAGATTTTTTTTATTTTTAGGTTTTATTTTTAGGTTTATTTTTTTGGTTTATGTTTCTATTTAGTTTTTATTTTATTTTATTTTAGGTTCATTTTAGGTTTATTTTATTTTTATTTTACATTTAGTTTTTATTTTATTTAAGTTTATTTATTCTTTGGTTCATCTTAATTTTTAGTTTAGTTTAGTCAATTATTTATTTTATTTTAATTTATTTTTAGTAGTTATTTTATTTTAATTTTAAGTTTTTGTTTGGGTTTTTACTTTATTTTATTTCTTTAATTTATGTAGGTTTAGGTTTTTATTTTTGGTTTTATTTAGTTTAGCTTAGGGTTTTAGGATTAGTGATTAGGCTTTGTGGTTTGGGGCTCTGGGTTTAAGGTCAAGGTTTAGGGTTTTAGGTTAAGGGTCCTTAGGGTTAACTGGTTTAGGGTTTAGGTTAAGGTTTAGAGTTTAGGATTTAGGGTTTCATGGAGGAGGGTTTAGGTTTAATGTAGTTTGGTTTGGTTTTAGGTTTTGTGGCTTAGTTTAGATTTGTGGATTTAAGGTTTAGTGTTTTGGGTTCTGGGTTTTTTTTAATTAAGTAAATTAGTAGGTTTAGGTTTGTTTAGTTTATTTCTTATTTATTTTAGTTTATTTTATTCTTTTAATTTAGGTTTATTTTTTATTTTTATTTAATTTAGTTTATTTATTTTAGGTTTATTTATTTTAATTAAGGTTTTTTATTTTAGTTTATTTTTTAGGTTTAGGTTTATGTTTATGTTTATTTTTTAATTTAGTTTTACATTTTTTTCTTTTAGGTTTAAATTTTAATTTTTATTTTGAGGTTTAGGTTTAGGTCTTTATTTTATTTTTTCGGCATAGGTTTTAGGTTTTTATTTTAGTTTTATTTTTAGGTTTTAATTTTTTGTTTAAGCTTAGGTTTATGTTTATTTTATTTTATTTAGTTTAGGTTTAGCTTTAGCTTTTTTTATTTTTATTTAGTTTATTTATTTTAGTTTAGGTTTTTTATTTTAGTTTTATTTATTTTAGTTTAGGTTATTTTATTTTATTTTTTAGGTTTAGGTTTAGGTTTATTTTATTTTTAGTTTTATTTATTTTATTTTATTTTTAGGTTTAGGTTTTTTTTTTATTTTAGGTTTATTAGGTTTTTTATTTTATTTTTAGGTTTAGGTTAGATTTTATTTTGATTTTTTAGTTTTGCTATTTATTTTTATTTTATTTTATTTTATTTTATTTTAGTTTAATTTAGGTTTAAGTTTAGGTTTCATTTATTTTAGTTTAGTTTATTTTAGTTTATGTTTATACTTATTTTATTTTGTTTATTTTAGGTTTAGTTTTTTTTTAGTTAAAGGTTTAGGTTTTATTTTTTATTTATTTTTAGATTTTATTTTTAGGTTTATTTTTTAGGTTTAGGTTCTTATTTAGTTGTTATTTTATTTAGGGTTTTGTGCTGCCATCCTTCAAGATCTTTGATGGCGAAAACCCACTATAACATATTGTACACTTTAGAGACAATAACATGGTGCATCATCCTCTTCGCCTTTTGTTAGTAGTCTGTGAGGTGTTGCATTTGATTGGTACAATGAACTGCCCAATGGTTCAGTGAAGACTTTTGTTAAGATGGAGCACTTCTTCATCAAGAGGTTTACTGAGCTCAACAGAGAGTCATTATATGTGACCTCATTGTAGAGATACAAAAACTCAATGAGTCCCATGTTGATCACATTCTGATATGGCACAACCTGTGCATGAAATGGGAACCACAGCTGTCCAAACAGCATGGCATTGAGATTCTTCTGAAGAATATCCATGGCCTGGTCGCCTTCATGCTTAAGTGCTTTACCATTAAAACATTCGAGAAATTAATAAACAAGGTGGCTAGCCAACAAGGAGAAGCCAAATAGTTGTCCTTTCCCGACCAATCATCTAGGACCAAGCTACACAATGTGTTTGAGTAGAAGGTAGGGATAGTTATGCCAGTGGACAAAGGGAAGCAACTTGCCAGAGTTCAGTATGAGAGACTACGAGCTCAGCCTCTTTTCTCACCTCCTCTTGACCACCTTGGCCATCATATCACCACCGCAGCCACCACAATGACCATTTCCACCTAGCCTACCCAAGAGATTCATATCCATCGCTAAGTAGCTACTTTCCACCTACTCTTGCCGATAGATTGAATAAGCCATATTCATTCAAGAGAGAGATAGTTAGGAAAATCTTTAAGAATCTCTTAAATAAACCTGATTTTCAATTACCAGAGCCTAAGAGGCCAGTGGAACTGGGCAAGATCGATGATCCTAGCTATTGCCCCTACCACCACATATTTGGCCATGTCTTAGAGGATTGTATCACTTTTAAGGACTAGCTTGAGCGCAGCTATAAGTCGAGAGCCATAGTTATCCCTAAAGTATACTTATTAAAACAACCACCCAATTCTATTAGAGTAATCATTGGGGATACTTGCGATCCTCTTAAGATTAAAGAAGGTCAGGATATCTCCCTACCCCAAACCTCTAAGAAGATCATTTCTAAGATCAAGAAGCTTTTCTTGCAGGTGCCTGAAGTAGCTCAAACCTCCCACACCAAGGAGGGCTTGCTAGTTACAAAGGACAACTCAAGGCGCATGACAGCCCACTAGCAGCAGCAGCACACCATATTTTCCAATAGTCCAGTAGCATAGCCACCATCCCAGTCCAATACTCCCTGCACCATTGTAGCTACCACCTCTTTTGCTAACTCCTCTTCTACCAGCAAGAGCATTGTATCTATGGATAAGAGCACTAAATCCCTTTCCTCACTTACTTTACTTGATATCTATCATGTACCTCCACCCAAATAGAAATTAATAAAGAAAGAAGATTCTACTTATATATTGTCTACTTCTGATGCCTTGATTTTATTCCTATTGAAAGCTCTCTGAGTCCAAATAAAAATATTTGCTTTAGTAGTTCTGATCCTTTCCTTTCTGAATTAGAGTTGGACTATCCTTCTCTGAATCAATCAGGTTCACCTCTTGAGATTGACTTGGAGTTAACTGACTCTAAAAATCTCATAGGAGAAGCTTTAGGTATGCCCGATGAGAAGGTAGAACTTTCCATAAGTTCATCATTCCAAGAAGTCACTGTAGTCAACCTACACAGTTGCAAAGTTCTACCTCCTAGGGTAGCACCTCAAGATAAGGGTAAGCATATCATTGGTTTGACTGAGCAGATAGCCCCTCCATAGGATGCTCTACCCATGGAAATGCTTTTGAAGGACTAAGCCATAGTTGATTACAATGTCCTAGCTCACCGTACAAAGTTTTTAGCTAAGTTAAGCATATACTACAACCTTACTTATCCAAAGAGATGAGGGAATCTCTAATTATGGCCTTACTTGATCTAGAGATATGCTTAGCTTAGCTGACTGCTACTAAATAGAGGCATGCCACTCGAAGGATATCTTAGAAGTTACATTCAATGATGAAGACTTACTCCTAGGGATGACCGAGCACAACAACCTCTTTAAATTATAGTGGATGTTGACAGATACATGCTATCTAGAGTTCTAGTTTACCCAGGTGTATCAATCAACATTATGAGTCTAAGAACCCTTGCCTACTTGAGGATTGGCATCTCCAAACTCTAAAAAGAAAGGATGATGTTGAGAGGATTCAATGAACAAGGAGAGAGGGTCTTGTGGTGTTTATTTTGGATGCAAGGGGTGGAGGTGGGGGGGGGGGGACACCATGCATCGTAGGGGAATACTTTTTGAGGTGATCGGGCACAAGATTGACATATTATGTACTATCTTGAAGATAGAGACATCATCTTATGATGGACCTAATCACATAATAAAGACTCTTTAGGCATGATGGGTCTTCGAATGTACCAGAGATTTCTCACCTACTTTACATGGATGAATAAAGTAGGGTTTATAATAAACCAGGTTCTTAAGTAGTCTATGGAAGCAAGCCTCTATAGTTTATTACATCTTAGGAAATGAAATTTCCTAAGAATACTCTTGATTAAAGTAGAAAATTATCATCTCCAAAGATTTCAAGGTTAGACTATCAAAAGATTTGTTATATTTAGAAAATCAATTGGGAAAGTTCAAGGAGAAGAATTATTTTTGGAATTCAAATGAAATAAGTAGGAAATGCTCATGATGCTAGGAAGCTTAATTAGCATTCCAATCTATCCTATAGTCGGGCTTCATAATTTTGAAGTTGAGGAGATTTATATGTTTTGGGTTGAAATTTATTTAGATTAATAAGCCTTATAATCTACCAAAATAAGGTTGTTGGAATGCCTAAGAGGTGAGGATTTATGCTCGTAACTGAAGGAAATAGCTACCTCGGATCCTAAATCTATGTAGCTTTAGTATAAGCTAAAGCACGACCTAAATCTAAGTGACAGGTGGACATAAGGGTTTACCTCCACAGGAGAGAATAAATTTTCTAACTTCTGGAATTATAACCGCCTGGAGTGGCCACCTGCTAACTTATATGATTTTTAAACCATGTAGTACAGTCTTATCAATTACCATATAGCGAGGGCAGTTATCTAATTAGAAAGAGACTAGAGCATGAGTGGTATGAGCATATGACTTAATCTATAGATGGAAGATATTTTAATTTTTTTTAATTTTAGACACATCATTTTGACAGAGACTTTAAGAATTCCAATGCCTAATTGCATGATGAAATAGGTTATAGGTCAAATCAGCTAGAAGATGGCATTCTCCACCACAAGGGATGCCTTCACAAGTTAAGCATTCCTTTATCGTGCAAAGATGGAGATCCTTAATGTTCAAGAGAGAAAGAATATGCATGCATAATGTGAAACATACAACCATAGCTAAGGGGTTGCTAAATCTTTTAATTATCTTATTTATGTCTTATGCTTTATGATGAGGTTTTGAGTTGTTTAAAATTTAGTTATGAGTGATTAGTTGGGTAGAAAAGCTATTTTTATCCTAAGAGCCTAATCGTATCCAAGCCGCACATTAAAACATCAATCATTTAAGAAACTATGAAAAACATGTCATCCTAATGCATAATGTAAACATAACATCAAATAATTATATAAACTATCATAAAAGAATAAATGGTCGGTGCGATCGGGTACCTCAGTACAACCTGAAGAGAGAAAAGATGGGTAGCTGAGCTCTACCTTATACAACCTGGAATATGAAAGAATAGTTATAATTGTATTAAATGATATGGGGGTCTTCTTTCTTCATATCTCCATTTATGATTTGATTCCTTCTTTGATTTAGATGGTACTTGCTTCAAAGACATCATAGGGCACCCCAAGATAAAGACTTCTGGGCACTGCTCATCCTAATCCCCTATAGCACTAATCCTAATTTCTATTGCAAAAATTACATTTCTATGGGAAAAGTAAATCGAACTACACATTCAAAATAGATGTTAGCTAAATATACATATAATCCCTAGTTGTCGTATTTATAATTTGGACTTAGCACCCTACACATGGGTAACTAAGCCCACCTACCCTAACTTGGATTATGCTTAAGGATTTAAGCAACCTACAAAAAGAGCATTCACATTTATTTCATCCCTTAAGCAAAATCTTCTATAGAAAACATGTTTAAGCTAATATTGGCCTATCATCTAGTCAAAGAAACATACATCCAAACATCAAATCTAAAAAATACATCATAAAACAAAATATACATCATACCATACACTATCCTAACTTAGGGCTAGAAGTGGTGACTTAATTATAATGTGTGTATTAAGGCTTGTGTGGTAAGTCTTGTTAGGCATTAGTGTTGTATTTTCAAAGTGTAGAAGGATTCAATTTAACATGAAAGGTTGATTTCACTTGAAGTAGTTTAATTGATTTGAGAATTTCAATTTGTGTTTTCTTTTGTTTCATTTAATTACACTTAGCAACTAAGTGTTAAAAAGAGAGGAAAATAGGATGTCCCTCTTTCATCCCTACCTTAAGTTACTTTCTAAAGTATATTAATTTGATTTAGTTCTCTTTAGTGAATGGCTTATTAAATTATTTAATTAATTCTATGTTTAGGTTCACTTTAAATAATCCTATTCAAAATGAAAGGAATCTTATAATTAACTTAATTAAATTACTACCACATGACATATATTAAATCATTCCTTTTCATCACATGTAACAAGCATATGATTTAATCTAAGTATATCTACATGCAACATATTTTAGCACACCTTAAATGATGAATGTATGTGTATGTTTAGAATTTATATTTTATTTATTTGAATTATTTAAACATATTAACTTAAAACTTTATCCAAATTATTATACAAAAAGGACATAAGAATAAAATTAAATAGGCATGTGCCGTTGTTAAACCAACGAAGTGAGGTAATCAAATGACCTCCTTGGAGCTATCTAAAGCCTCATATTCTTGGGATGTCCAGACTATAAACCCATTTGTATTCAAACATATGCAAATTTGTATACATGAACATAGGAAGTAAGCTCCAAATCATATGGCTAATTAATTCAACCACTTAATCAATTATGAATGCATGAAATTTTAATGTAAAATTGGATTTTCATTCATAAATACATATACATGTACAAAGATATAGACAAGTATGTGTCATTGTTAAACTAGGAAGCGGGGTAATCAAATGACCTCCTTGGGTCTAACTAAAGCCTCACATTCCCAGGGTGTCCAAACTATATACTTGCTTTTCTTGGACACACATGGATGTATACATAAATATGGGAAAGAAAACCATTCAAAGACTGTATATTTTTTTTTTATTGAATCATTTATATATATGAATTAAAGCTCTAATCAAATTCTAATGTTGAAATACATAAGAATGAAATCAAATGGGTACATGTCATTATTATACTAGGAAAGTGAGGTAATCAAATGACCTCTTTAGGGCTAGCTAAAGCATCATGTTCCCGGGATGTCCAAAATATATACCAATTACCATTTAATCTTATATAAATCAACACATGAATAGAGGAAAGAGAACTTAACATTCACACTTAAGCTATAAGTGCATGCATTTCTTATGTATTTATAACTAGCATCATAACTCATATTATTATTCATTTATAAGCTTTTGAAAAATACATTTGATTTAATAGTGATAATAGCCATGCATATATTAAATTAAATCAACTCATTCAAGCTTACATAAAGTAAATCCATTTTATTTTACTTGATTTTGAAAAGATGGATGCATGAATTCAAATGACATACCAAATTTAACATGATTGGAAAGAGGATAGTCAAATATAAGCATGTGATTTATTCAACCAAACTAGTTCTTAAGGACAATCAAATTTAATAAAATTATTTAAAGCAAACCAAAGCTTCTTTATTAATTAAGTTTTGGATTTGATTTGATTTAAAGAGGAGAAGAGAAATCATCACTTACTATTTTAAACCCATTCCACATTACTGATTAGATTTAATTTAAGGAAATATAATTAAGTTTATTTTATGGGTTAATTAAGTTGAACCCCTGATTAGATGAAATAATTATTCTTACCTATGTCACCTTAAAGTAGTTAACTAAATAATTATGAGCCATCATGATATGCATGAAAATAAACTTAAAATGATCCTAGCAAATAAAAAGGTCCTAATGCAATTGGCTCATGATTAATAGTTAATTATATTAAGGGACTTAATTAATTATTCATTTAGTTTTCCCATACATGTGGACTAACCATAATTTCATTAAACTCCTTTAGGTTATTAAACACCTAAAGATCTACCACATGATTTAATTAATTAAGGTCTGATGTGATTATGATTTCAATTTGATTAAGTGATTAAATTAATTTGCTAAATCTTAATTAATTCCATTTTTAAAAAGCGTGAAATGAACTTAAGGAAAGGGGGCCCAACCCTATCCCTTAGTTCACTTAATGTTGAACAAGGATTAATAAACTTAATTAACCAATTTATTATTGTTCATGGGATTAATTAATCATTAACTTAAAAGAGTAGTTAAGGTTTAATTAGTTAAATTTCTTAATTATGTAAGCAACAAATCCCAAGAAAATCATAGGAGGCAGAAGTCATCCCATTAAATTAACTCAAAAATTTTGGTATTAATTGCTCAAGTAATTAATGAGTAATTAACATAATTAATTTTCTAATTAAACCTTAATTATTATTCAAATTAGGTACAATCTTTTTAATTAATTCTCCTTTAAAATACCTTTAAAATAAGTATTTAATTGCATTTTTTATTTCTCTATGATTTTTTATAATTTTTAGAAGTTTCAGCCATTAAAAATGATTAATTAAGCTTCACTAAATAGCGTGGAAAGTTGATGCAATGTGCTTTCCACATGGCGCCGGGCATTGGTAACTTAAAACTTATTCTACTGCCTACGCGGATGATGAAAGACACGCCGCCCTCCATCCATTTAAGATCGACTACTATAATCCAGCTTAATAGGATTAAATGAGGAATCTAATAGATCTAATCACGATAGTCCATTTTGATCATGCAGAATGGACGATGCATGATCTAACATCACACGAGTGAGGAAAAAATGGAGTCCCCACCATTGCTCACTTGATCCAAGCTTACCTGCTCGATCAACTCCAAAAGGATCCCACACTTTCACAATCGGTCAAAGAAGATCCAATGGTTAAGATCACATGAGATGCAAGTTTTCTTCAAAAAAGCTCCAACCCATTTTTGGGATTAGTTTTGGAAGCATACTGCATTAGAGCTCAAGACTGGCTGTTCAAATGATTGAGGAAGCTTTATCTAGTGGAGATGAAGTCCTGTTAAGCAGTAATTGGATCAAATCATCAACGTTCACTCAGAAGGCCATGAACTGATGATTTGGAGGTTGGCTTTGATCAAAGTCTCACCTCCGTTGTGAAGCTTGATGATTCGCTATTGATGAGGCCTAGGGAAGGTGCGCAAAGTTAATTTGAGTTTGATGGAGAAATGGGAAAGGTCAAAAAAATGGGAGTGTCCTATTTGATGAGAATGGCATTTTTCGAGGAATGAGCTTAGAGTTTGTGGAATGGCTCTAATGGGTGTAGTTAAGGCTCGAGGATTGATTTTATGTGTGTGTTGAGTGGAAATGAGGGTGTGTACCCCTTCATCATCGATGATGGACGGATTTCACTTATAGTGGTAATCCCACCATCTTAGAGGAGTCATGAGGGGTGGGAGGAGGTGAGCTCGCTTGGTTGGGTGTGTGGGTGAGGCCAAGGAGGAATCATGGGTGTCCTATGGGTTTAAAATGCTCTAATGGGAGGGTGAGGTGATTTCACCTCCCATATGGTTGACCCAACCACCTCTTGGGTCAGGTTGGGCAATGTCCTAGGTGCTTAGGTGGACCATTAGGAGAGTACCTAGTGGCCATGGAATGGAAATGACCACTTACATGGGTGACTTATCTCATGTGATTCCCTTGACCCAAGGGTAGAATGATCATTTGGCATTGGATTTAATTTGGGCATATTTGAAATGAGCCAAAAATGGGTTAGCCCAAATTTCAAGTCCAATTGGAGTTGATTTGGTTAGGCCCAATTTGACTCATTTAGGTCAAATTTTAGGTTGGTCAAGTTAACCAATTTGTCAAATTGGGTCAAACCAAAGGTTGGGTCAAGTTCATATGATCATTTGGAATATTTGATTCAATTGTTTGGTTTAGTTTGGCTTAGATTTGATTTCATTTGAATTCATTTGGGTCAAATGGGTTGTTGACCAATTTGAACAAATTAGCCAAATGAGCTTGGGTGTTGGTTTGTTTATTTGACTAATCGAAGATGATTATAGGCTTTAGTTTTAATTAATTTGGATTTTGTTTTGATTTAGGCCAACTTGATCCTTTAGGGTTGAATCATGGCTTTTGTCCAATCATGGCTTTAGTCAAGTTCAACAATCAATTTGTAATAAACTTTAGCCATTTGTTGCAATCAATTTTATATTTTGATTTGATCCAATTTGGTCTTTAGGTCAATTTGGGTCAACTTGTGTCAAGTGCCAATTGGGTTTGTTTGACTCAATTGAAGGTCAAGTCATATTCAAATATTGATTTTGATTTTGTATGAATCATTGGTTTCTGGGATTTGGCTTGTATTTTAGCTAGTTTGGGTCATATGGGTAAAGGGGTTGACTTGGTCAAATGACCAAGTTGACTTGGTTTGACCTAATTGTGATAATTGATCAACCTTGGGTGATCAACAATCATGATGGGAGGTTTTGATGGGCTTGGTTCAATCCAATTTTGGTAGGATTAGAACTTGGCTCAAATAGGTCAAATTAGCCATTTTGGGTCAAGTGGACCAATTGGGTTTAGGTGGCTTGATTTTGGGTTTGATTTAGTTGAGTTTATATATGGATTTAGGGATTAATATATAAATTTAATTATTGGGCTTCAAAAATGGGTTTTGGTTCATTTGAACATTTCAAGTCAAAATAAGTTGAGTTTGACTTGGGTTGATATTAGTTTGGCTTGATGATTGTAGATTTATTTGTGAATATGATTGAAGGTATGATTGATTCATGAGAAAATCAATTGAATTTGGGTTTTGGAATGAAGGAATTTGGCTAAGACCATGGAGTTATATTTTAGTTTGGAATTTGATTTGGTTTGATTTAGTATTAATGATTTAAATGTATATTTCATTTAAATTTATGAAGATGATTGAAAATATGATTAATTTGTGATAAAATCAATTGACTTTTACTTGATTATGATTAATATTTTGGCTAAGTCCATGGGATAGGTTATATGGCTAAGGAAGGGTTTTGATTTATTTTGATTTAGTTTGATTTACTTTTGATCATTTGAATGTATATTTGATTTATATTTAAGAAGATGATTGAAAATATAAATTGATTATGAGAAAATCAATTGATTTTGGATTGATTTGGATTAAGATTGGTTAAGTCCATAGGATAGGTCATATGGCTTGGGAAGGGTTTCAAGTTTGGATTTGATCATGGATTCAATCATTTGGTTTTGGAATTTGATTTGGATTTGAATTTGATGTTTGAATTGAACTTGAGGTTTGGTTTGAGAAGGTGAACATGGATTGGATTTGGGTTGTGGTAGGTGGATTATCCTAATCCCTAAGGCATAACCTAATCCTATGGTTAACCCTTCTAAGTCTTTAGGCTTAGTGTTTACCTAATTATTAGAAGTGTCTTATGAAGGGAAGTCTGTCTAGAAGACCTAAGTCTAAGATGGAAGATTGAATCTCTAAAAGTGAGGTCAACAGGCCTTAAAGCTCCATAGTGTCCTTGGAGATAGAATTGGAAGACCAAGCCAAGTTTCACATTTTATACACTTTTTCAACGCTTGGGAGACCATGGATACATGAGATAACATAGTTCCATCCCTCTACACGCTGTATGGTTTTGTGAGAGGTGATTGTATAAAGATGTGGCTTACTACCTCCCTCAAAATCAACAAGTGTATTCTCACAAACTTGGCCAAAATATAAAAATAAAAGAAAAAGAAATAGAAAAAGAAAGAGAAAAAGAAAAAGAAAAGAAAGGAGAAAATGAAAAATAAAATATAAGGGAGCATAAATAGACTTAGAGGAAGAAGTGGAGCCTTACTTTAGATTCCACCCATAGTTTGTTACTCCATTCGAACATATGGGTAGGATGACCTGACCTCCACCAGGCAGAGGAAGAGGGCAGTTCAGAGGCTATCCCAAGGGTGGAAAACCTCCTTATTGGCCACCTATTAGATGATATGTCCCATCTACCAGGAGTACACCTATTATTCATATAGACTTAGAAACTAGTTCATAGGATGAGTCTTATATAGTTAGCACTTCTCAATAGTAGATTCCTTTAGAGGTGAAAATTGAGCCAGATAGTGATGAAAATTGGGTTCTAAAGCAAAGCATATGTGTATCCAAGTCTATATGAGAAACAATTGGCATAAATTGGGAATCTTAACATTACCCTTACTTCCTCTAAAAAAGTTGAGTGTTTGGTAGTTAAGCAAGCCCTTAAGTCATCCACAAGTGTGAAGACTCAGAGGTTCTTTCTGGGAGCATCATCCTCAAGTCAAGAAGTTGATGTAGAACTTGAGAATGATTCATATAAAGATTTAATAGAATTAATTTTTTTTAGTACTTTCCTTGTGTTCATACTTTAGCAAAGAAAGGGTTAATCCCATATTCTTGGTCAAAGCATAGGTCAGATTACTTCAAAAGAATATGGAAGAACAAATGCAAAAGCTCTCAAGAGAGACTAGGATTCAGTATAGTGGGTCTAGTCGATGAAGATGATTATTGCTTAGTCATCACCAATTATTTGGAATCTAATAGATTTTTCTCAAATCTCACTGACTCATATGAGGAGATGTGCTTAGAAACTTCAGTTGATCAAAATGATTTTGAAGTCAAAGATGCACTACCAGAGTTTGAAGAAGAGATGATCAAGTCAACCATCGATGACCTCAAGAAAATCAACTTAAGAATTGAAGAAGACCCACACCCAACATACATCAGTTCTTTGTTGAATGAAATTGAAACCAATGAATTAGTTAGGCTATTGATTGAGTTAAGGACTACCATATAGGCAGTTATGAAGAGATGCCTAGATTGACACTTTACATAGCGGTCCATAAACTAGCAATACTACTAACCCTATCAAGAAAGCTCCTAGATGCATGTGATTAGACATGAATAATAGGTCATTTATGAAGTCAAGAATTTGATCAATGTTGGCTTCATCACGAAAAGAAAAATACTACTTGGTTAGTCAACGTCATTTATGAAAAGAATGACCAAATTCACATATGCATCAATTTTAAGGATTTAAATAAGGCATGTCTAAAGATGAATTTCCACCACCAATCCTAGAGTTGATGGGCGTTGCTTCATCTCATGTAGTCTTTTCTTTCATGGATGGCTCATCTAGATATAACCAAATAAAGATGGTGAAGATGAAAGAAATAATTCTTTTAGAACCTCAATCAAAATTTATTGCTATAAGGCCATGCGTTTATTAAAATGCGTGCTACATATACCAATATGACTCTAATCTTCGAGGAACTCATTCATCATCAAGTTGAGTGCTATGTCAATGATCTCATGGTCAAAAGTAAAGAAAAGGAAGAACATCTTTTTGACTTAAGAGTAGTTTTTGAGTAGTTCAGATAATTTAACCTCAAAGGAAACCCACTGAAGTGTACATTCGGAGTAGCTTCAGAGAAATTCCTTAGGTTTATTGCGTGAGAATCAAATGGAGAATATCAAGGTGATATTAGAAATGCCACCCCTTAAAATTTAACTCAACTCATATCATTCTAAGGCGGTTCTAAGATGCTTTATATCCAACCTATGGGAAGATGTCAACACTTGCCAAAAAGGATGCCAAGTTTAAGTGGGATGATAAGTGTGAGCGTGCCTTCAAAGACATCAAGCATTACCTGATGACGCTGCAAGTTCTAATAGCCCCTATCCTGGGAAAGCTGCTCATACTTTACACTACTATGTTAGATGACTCCCTTGGTTCTTTGTTGGCCCAAGCTAATGATGAAAGGATGGAAAATACACTCTACTACCTTAGCCATCGTCTAATCCTTGTTGAGGCTAATTATCCACCCATTGAGAAGCATTGCCTAGCTTTAATCTTTGCATCCCAAAAGCTATAGCACTACATGCTTCCTCATAAGGTGAACTTAATCTCTAAGATCAATCCACTATATTATCTCATGAAATGGCCAATGAAATCCAGATGGTCGTCACGATGGTCTGTGATCCTCTCACAATTTGACTTTAGCTTCGTACCCCTCTATGCGGTGAAAGGATAAGCATTAGCCAATTTCTTAATAACAGACCCACTTCCTGCTAACTCTCCACTTAGTGATGATTTTCCCAATGAACAAATCATGAACATAGGGGATACTAGCATTCACTGCTGGGAGATGTACTTTGATGGTGCGGCAATCTCTCAAAGAGGAGAAGAACCATAATCTAATATTCCAAGAAAGGCAGGGGTAGGAATAGCTCTCTTAACTTCAGACCATGATGTGATGAGATTCTCATATCATCTGTCCAATCCTTGCACCAATAACGAAGCTGAATATGAGGCTCTAATTATCGGCTTAGAGTTAGCCATTACACTAAGCATTGAGAACATCAACATCTTTAAGGATTCTTAGCCAGTTATTAACCAAATTGTTTGTTGGGTCCTATAAGGTTATAAAGTCTAAGCTCCATCACTACCATAAGTACACCATGGATTTGTTGGCCCAAATCCTAGAGGTTACCATTTATAAGATTCCTCAAGGAGAGAATGCTACAGCATATGCTTTAGCCAAGCTTGCCAAGGAGTTGACATATCCAGAGGATGAGTCTATATCAATAAAGGTCCAAAATAGACAAGTCTTATCCCTTTATTGATATTGAACTCATCAAAAGTACTCCCCTTGAAGGGGAGGTTGCTATTGCCAAGAAGGATTAGGAGTTAGGCGAGGCAACCATTGATGGATTAGCTAAATAATGATAAACTACCTCAAGAGAATTTTCAAGCCCATCATATGAAGCAAAGAGCACTTTCCTATGCTCTTGTGGATGGTGTCTTATACTAGTAATCTTTCGATCATATGTGATTATGTTGTTTAGACAAGCATGATACCCATAAGATTGTGACTAAGGTACACTCAGGATTATGTGGAGCCAACCAATCTGATCTAAAGATGAAAGCTTGATCAAGAGATTAGATATACTAACGCCGATGATCAAATTGCATGGATACAACTGATGCAACCAATGTCAAATACTGTGGTCCAACATCAACCACCCAACATTCTACATCTTACATTGGCCTCATGGCCATTTCAGTGTTGGTGCGGCATAGTGGGTCTGATTGATCCTGCTTCTTCCAAGGGTCATCGGTTCATCTTAGCTACTACTGACTACATTTCCAAATGGGAGAAAGTTATTCTGCTCAGAGATGTCACAGCTCAGCATGTGCTTCATTTTTTTAGTAACCATGGCATATATAAGTTCAGAGTGCCTCGATGAATTTTATCTGATAATGGTACTACATTTAAAAGCACCGAGATCAACAACTTTGCTCGGGGTTGGAGATATTTTACCATCAACTACCTTAGGGAAAATGACTTAGTAGAAACCTTCAACAAAACTCTCATCTTGCTAAAGAAGACACTCAACAAAAATAAGCGATAGTGGCATGAGCAGTTGGTGAAACCTTGTGGGCCTACTACACCATATATAGAACTCCAACTCAATCTACTCCTTTCTCCTTAGTGTATGGGTCCAAGGCCATTCTACCATTAAAAGTCCAACACCCATCACTAAGGATAGTTATGGGTAGCAAGATCACAATATAGCAGAATGCCAAGTTGCAGTTAGAAGAGGTCAACGGTTTGGAGGAGAGATGCTTGTGAGCATGCCAAAACCTTGAGTTGTACAAAGCTAAAATGATTCAAGCTAACAATAAGTTGGTCTGTCCAAGAGCTTCTCAAATAAGAAAGCTTATTTTTAGTTCTAAGGAGAGATTATTGCCCGTCATAAGATGGGAAGCAAGTTTGAATCCACATAGGAAATCCTTTTAGCCATATAGAAGGCTTACCAATGAATATCTTATCAACTTATTAATCATAAGGGAGAGCGTCATATGCTTCCAATCAATGGGCTCTAATTAAAGAAATATTATAAATCATGTTTGAAAATAATTATCATCAATGAAAATTCTATTTCAAATTCAACCTCTTCCATGTCAAAAGTATTCTTGTTTGGGAATCCACCATGATGTATTTAGGGTAAGTGTAAGGAACCCGTCATCCTATCTTTCACAAACACAAATTGCACACAAGCATATAAAATAAATACCTATATTTTATCTCTAGCTACCGAGTTGAGATAACACCCCAAAACTCACTAGTTCAGGTTGGGCGTATACCCTATTAGTGTGTCACCCCAGTGGTGTTCTTATTTTGGAGGATGTAAGTATGCTATGCTTTCCTTCCTTACTTGGCCACGACACACCAATGAGTGCCTTGTTAGTTTGGTAGGCCTTAATGTGTGACCGGTAAGCTACCTCATGTTGGCTTCATTTAAAAGGATGTGAATCTACTACACTTTCTTCTTTGATTAGCCTTCGTGCACTGACTGGGTCGAGTATATTTGAGGTTTAAGATAAGTCCCCTAGTGGATCCTTCCCTCCCAAGTCTTGGTCTAGTCTTTTTTTGGTGCTCTCCACTTAGTAGTCGCTCTAGATCAGATAACATTTATCTTACCAATGACAGACTATCCAGATGATCAGTTCCACTTGAAAAGTTGTATGCCTACATGCTTTCTTTCTAGATTGATCATTTCATACCAACAGGCACCTTAGGTTGGTTGGTTCTCACTATGTCATATAAACCACTCATGAGCAGATACACCTTAGGTTGGTTGGTTCTCGCACCTTAGGATACACCACTCATGGCAGATGTAAGTCTGCATGCTTTCTCCTTAAGTTGGTCACCATACACCTATAGGCTTTCTTTTCCAAGACTCAAGATAACACCCTTAGCAGCACCTCCCTTGTGGAAACTATATTTGGATCACATCCTTTGACCCCATTTTGGCACCACCCGGGTTACTATCAGATTGGATAGTTTCCCTTTCATAGTAACCACCCCAATGATTGGATAGTCTCCCTTGATCTAGTAAATATAAGATAGGTTAAGGCCTACATAACCCCTTCTCAGTGTGGTCCCTTGCACACCAATAGGGTCCATGCAAACATATAAACAAAATATATATATTCACTTATGGATTAAAAGAATACCCCTAGTGGTACCTTTTCCCAAGCAGGCATCCTATCTTTAGGGCAGTGTTAGCAAAACTCACTACCAAAATTGTTTGGCTACTCTTGAGTCAATATAAGTCCACAGCAACATTCACTCAGTAGTTGGGTCAATTTGTTGTGCTACCAATAGGTCACCCTAGCGGTTGTTCCCTACTTTAGAAGATGTAAGACAACTATGCTTTTTTTCAAGCACAGTTGTTGCACACCGAAAGTCAACCCCTTAGGTTTGCACATCTACCCCACAGCTAGTAGACTATCCATTTGGATTTATAAATCTGAGATAGGGAAAGTCCGGTATAGCCCCTTCTCAGTGGGTCCATCGCACACTGACATCATCCATAGATTAAATCTATCAAATTTGACTAAGCTCACATCCCCAATAGATATGCCCTCAGTTCAAAAGTAAACTAAACCAAACAAACCATATCAAATCACATGAAATTAAGATATAATTAATATTGATTACCTTGGAGTTGACATAAGTCCCTAGTGCATTCACACAATAGTCGCCCTAGGTCAAGTTCAATTTATTGTGCATCTAACAGGTCACCCTAGATGTTATTCCTCACTTTGGAAGATGTAAGTCTGCTATGCCTTATTCTAGCACAAATTTGCTGCGAAAGGCAAAATTAAACCAACTCCCCTAGTTGAGTCTAAATCAAAGAAATCTAACCAAATTATTATTCCCAGCGGATACATCTCCAAACAAATCTATGAAATCAAACTCAAATCCTAATCCCCAGTAAGTAGCTCAAACCTGCTTTGCTAGTGGAAGCTTCATATACCTGATCCCCAGCAGACTCGAGCCCATATCTCTAGCAAATATGCCTTAACATCAATTAAAATAAAACAAATTAAAGTCGATTTGATCTTAATCCCTAGTGGATTATAGATTCTTATCCCCAGTAGATCTTCTTATCATAAATCATATAATCAAATCAAATTCACACCTTATCCCCAATAGATTTTTTTTTGCCCTCGACAGAATCCTCACATGTCATGTTCAATGCATGTGTGATCCCCTAGCAGATCTCCCTCCATTTCCTTGACATTGAATTATCATCAAATCTTATTTCTTCTCTTATGTACACCTTTAATACTTCAACCAAAAGGCTAACAATGTATATTTTCAAATTACATAATCTTAACATTATAATCAACATTTTATGATTTGTGATGGTGCAAGCTCACTATACAATATGATGCTAAACATATTATAATTAACACACTATATTATATTATAATATATGATTTTATATTATAAGTTGCTATAATATAATATATTGTCTAACATACCTCATTAGAATCACTTAAAAGGAACAAGCAACAAAATTTTCTCAAAATATGAATAACGTTCATTTTGGATGTAAAATTGTTATTTTTTTAGAAATGGTACAAAATAGCATAATTTTTGTGAGTTTTGACCCAATGTATTATAACAAAAGTAAAACACATTAAAATTTACAATAACATTTAGAAACATGCAACCACATTCATATATATGTGAAGTTATATTGTTATGTACATTAAATTTTAATATGCTTTCATATAATATATTATTTTACTTAAAATGAATCACTTTAAGCAAAAATTTTATAAAATTTGGTTGTAAAATGAACATTTATTTTGGATGCAAAATTCCATTCTTTTGATTAAATGGCACACCATAGCACACCCCCAATGATGTTCCCTAAACCTTACCTTAAATTTGGCCAAATCCCATCATCTCTATATAAATCAATATTTTAAAGAATTATATAGTACAAACTCTACTTCATCATACTATAAAACTAAAATATGTTAAACAACAAGTAGTAATACAATAGTATGCTATAATGCATGATACTACACTAAGTTATGAAATCCTATATTATAATACACCATAACATATTATATTATATTATATTATATTGCATATCACATCACAAGGGATTGCTTAAGATAAAAAAATCATAAAATTATTCTAAACAATAAAAATAAAGAAATATTTTAGTCATATCACTAACATATTTTAAATTGAAATAATAAATTATGATGCATGCTCTACCTATTATGAATTTGGCCAAATTCCACCATTTTAAAGTCTAAATCAACATTTTTATAAATAATTCTAGTGTAGGCTTGACTGCATGATTGTAAAATACTAAAAGAATTTAAAATGCATAGAACAATATATTATGAGAGATGATGTTATACTATGCTATGACATGTAATATTTATTTTGAACCTAAAATCTTACTTTTTAGACTACAAGTGGCATAGCACACCTTTGGTACTACAACTTAATTTGCACTTCAAATTTAATAAATTTAATCATCTAATTTATTAAAATAATATTTTTATAATTTATATTAATATAGACTATAGGGCATAATACATTAATATACTAAAACATTTTAAAACATCTTATAACATCCAAAAACACATCACTACATGCTCAAATATATGATGCTACATTATACTATAATATATGTTAATATAATATGATTTAGGGTTAGGGTTTAGGGTATTCAAATCTCTAATAGTCAAGGGAAAGTCTCTTGAACACAGTTTCTTTAGCTTCCATAACTATGTTAGGATTAGGTCATTCTATAGATCTACTCCTAATGACATCTTTATTCAAGGTTTAGGGTTTAGGGTTTAAGGTTTGGGTTTAAGATTAGTTTAGGGTTTAGGGCTTAGAGTTAGTTTAGGGTTTATGGTTTAGGGTTTAGGGAATAAGGTTTGGGGTTTAGAGTTTAGGGTTTAGGGTTAGGATTTATAAAACAATAAGTTTAGGTTTATTTAGTTTATTTAGCACAATTTTTCTTTTTTAGTTTATTTTATTTTTATTTTTATTTATGTTTATTTTTTTATTTTATTTAGTTTAGTTTATTTATTTGAGATTTATTTATTTTATTTTAGGTTTTTTATTTTAGTTTATATTTTAGGTTTAGGTTTATTAGGTTTATAGTTTTATTTTATTTTATTTTTATTTTTTTTTTTTATTTTTTTTTTTATTTTGGGTTTAGGTCTACATTTTTATTTTTATTTATTTATGTTTAAATTGTTGGTTTATTTTTAAGTTTTATTTTTTAGTTTAGGTTTTCGTATATTTTTAGTTTATTTTTTTATTTAGTTTACATTTAGGTTTAGGTTTAGTTTAATTTTTATTTAGGTAAAGTTTTATTTATTTTAGGTTAGCTTATTTTAGTTTAGGTTTAGGTTTATTTTATTTTCTTTTATTTTAGGTTTACCTTTTTTTTTAGTTGATGGATTAGGTTTTATTTGTTATTTATTTTTAGTTTTATTTTTATGTTTAGGTTTTTATTTAGCTTTTCTTTTATTTTATTTTAGGTTTTTTATTTTTATTTTACGTTTAGTTTTTATTTTAATTAGCATTTTATTCTTAGGTTTATTTTACTTTTTAGTTTGGTTCAGGTTTTTATTTAATTTATTTTAGTTTATTGATATTTTTATTTTATTTTATTTTTAGGTTTATGTTTAAGTTTTAGTTAGGTTTTTATTTTATTTTATTTATTTTATTTTATTTAGGTTTATATTTTTTTATTAAGTTTTATTTTGTTTAAGTTTAGGTTTTTAGGTTTTTAGGTTTTTAGGTATTAGGGTTTAGGGTTTAGGGTTTAGTCTATAGGCTTTAGGGTTTAGGGTTTTGAGGGTTTAGGGCTTAGGCTTTAGGGTTTAGAGTTTTTATGGTTTAGAGTTAGTGTTATGGTTTAGGGTTTAGGATTTATGGTTAGTTTAAGGTTTAGGGTTTAGGGTTTAGGATTAGTTTTTGGGTTTAGGGTTTAGGGTTTAGGGATTTGGATTTAGGGTTTAAGGCTTAGGATTTAGTGTTTTTTTTTAAATTAAGTAAATCGGTAGGTTTAGGTTTATTTAGTTTTTTTATTATTACTTTTTTATTTTTATTTAGGTTTTTTTATATTTTAGTTTAGTTTAGTTTATTTATTTTAATTTAGGTTTTTTATTTTAGTTTATTTTAGGTTTAGGTTTAGGTTTATGCTTATTTTTTTAGTTTAGTTTTATTTTATTTTATTTTTTAGGTTTTGGTTTTATTTTTTATTTTTAGGTTTAGGTTTAGGTTTTTATTTTATTTTTTTAGGTTTAGGTTTTAGGTTTTTATTTTTAGTTTAATTTTATGTTTTATTTCTTTCATTTAGGTTTAGGTTTATTTTTTAGTTTATTTTTCTTTATTTAGTTTAGGATTTAGGTTTAGTTTATTTTAGGTTTAGGTTTAGGTTTTATTTATTTTAGTTTAGTTTATTTTAGCTTAGGTTTAGGGTTATCTTATTTTATTTCATTTAGTTTTAGGTTTTTTTATTAATTTAGGGATTTTTTTATTTTAATTTATTTATTTTGGTTTAGGTTTTATTTTATTTTATTTTAGGTTTATTTTTTATTAAACATTTTTTGTTTTATTTTATTTAGGTTATTTCTTTTAGGTTTATTTTATTTTTTATTTTAGTTTAGGTTTTTATTTAACTTTTTTTAGTTTATTTTTTTTTGTTTGGGTTTAGGTTTAGGTTTGGTTTTAGTTTAAGTTTTAGTTTAAATTTTTTTATATTTTATTTTATTTAAGTTTAGGATTATTTATTTATTTTATTTTTAAGATTTATTTAGTTTAAGTTTAGATTTTTTTAGGTTTTTATGGTTTGGGGTTTAGGGTTTAGGGTTTATGGTTGTAAGTTTTAAGTCTCGGGGTTTAGGGTTTAGGGTTTAGGGTTGTAGGTTTAGGGTTTAGGGTTTAAGGTTTAGGGTTAGGGTTTTTCTTTTTTATTTTATTTTTTTATCTTTTTTTAAATTAAGTAAACTCATAGGTTTATGTTTATTTAGTTTATTTAGTTTTTTTTATTTTAGTTCATTTTATTTTTTTATTTTATTTAGTTTACTTTTTTATTTTATTTAAGCTTAGTTTATTTATTTTAGTTTAGGCTTTTATTTGAGTATTTTTTTAGATTTAGGTTTAGGTTTAGGTTTATTTTTTAGTTTAGTTTTATTTATATTTTATTTTTTAGGTTTAGGTTTTATTTTTTTTATTTTTAGGTTTAAGTTTTGGTTTTTATTTTATTTGTTTAGGTTTAGGTTTTATTTTTTATTTTTAAGTTTAAGTTTTGGTTTTTATTTTATTTGTTTAGGTTTAGGTTTTATGTTTTTATTTCAGGTTTATTTTTAGCTTTAGGCTTATTTTTATTTTATTTTATTTAGGGTTTAGGTTTAGGTTTAGGTTTATTTTATTTTAGTTTTAGTTTTAGGTTTTATTTATTTTAGTTTATTTTATTTTATTTTTATTTGAGGTTTAGGTTTTTTTTTGGTTTAGGGTTTAGGTTTTATTTTTTATTTATTTTTAAGTTTTATTTATAACTTTATTTTTTAGGTTTTAGTTTTTCTTTAGTTTTTAGTTTAGGTATACTTTTTATTATATTTAGGTTTCTTATTTTTTTAGTTTAGTTTAGGTTTTTATTTATAATATTTTAGTTTAGTTTTTTATTTTTTATTTTATTTTCTTTTTAAGTTTAGGTTTAGGTTTATGTTTTTGTTTAGGTTTTTATTTTATTTTATTTTGGTTTATGTTTTTTTTAGGTTTAATTTAGTTTAGGTTTAGGTTTTTAGGTTTTTAGGGTTTAGGGTTTAGAGTTTAGGGTTATTTGAGGGTTTAGGGTTTAAGGTTTAGGGTTTGGGGATTAGGGTTTAGGGTTTAGGCTTTAGCATTTAGGGTTTTTTTTAGGAAACCCAATATAGGGGAATTTTATTGCCACAAAAAAGGATTACAAGGTCCTTAAGAGGGGATAAACTTAGAAACTATAGCTTAAAGAGCTACAAACAGCCTAGAGAGTAAATCCTCTATCGAGTTAAAATCAAAACAAAGAAAAAGGAAAAGGAAAGCAACAGATAAAGATAGATAAAAAATAAAAGCCAATGGACCATTTTCATCAAAGGCTCTTGAGGATGAGAGAAGTCGATGCCTTCATTAGAGAAATTGCACAGAATCTGCAAGCTTCTAGGTAAAAGAGTTAGCACAATTAAAGTAATATAGATAAAATTAAAGGTGAAAATAGAATAAAATGAGTGAATTATAGAAGATCTAGTGATAGCAGGCTCAAGCCCAATCACACAAATTTGGGGCCGCCACAAATATAAGCATCCAAACTTCCAGTGAAGGGTTACATCACAAGTGCTACTACCAACCAAAAGATGGGTGAAATCATCCCAGCCTTGATAGCCTACATACCTGAGGTGGAACAGCTTCCATTTGGAGGAGTTGATATGGTCTTTAATACTTGCATACACAATAGAAAAGAAGCCAGCATAGATCGGAATGGTAAAGGGATGCCTCCCACCCCATATAAGATATGTATCACCAAATAATGCCCACAAGGCATGAGAATGCACAACCAACAAAATCCCAAACCAGCTGAAAATTCTAGCCACATCCACCATATTGATAATAAGACCATAACAATAAATATACATATCAAAGAGAGTCAAGCAAAAACATAACCAGTAAGCTAACAAAAAAATCAAGGCCATGGCTAAAGGGGTGAAATACACTACAATCTTTAGAGTAAAAGGCCAGGCTTGAATCCAAAATAGTAGCCATTCAGGATCAGCAATATAGATGTTAATAGTCCCCTTGATAATAGCATGATCACAACAGTAATTGCATAAGTTTAACAAATCCAAAGGCACAGATCTGATGATTATCCAATCAATTAAGAAACCATCCACAAGAGCAACCACAAAAGCTAGCCTGCAGTGCATAATATCTAGAAAGAGCATGCTGGCAAACACTAAAATAGCAAAGTAGATATTTAACTCGACAATGATTTTTGAAGACATCACCAAAACTGCAAAGAACCAAAATGCGAATCAACCAAATAATAGTAGACAAAAATTGCTAGTCAAGGGAAAATAGCCCATCAGCTAAGAAACCAACCACTAGAAAGACTGCAAGAGAGGGAGTCAAGAAACAAACCTAGTCGTGAAAGGTAAGAACATTAATGGTTAGTAAATAAAACACTTTGTCATTGCAGGCTGGGAAAAGGGGTAGCACAAACCCGAAGGGCAAAATGAAAAAGGACCCAACCAAAAGCAAGACAAACGTTGGGAGAACAAAGGTAAGAGCCTCCAATACAAGAAATCCATAAAGATGAAACAGGTAAAAGCCTCAGTAACCAATTGTTCCATAAACTAAAACCAGCCTAATGAATAATAGAAAATAAAAGGACATACAGGATATAAGGGAAACAACATTCATGTCTTCCCAAACAGATGCTAATAATCCCTTTGATAATAGCAAATTCACAACAGGAAATGCACAAATCTAAATGGTCCAAGAGAGTAATGAAAAGGAAAAAAGATCCATATCTCCAAATCATCGATAATCTGGCTAACCACCCCTCAAACAATCCCTCAAACAATAGAAGATATGAGCAATCAAAAAGCCCACCATAAAAATAAGCCTGTTGTAGATAAAAACCCTTAAGACCATTCACCCAGAACCCAAAACAGCAGACCAAATACTGAGCCCGATGGAGGATATAAAATGTAGTACAATTATAGCATTGAAATCGAAAGATAAAAGAAAAAAATAGCAGCATATAATCCATTAAATCAAGGAGAAAAAGACCAGAGTCTAAGTAAACAGTATCAGTAGAGATAGTAGGAAGGAGAGGTAAAAAAATAGTCCCAATCATGCAAAGGAACCAATAAAGAACAGTCCCAATCATGTAGTAAGATAGTATGGATTGTAAGAAAATAAAATAATCTGTCCTTGCAGGTTTGGAAAAGGGCCATCTCCAACAAGCAGATTAAGGAAAAAGGAAGCACACCCCCCTTTAAGGCAGGGAAACAACAAGAACAAAAATCTCAAATAAGAGTCAACCAACAGTAGAGGCAATAGAGGCAATAGCTACCAACCCAGGAAATCCAATAAATAGTTTCAGGAAATAAATTAGAGAAACCTAAAGGGCAACATAATAAAAATTAAGGATAGAACATATAGGTTGGGAAAACTAATAATAGATTAAAGACCTAAAATAGAGACTAATTTTTGATATAGGGTAAACTAGTATTGTCCAAATTTACTAACCCAAGCAAGTGTTTAAAAAGATTAAGCTGATCAAAGAAGGTTATGTCATCTAATCTAGCACCCAGATTAGCAAGGTAATTAGCACATGCATTACCTCCATGCCAAACATGAGTGATTTTGAAACAAACTTAAGATAAAAGAGCTCTAGTGTGATTAAGGAGGTAGAACAAATCTGTATTTTCCATCTTGGTGGAGGTCAACATATCAATCAGTAAGAGAGCATCCACCTCAATCCAGATGTTAATCCAACCTTTTTGTAAAGAAATCTCAATAGCTTTGTTAACAGCCATTAATTCAGTAAAGATAACAGAACATGCAGTAAGAGGATAGGCAAAGGCACAAGTAACAGTACCTTTAAAATTTTTGAAATTACCACCACAGCCAAAAGCATTATGAGAAATGGAACTATCAGTACTGATTTTGATAATATTATTATGAGGCTTTATCCAATAGACAATCTTATCCTCTTTACCATTAGGGAAATCAGGCGACCAAGTTTGTTGGCCACAAATTTACAACCTTTAAATTTAATGTTGGTAATTAAACTGGCATTAAATAAGGCACAAATTTTTTCTTTGATTCTAGCAATAATCCTTTTATGATTCATAGGAATCCCATGATGTTTGGCATCATTTCTATCCATCCATATGAACCATATAAGAGTGATGGAAGTTACCACTTTAATGTGACCTTTAACAGTTCTTTGAAAATAAACATCAAGAAGCTGATATAGGGATAAATAGCCATTGAAATGATCAATATTGAATAGATCATCATACCAAATCCATAATTTAGAGGCAATAGCTCAAATAACAAAGACATGGTTCACATTCTCAATGTCAAAACAACAGTAGCATTTTGAAAGAAAATAAAACTCTTTACCCCACATTAAAGAATCAACAGTGATAAAATTTTTCAAAATTCTCCAAGTAAGGATAGAATTAAGAAATAGGGATAGTGTTATTCTAAAGTTTAAAAAATATGTTAGAGAAATCATGAGCTTCTCTAATATGAATCCAGACATCTTTAAGGTTAAAATCACCATTTTGAGATAGCTTAAAAGGATTTGATCAGGATGATTAGCAATGATGGGGATGTTAGTAAATTTATGCAAAATGAAGGAAGAAATATAATCAATAAGCATAGTATCATTCCATTTATTATTCTGCCACTTTAATAGCAGCAGTGGAGTTAGTAGATAATAAATCATCAATGGAGCCACTGCCAGTCCAGTTGTCTTGCCAAAAGAAAGAAGATCCAGAGTTGACCCCCCAAGAAATAAAGGATTAAGCTTCCCATTTGATGGAACAAAGTCTTTTCCATACATGAGAGTCACCCAGCTTGTAAGAACAAGTTAGAGGATGCTTACCCTGGCAATACTTAGCAGTCATGAAATTAGCCCAAAGACTATTTTTGCACCTAAAGTTCCACCAAAATTTATGAGAGAATGCAATAATAGCTTCACGGATTGGCTTACAGCCAAGCCCACCTTCAGTAAGGGTTCCACAACTTTTATACCAGGAAGTCCAATGCATCCTTTTAGTAGAGTTGTTTGATCCCCAGAAGAATTTATTCAGGAGATGCTCAATTCTATTTAAGGTAGAATTCGTAGGAACAATGGTTTGAATAAGATATAATGGTATGGAGTTTAGGGTACTCTTAAGCAAAGTGAGCCTACCACCAAATGAAAGTAAATGAAATTCCCAAACAAAATTTTTTTTGAGATTTTTTGGATTAACTCATCAAAGAGATGTGCTCTTTTCTGACCTTTGTATAGAGGAGCTCCAAAATATTTAATAGGAAGGTGTTGTTGTATTAGTGATTCTCAAGATTTGATTGATTTTGTCTAGAGATTTTATAGGAATGAATGAGCAACTTTTACCTTCATTAATAGAAAGAATTTCCTTCCCAAACTTAATTAAGAAATCTTTAATATTTTTAATGTGATGAATGGAAGCATTGCAATGAAATTATCAAGAAAACTAAGATGGGAGATAGCAAACCACCTGTGGTTCTAAAAAACATGCTAGGATAATTGTTGAAGAGGTCAAGGCTCCAAGAAAGATATTCCAAATAATAAAAAGAGAGGAGACAAGGGATCCCCTTATCTGAGACCATGAGCAGATGGGAAGAAACCTAAGGCCTCACCATTCAGAATAATAGATAACCAAGCATTAGTAATAGAATTTTTAACTAAGGAATGAAATTATCAAAGAAGCCAAACAAATGAAGGATTTGAAAAAGGATGGTCCAGATGTGGTAAAAGTAGATATATCCAAAGGATGTTACCACCTCTATGAGGCATCCAAATCATGAATCTTCTGAGAAGAATGTCATCAAATATAGCTCTACCTCTAACAAAACCAGTTTGGTTGAGAGAAATAATTTTATGAAGGAATATGGGAGCAATTTAGCAAATGTTTATGAAAAAGGTGCAAAGGCTAATAGGTCAATCCAACATAGGATTATCAATTTTGGGTATAAGAACAATGGATGTTCTAGAGAAGTATCTAGGTAAAGGTGTACCATTAAATAAATCAGCCACAGTGTCAACTAAATCATGCTTAATAACAGGCCAGCAATTGTGGAAAAATTGAGTAGTATAGCCTTTCGGGCTAGCAGTAGAATCAGCATTCATGTTATTAAGAATTTTATCAATCTATACTCAGAGGGACCATAAGAAGCAAGTGATTATCATTGGTAATTACTTAATCAAATGAGTGTTGGAGATAGCCTCTAAAGTATGGTTGTTGTTCAGCAAATTTCTAACATGATTACTAATAGAGTCTTTAATCTCATTATTATGATCTAGTTTCCATTATCACTTTAATTTTTTTTTACAAAATTTAAAGCCTTTTTTGGAAAAGATCATGGAAATATCAATATGTCCCATCAAATATGTTTGGTAGCCTTTTGCCACAAGAAGTTTAATATTCGATATAAATGGTTATGTTTAGCTTCATTTAAATCCTTCAATTTAGAAGAATCAGTCAAAATAGCATTTTCAAGAGAACAAACCAATTGTTCCAAAATTTTCATATTAGCAAATAGATTTTTTAAAAGATGCTTGTTCTTAGTTTTGTTTAAGTCTTGTAAGCTTAAAGAGGAATCATGCCCATTTTTGAAGGGGCCAAGATGGAGACAACATTTAAGAAATCAAAATGTTGAGTCTACATATTTTGGAATCTAAATGAGAGGGAGGAGAGTATTTTAGAGGATTAATGATATTAAAAGAGGAGCATAGACAAATTTATTCAATAGAGGTACTACCATGGTTAAAGAGTGTCATAAAATAATAAAAGGAAAGCCAATAAGGTTGCAATCAAGAATCATGTTGGAAAAATCTTCCATGGAATGAATGTTAGGAACAAATTTTTTCTGAGGTCAAGAGGATATGTTGAAATCACCCCAACCAAGGTTTTTTAACTGAAGTAGCAAAAGTTCTTAAATTATCCCAAAGGATGTTCCTACCAGCCCTGTTATAGGAAGCACAAACTAAGGAGCCCAGAGGAAAGAAATCACCCAAAAAGATGTGGACATTGACAGCTTGCTGAAGATCATCCATGATAGATATATTGACAAAATTATTCCAAGAAATCCAAATTTTATTGCTAATATTATAGAAAATATATTAAAACCTAGCATTCTAACAACATGGTTGATCTTAAGAGTGTATGAGAGGTTCAATAATAACCAGTACAATATTATTAAGAGACTTCACACTTCACAATGAGGGTCCCAATCCACACACATTCCAAATAAGTGAGTTAAACATAAAGGAAAATTAAATAAGCTAAGAAAAGGAAAAATAGCTAATAGAGAGAAGAAAGGGAAGGAAATAATTATTTAGGAGAAGGAATGATCTAGAAATCTAGTTGTTATTGGGTACATTTTTTCTTTAGTGATTTCTTTAACTAAGTTTGAAATGGTCTATTTTTGTCCAAAGAATCTTCCAAGAGAAGACTAGTAAGAGGGGTCGATTATCAAAGCATTTCTAATGATAACTTCACCTTCCTCAATTTCAATTAAGTCGGTCGATAAGATGCATGTCAATCTGATTAGAAGTAAGATGATGTGAAACCATTTAGAGCACAAAGGATCGCCTTGAGTTAGATTGTATATTTTATCATCAATTTACACCAAATTACTATTAAGGGTCACATGTTCCTCCTCATGTTCAATTAAGAGAGAAAGGTAGTCAAAGTAGAGGTAATATTTTGAGGAGATAAATTATTTTGTAAAGCAAGATTGATAAAACCATCATATTCAACATTTTGGGCAACATTAGCAATATCTTTAACCATCACAATTTTGGAATATCATCAGCACTTCATTGCAAAGTAGTTGAATGAAGTGAATTATGATCCCCATTTTGATTAACCTTAGCAAATAAATAAATTTTACCACTTTATTAGGTTTAGGGTATGGCCAAATTTTTCTTTAAGATGTAGCACAAAACAATTTGAATTATCATGCCCATGAATTTTGCAATGAAAGCAAAAAATAGAAAATTCAACTTTGATTGTAACCAAACTTTGATCCAATCTTGGGTGCTTTTTAGAGATATCAATTTCAACCAAAATGGATAGAAAGGTCTCACGAATTTGATCAATTTGAAGAGGGCCAAAAAGAGCTCCCACAAAGAAAAGAACTTGATGCTAACATAATGAATTCTCATATTCGAAAGCAACCAAACAGAATAAGGAGATTTTTTTTTTTTATATCAAAAGTGGAGACCACTTTAAAAGCATTTGATAATTAAAACAAAGTATGAATGACAAGAAAACCCTAAAATAATCTAGGTCATTAGTGTTAAATTAAATGTATGATCAATCAAAGATAGAAAATGCACTAAAAGCTTAAGATTATGAAAGAAAGATCATATTATCTAGATTAGGGAGAAAGTAAAGTTACCAACTGTGAATTCATAAGGTAGCCAACTTCTCAACATATCTATGATAATCGTGGATCCCACAAATGAGGTGACATCAAGTTCATCAATCAATAGAAAAACTTACCAGAGATATCCTTAAAAAAAATTTAACCAAAGATATAAATCGATAGATCTAATAGCATCAGATGAAGAAAGGTTTGGTTATGTAATAAAAGAATGTAGCCATCAACAAGACATGGACATCAATGTGGCCAAATGAGGAAACCAAAAGATCTAAGAAAGGAGAAAAATAAAAATTAAATAGGAAGGGATCTAGAAAGAGGAAATAGCCAAAGAGAGAGAGAAAGAGGAGGAGTTTTGTTGTGTTTAGTTTATTGGTTTTAGCTTAGTTTTAAATTATTTCTAGTTTTTTATTTTTAGTTTTAGTTTAGGTTTAATTTATTTTTTAGTTTAAGTTTAGTTTAGTTTAGTTTCATTTACTTTAGTTTATTTTTTTTAGTTTAGTTTATTTTAGGTTTAGTTTAGTTTTTTTATTTAGTTTTAGGGTTTAGGTTTCATGGTTTATAATTTAGAGTTTAGGTTTTTAGGGTTTAGCGTATTTTCTAGTTTATTTTATCTGGTTCATTTTAATTTGGGTTTAGTTTTTGGTTTTTAACAGCAAATTCATATTTCAATATTTCTTCTTTTGATTTCATCAAACTAGTAACAACCATTTATTAAGACAAAGTTTAAGTCATGATTGATTAGAGGTAAATATTTTCTATAATAAAGGGATAATAAGTAGATAAAATTCTTCATTTTAAATCAAAACCATTTTAGTATGATCCACCATCATATTATTTTTACACCACCACAATTATATATTGTCTTTACCTCCATAATACCATAACCTCCATATCCATCAACACTTTATCTTAAATGATAAATATCTTTTCATAGCTAGAACTATTGAGTGGATGGGATATTTATCAGGTTTGTATCTTAGGTTTAGGATTTAGGTTTTATTTTATTTCTTAATTTATTTAGTCATTTAGGTTTAGTTTAGGGTTTAAGGTTTAGGGATTGTGGCTTGTGGTTTAGGTTTATTTTAGAGTTTTAGGGTTATTATAGGGTAGGGAGTTTAGAGTTTATATTTAGGGTTGGTATGGTAGGATTAGATTTAGTTTTATAGGGTAGTTTTAGGTGATTTGGATCAGTGGGTTTAGATTTAGGTTTAGGTTTAGTTATTTTAGGGTTTATTTAGAGTCAGTTTTTAGTGGGATTGTTTAAGATTTTTATATAGTGTGGTTTGGGAGTTATTAGGTTATTAAGGGTTAAGTAGAGGTAGTTTAGTGGGTGGGTATTTGTTAGGTTTGTGGCCTATGGTTTGGATTAGGGCTAGGGTTGAGTTTATGGTTTAGGGTTTAAAATTTATTTTTTAAAAAAATTAAGTAAACCGCAGTTTATTTAGTTTATTTTTTTTATTTTAGTTTATTTTATTTATTCATTTTTATTTAGGTTTATTTTTTATTTTTTATTTTTTTTAGTTTAGTTTATTTATTTTAATTTAGGTTTCTTATTTTAATTTATTTTTTAAGTTTAGGTTTAGGTTTATGCTTATTTTTTAGTTTCATTTTATTTTTATTTTATTTTTTATGTTTTGGTTTTCTTTTTTATTTTTAGGTTTCGATTTAGGTTTTTATTTTATTTTTTTAGGTTTAGGTTTTAGGTTTTTATTTTAGGTTTATTTTTAGGTTTTATTTTTTAGTTATTTAATTTTATTTAGTTTAGGTTTAGGTTTAGGTTTTATTTATTTTAGTTCATTTATTATTTTATGATTAGTTTATTTTATTTTTTTATTTTATTTTATTTTAGGTTTATGTTTTTTTTGTAGGATTAGGTTTTATTTTGTTTTATTTAGGTTTTCTTTTAAGTTTAGTTTTAGGTTTAGTTTATTTTATTTTATTTTATTTTATTTTAAGTTTATTTTATTTTTATTTTATGTTTAGTTTTTATTTTTTTTAGGGTTTCAATCTTAGGTTTATTTTATTTTTTAGTTTAGTTTAGGTTTATTTATTTTATTTTAATTTATTTTTATTTTATTTTTAGGTTTATGTTTTTTATTTTATTTTATTTTTATTTTATTTAGGTTTAGAATTTATTTAATTATTAAGTTTATTAGTTAAGCTCAGTTTTTTAAGTTTGTTTTAATGTTTAGGCTTTTAGGTGGTTTAGGGTAGTGGTAGGGTTTTAGGGTTGGGGTGGTTATAGTTTAGGTTTAGTGCTTGTGGCTTAGGGTTTAGGATTTTCTAGTTTAGGGTCACTAGGGTAGATTTAGAGTTTAGCTCACGGTTTAGGTTAAGGAGTTTAGGGTTTAGTTTAGGGGTGTTAGGCTTATATTAGGGTTTATGTTTATTTTCATTTATATTTATATTTTATTTTTATTTAATTTGGTTTATTTATTTATTTATTTATTTTAGTATTTTATTTTATTTTATTTTATTTTAGTTTATGTTATTATTTATTTTATTTAATTTTATCTAATTTTTTAGGTTTAGGTTTAAATTATTTTTTTAGGTTTGGGGTTAAGTTTTTATTTTATTTTCTTAGGTTTATGTTTTAGGTTTTTATTTTTGGTATTTTTGGTTTTATTTTATAGTTAAGGTTTTGGTTTATTTTTAGTTTATTTTATTTTATTTAGTTTAAGGTTTAGTTTATTTAGGTTTAGGTTTATTTATTTTATTTTATTTTAGTTTATGTTTAGGTTTATTTTACATTGTTTATTCAAAGTTTAGTTTTCTTTTTTTAGTTTAGGGTTTAGGTTTTTGGTTTTAGGTTTTATTTTTTGGTTTATTTTTAGGTTTAGGTTTTATTTAGTTAAACTTTATTTTATTTTAGATTTATTTTATGATATTTAGGTTTTTTTCATTAGTTTATTTTATTTTGTTATTTTAGTTTTATTTTTTTATTTATTTTATTTTTAGTTTTTTATTTTATTTTATTTTATTTTATTTTATTTTAGGTTTAGGTTTGGTTTATTAGGTTTTATTTTATTTTATTTTATTTAGTTAGGTTTTTATTTGGTTAGTTGGTTTAGGTAGTTAGGGTAGTGATTTAGTGGTTTTAGGTTTAGGGTTTAAGCTGGGTTTAGGGTTTAGAGTTTAGATTTTTTTTAATTAAGCAAACCAAGAGGTTTAGATTTAGTTTTATTTTATTTATTTTAATTTATTTTATTTTTTATTTTATTTAGGTTTATTTTTTATTTTATTTTTAGTTTATTTTAAGTTTATTTTTTAGTTTATGTTTTTATTTTAGTTTATTTTAGGTTAGGTTTAGGTATTAGTTATTTTAGTTTAGTTTTATTTTATTTTATTTTTAGGTTTAGGTTTTATTTTTTATTTTAGGTTGCATAAGTGTTTATTTTTTAGGTTTAAGTTTTTTTATTTATTTATTTTTATGTTTTATTTTAGTTTAGGTTTAGGTTTATTTTATTTTATTTAGTTTAGGGTTTAGGTTTATAGGTTTAGGTTTAGTTTTATTTATTTTAGTTTAGTTTGTTTTAGTTTGGTTTAATTTAGTTTATTATTTAGTTTTTAGTTTAGGTTTATTTTATTTATTTTTAGGTTTAGGTTTTATTTAGTTTTTATATTTTATTTTAAGTTTTTTTTATTTTATTTACATATAATTTTCTTTATTTAGGTTTTATTTTTAGGTTTATTTTATATAGTTTAGGTTTATTTATTTTATTTTTATTTTACATTTAGGATTAGGTTTAGGTTTAGGTTTTACCATGTTTTATCTATATTTTATTTTATTTAGAGGTTTGTTTATTTTATTTTAGGTTATTTAGGTTTAAGTTTTGTTAGGTTGTTTTGTTTAGAGTTTGGTCAGGGTTTGGGGTTTAAGGTTGTTTAGTTTAACATTTGGCCCACCATCAGTTTGAGTTGTAAGGTTTTAGTGCTCAGTTTAAGTTGTATATTTAGGGTCCAAGTTTAAGGAAGGTTTGGGTTTAAGGGCTCCTGGTGGGTTAGTTTTGTGGCTCAGGGTGCATAGGGCAGGTCTTGTTTGTTTAGGGTTTAGGGTTGGTTGTGGTTTGTGGGTTTGGGTTTTTTTTTAAACAAGCAAACCAAAGGTTTAAGTTTATTCATTTCTTTTATTTTATTTATTACTTCATTATTTATTTATTTTAGTTTAATTTATTTTAAATTTTTATTCAGTTTTTTTTATTTTATTTATTTTAGTTTAGGTTTTTATTTTAGTTTATTTTTTAGGTTTACGATAAGTTTATGCATATTTTTTTAGTTTGGTTTTATTTTAATTTTATTTTTTAGGTTTAGGTTTTATTTTTTTTTTTTTACGTTTAGGTTTAGCTTTTCATTTTATTTTTTTTGTTTATGTTTTAGCTTTTTATTTTAGGTTTATTTTTAGGTTTTATTTTTTCTTTTAGGTTTACGTTTATTTTTAGTTTATTTTATTTTATTTAGTTCAAGGTTTTCATTTAGTTTATTTTAGGTTTAGGGTTAGGTTTTATTTATTTTAGTTTAGGTTTTGATTTTATTTTATTTTATTTTATTTTTAGGTTTAGGTTTAGGTTTAACATTACCTTCATCGGTCCCAAGTTCGGATGTGAAAAGTGGAGGGTTGCGATAGGTAGTTGATAGCCAACGTAAAACTTATCGAAATAATCATGGCATGAATCCTTTAAATCATTATGTTAATGCTGGGGTGCACCCTATAAGCGACGCGTTGTATGACTTGAATTGAAAATGTGCAAGGTCAGATCATGTAGTGTTAAGCAAGTGTGTTCATATTTCATAAATCATAAACCTTAAACCCTAAACTCTAAACCCAAAATCCTAAAACCTACAATCTAAACCCTAAACCCTAAACCACAAACTGTGAACCCTAAACCTTAAAAACTAAAAACCTAAACCTAAACTAAATAAAACCTAAAAATAAAATAAATAAATAAACCTAAACCTAAATAAAATAAATAATATAATAAAATAAAAACCTAAATTGAAATGTAAACCAAAACCTAAATTTAAATGTATAAATAAAATAAAATAAAGAAAAACTAAATGAAAATAAAATAAATAAAAACCTAAACTAAACTTCAAAATAAAATAAACTTAGAAATAAAAAACCAAAATAAAATAAAAACTAGATGTATAATAAAACTAAATAAAAACCTAAACCTAAAAAATAAACCTAAAAATAGATAAATAAATAAAAACCAAACCCTAAAAAAAACTTAAACCTAAAAAAACAAAATAAAATAAACCTAAACCTAAACTAAAATAAATAAAACTTAAACCTAAACTCAAAATAAACTAAACCTAAATCCTAAACTAAATAAAATAAAATAAACTAAAAATAAACTTAAACCTAAATTAAAAAATAAAACCTAAAAATAAACCTAAAATAAACATCAAAACCTAAACCTAAAAGAATTAAATAAACACCAATACCTAAACCTAAAAGTAAAAGATAAAACCTAAACCTAAAAAATAAAATCAAAGTATAAATAAACTAAAAAATAAGAATAAACCTAAACCTAAACTTAAAAAATAAACTAAAATAAATAAACCTAAAATACATAAACTAAACTAAATATAAACAAAAAATAATCTTAAATAAAAATAAAATAATAAAATAAACTAAAAGAAATAAAAAATAAACTAAATAAACCTAAACCTACCAGTTTACTTAATTTTTAAAAAAAACCTAAACCCTAAACCCTAAAATCCCAAAACCCCAAAGCATAAACACTAAACCCTAAACCCTAAACCCATAACCTAAACCCTAAACCCTAAAACCCTAAACCCTAAACCCTAAACCCTGTTGGTTCTTTTTCTCTAGAATAGAGAAAAGAAAAATGACACCACATAGAGTTTAAGAATATTTTATTTAGATGACCAAATATGGCATTAAGGAATAAGCATATTATCTTGAAAGATAAACATGCTTTCTTATAATGGATTCAATCATTTCAATAAAATACTCCTAAGGCTGATGGGTCTTTCGTGTACCAGAGTATTTTCCCTTGAACTACATGGAAATGTAGAACAAGATCTATTTTATCCTGGGATCATGGTTCTTTATAAAGGAAAGCCTCTATAATTAATTACATCTTAGGAAGGGTCTCTTCCTAAGAATACTCTCGATTAAAGAATAAGTGGTTATTCCTAAAGACTACTAAGGTAGCTTTCAAAGGAATGATTTTTTAAGAAATTCAATTAGGAGAAGTCCAAATTGGAGAGAGTTACTTTTAAGAGTCAAGTGGAAAAGAGTAGGAAATGTTTATTGATAATGGGATGCCTAGTAGACATTTCATCTATCCTATGATTGGGCTCCAAATTTGGGATTTAATTTTAGAATTCAAGTTATCATTTTCTTAGAAATCCGGGGCTTAGATTTTAGCAACACAAGACTGCAGAAATGCCTAGGGTTGAAGACTTATTCCTAAAAGGATGCTTCATAACCTAGTCTACAGGTTCTTCTGACACATGTCAGATGCTCAACCTAGTTCTATCCTAAGGAATCATTGGTCATTCTTCTCACTTGAAGAACTAACTTATCCATGACTCTTCTGGATTTACAACTTGCTTGGAGAAGGTTACCAGCTAACACCACCTAAGTTTATTTTAAAATCATGAGGCTGAGTCATATGAATGCAAGATGGTCCATTGCATTTTAGGAAAGAAATCTATGAACTTAAACTTACTCCCTAACCCTAAGATTATGTAGGGTATGAAGATGTACCTATCTAATGCATATTTTTCAAATTTTTAGAATTTTTGACTCAAGATTTACTTAGGTCATAGGAATGCAATTTATGCCTAATGAATGTGATTAGAAAAAATTATGGGCCAAATCGTAAGGTGTACTTCCATCATAGGCTCTCAAAGGTCAAGTTCTCTAGCAAGGATGGAAGTCCTTCATTAATCAAGAGTGAAATAATATGATTATGCATGATATTAAAACATCCAGCTGAGGGGTTGCTGCATATTTTGTCTTGCTTTAATGGCCTAGGCTTCTATATAAAGATTATGAGTTGTAATTATTTTTATGGTTCAATTGATTTAGTTGGGTAGAAAATTTAGTTTACCCAATGAGCCTATGTCCAGGCATATATCACATCACAAACATAGCACAGAAAGTAAACCTAAGAAAAGCATGTTATTTCTATTACGCACCTAAAATAAATCAAGCCAAATTAAATTATATAAGAAAAAGGCCAATGCAGCCGAGTCTGCTGTACACCCTGGAAGAAAGAAAAATGGACAACCGAGTTCTACCCTTATACAACCTGGCCTAGAACTACAAGTTCAGATCTATGGGTCTTCTTTCTAGGAAATTCTCCTTCTTCAGGGACATCCATTTGGCTCTACAGGGGACCACCGCACCATTTCCTGGTTGGGTCAGCTCTTGCTAATCCTAGACCCCATAGATCCTAACCTAATTCTAAGCTCAAAATTACATTTAAAATTCAAAAGAAATCCTAAGCCATGCAAAATAGATGTTAGGAAATACACATAGCACACAAAGCAATTTATATTTAACAAACACATGGGCTTAGCATTAGTTGCTTGCCAAGCCCACCTATCCTATGGACTATGTTAAGAGATTTTCAGCACTTGCAAGCAAACAATAATTTTATGATTTATTTATTATAGTGATCCCTTTAACATAGTCCCCTACAAAAAATAGTGTCAAATCTAGAAAGAATGCCCTAACATCTAGTCTAATGAACAAACAAGCCTAGGTATCCAGTCTAAACCAATACACCACACAGACATGTGAAGTACATCACAACATACCATAGAAGATTAAAAGAAAATCACAGAATGATCTAACCTAGATCTAGAGTCCATGACCTAAGTAATCTAGTGTGTGTAGAAGTGGGGTTTATGTGGCAAGTCTTTGCTTGGCCTTTAAGTTTATTAAAGGTTGAAGTTTGATTTGGTTTAATTTTTACCATTGGTTGGTTTCAATTCAAATGGTTTAGTGATTTAATTTCTATTTTTATGTTCATTTTATTTGGTTAAAGTTGTATAGGTTTTCAAGAATGAAGAATGGAATGATTCCATTTTTGGATGGAGCACTTTCCATTCAACATCCTAAATCCTAATGAAGTTTTCAAAATTCTAACTAAAATCCTTAAGTATTTTAATTAATCCTTTTTATTTTATTTATGTTATTTCATTTGATTTGTTATTTCATTTGTTTGAATTTTTTTTATTTTATGTTTGATTTATTTCATTTTGAATTAAGTTATATGGATTTCATTTGATTTGGCTTATGTTAATTTAAAGAGTATGATTTAAGTTTGATTTCATTCAATTTAACTTAAGATATTAAATCATGGATTTATAAGCTTAAGGTTTAAATTTATTAATATGAATTAATACCTTAGGTTGTTCATAGATAATTCTTAATCTGATTTAATTAACATAGGTTTTAGATTCATTATTTAAATTCATTAAGGATGAGTGGTTTCATTAAACTTAACTTAAGTTGTTTAATTATTTTTGAATTTCATTAAGTATTGATTTTCTTACAATTTTGATATTTGATTAAATTCTTTGACTTAGAAAGTTTTGATGAATTACCCTAAGTATTTCTAATGTTTATTTTAGATTAGTTTAATTTATTTTTTGATTCAATGAATTAATGATTCTTCTTAATTATTATTTAGTTCATATTGACCTAGAGATTTTGAAAATCAAGAATTCCAAATTTATAGATCAATTGAGTTTGCGATAATTATGGCAAGTGGGGTTACATGCCAATTTTATGTTTCTAAAGTTTCAAATTGATTAGAGATGCATTAAAACCTAAATTAAGCCTAATTTATTAAAATTCATTGAGGTAATTTATATTTAATTTATTCTTCACTGAAATACCTTTCCAATGAGGGTCTTTTTTATAATTTTTTGTTAACTAGTTGATTTATTATGATTTAAGTTCAGGTCATTTAATTAAATTATTTAATTCTTTTAATTACCTAATTGAGTTAATTAGTGATCCATTAGGTTCATATAGGTTTGATTAGGTTTAATTAATATTTTAATATTCATTAATATTCATTATGTTAATTGAAGGTTTTAGATTAAAGTTTTCTAATTATTTCATTAAAGGGTAATTAATTTAATTAACTTATAGTTTAAACACATGAAATTACTATTTCCCTTGAATTCAGAGAATTAAATCCCAAAAAAGTTACTTAAGATATGTTTTAAGCTTAATTTCATTTCCCCAAAGTTTCAAATTAATTAGATTATTAATTTGAGAGTAATTAGGGTTTAATGTTTTTCAATTAAACTGTAATTAAGGTAAACTTACCCAATAAAACTTGGGTATTTTAATTTCTATGGATTCCTATCATCAAGATGAATCCATAGAGCTCTTATTTGTAATTTTATGATTTTTCTCCCATTTTATATGATTTTTTAAAGTTTTTGAATTTTAATTAATTAATTAAACCATTAATTAACAAATCTTAATGGTTTTAAGTGGGGAGGGTCCCACGCGACAGAGTTAAAATAAGTGGGATCATTTACAGACCATCCAATCAAAGATCAGATGGTCCATACTGATCTCGCGGTCTAGCGGGATAAGACCGTGTGTCATGCAGCGTGTGGGCCGCATGTCACGCATGGGATGAAAATGTGTGTCGCACGCTGCAAAATGCGCAATAATCCGACCGTCTGATTGTGTATCGGACAGTCCAGATCACCCCCGTGATCCTTAAGGGATTTAAATCAAATTGTGCACCTAGATCTGGACCGTCCGATCCAAATAGCAGGATCGAATGGTCTGGAGATTGTTTTCTTCCCTAAATGTTGAAACTTGATCGTCGTTGATGGTTTTCCATCAACTGGCGGTGATCAATGGTTAATTATGCCTTTATTTCAATCCCAAATGAATTGGGATCAATCTATGCAATTAGATCCATTTAGCATTCTGACTTTCTTTAAAAAGGCCCAAAATCAAAAGCGTTAAGAAAATAGGGGAGGACGTCAATGGCAAACCTAGATTTTGATGATCTCCAGTGGTGAGGTTGATTCCATAAGCTTAGATCGATGAAACAAACTTGTGGCTGGCATTTGGCGGCATATCTCCATGTGCTTTGTCCCCTTGATCGAGCTCCTTAGCATAGATCTTGACCTAGGTGGTTCTCGGCCTTCCCAGTGCCAAAGTAAGGATCGATTTGGATCACCTCGATCCCTAGAACGTGTATCTGTCTTCAATTTGGGGTGAAATCCTCTCCTTTGAATTTCACCATTAAATCAATTTTGGCGAGTGCTCACTGACGAAGGGTGTGGGGAAAGGTGTTGAACTTCCTCTCTTAGTCTTGTGAACATAATGGAATGTTCACTTCAGAGGGAAGGAGCTTCCTTGCATGTTTTCCATGCATGGCCGAGCACTTTTAACTCCTCTTCCTCTTCTCTTCCTTTTCTTTCTTCCCTTGGAGAAGCCAAATCCTTATTAGCTTTTCCTTGCTTGATTGCCTCCTTCACTTGAAGGCATCCATCTTTTAAGAGGTAGCTTTTGTCTTGGAATGGATGAGGTGGGAAGAAGGGAGTTTGCATGGGAAGAGATGGAAGAAGGAAATTAGCATTTCTCTTCTTCCCATTTTCTCCCCCTTTTTTATTTTATGATTATGGCATCACATAGCCCAAGACTAATGTGTGCTGCCCATTTTGAGTTTTCATTTGGAGTACATTTGATTTGGGTTGGAATTTGGGTCCAAATCAAGTGCATTGATTTTAGCTTGATCCAATTCAAAATCAACTCAAGGGTATTTTTGAAATTAAATGTAATTTAACTTTTAATCATCTTGGATTGATGATTATTGATTGTTGATTTGATTAATTGATTTTGAATTTGGAAGCTTGAGTTGATCCTACCTAGGATAAATAGGTTAGATCCAACCCAAGGTGAATTCCCCTAGGTCACTACGCATAGTGTCCTAAGCATTGAATTTGGAGAATCCTATTTGAGATTAAGATCTCCCAATTTCTAATTAACCTCATCCAAAAATGAGGTAAACAAACCCTAAACCCTAAACCCTAAATAAGAACCTAAACTGAAACTAAATAAAACCTAATAATCAAATAAATAAATAAAACCTAAACTTAAATAAAATAAAATAAAAACCTAAACCAAAACTTAAATCGAAACAACAACAACAACAATAACAAGCCTTTATCCCCTTAGTGGGTTGGTTACATGAATCCTTCATCTCCATTGTGTCCTATTATGTGTCAAATTCTCATTTAATTCAAGTATACTAAGGTCATTTTTTATACATCTTAACCAAGTCTTTTTACGTCTACCTCTACCTTTCTTAACATAAGGCAAATCTGATGCATCTACTCTACTAACTAGGTCATCGGACGGCCAATGCTTTATGTGGCCAAACCATCTAAGGTGACTTTGTCTAATCTTATTTTCCACTAGCTCTACACCAACCTTTCCCCAAACATACTCATTTCACATTTTATCTCTAAGAGTAAAGCCACTCATCCACCTGAGCATCCTCATCTCTGTAACACCTAACTTAGTCTTATGCTTCTCTTTTACTGGCGAACATTTTGCACCATAAGTCATTGCAGGTCTTACCACCACCTTATAAAATTTTCCCTTGAGTTTAAGTGGAACTTTTTTATCACACAATAGGCCAGATGCCTTCCTCCACTTCAACCATCCAACTTGAATTCTACTAATAACATCTCCATCTATTTCACCATCATTTTAAATAATAGAGCCTAAATATCTGAATCGCTCACTCTTATTAATAACTTGTTCACCTAATATCACATCACTACCACTAAAACTTCTATAACTAAAATTATACTCTATATATTCAGTTTTAGATCTACTTAAATGAAAACCTTTAGACTCTAATGTTGACCTCCATAATTCAAGTATCTCTTGGACTCGCTCTCTACTCTTATTAAGAAGAACAATGTCATCAGCAAAAAGCATACACGAAGGTACATCTTCCTGCTCAGAATGCCTAGTAAGAACATCCATAACTAAAGAAATAGATAAGGGCTTAAAGCTAATCCTTGATGTAATCCAACAAAATAGGAAAATATTTTGTTAATCCTCCTTGTTTTGACACAAGTAACACTCAGTATACATATCCTTAATGACTTGAATATAACCAATATTAACTATTCTATAACTCTCCAAAGAACATCTCTTGAAACTTTGTCATAAGCTTTCTCAAAATCAATAAATATCATATGTAGATCATCCTTACTTTCTCTATACTTCTCCATCAAATCTCTTAACAAATGTATAGCATCCATAGTAGGTTTAAGTTTAGGTTTATTAGGTTTTATGGTTTAGGTTTATTTTTCAATTTATTTAGTTACTTTAGGTTTTGGTTTAGGGTTTAGGGTTTAAGGTTTAGGTTTAGAGTTTAGGGTTTAGGATTTACAGTTTAGGGTTTAGGGTTTAGGGATTAGGGTTTAGGGTTGTAGGTTTATTGTTTAGGGTTTTAGGTTTAGGATTTTGTGTTTAGGATTTAAGGTTTATAGTTTTTCTTTTCTTTTCTTAAATTAAGTAAATCAACAGGCTTAGGTTTATTTATTATATTTATTTTAGTTTATTTTATTTTATTTTTTATCAAGTTTAGTTTATTTATTTTAAGTTTATTTATTTTAGTTTAAATTTATATTTTAGTTTATTTTTTAGGTTTAAGTTTATTTTTTAGTTGAGTTTTATTTTTATTTTATTTTTTAGGTTGAGGTTTTATTTTTTATTTTTAGGTTTAGGTTTAGGTTTTTATTTCTTTTAGGTTTAGGTTTTAGGTTTTTATTTTAGGTTTATTTAACGATTTTATTTTTTAGTTTAGGTTTAGGTTTATTTTTAGTTTATTTTATTTTATTTAGTCTAGGTTTAGGTTTATGTTTAGTTTATTTTAGGTTTAGGTTTAAGTTTTATTTATTTTATTTTAGGTTTAGGGTTTTTTTATTTTTATTTCAGGATTAGGTTTTTTTTAGTTTAGGATTTAGGTTTTATTTTTTATTTATTTTTAGGTTTTATTTTCACAATTATTTCTTAGGTTTTATATAGTTTTTATTTTATTTTATTTCAGGATTAATTTATTATTATTTTAGGTTTAGTTTATATTTTATTTAGGTTTTTTTTATTTTTTTAGTTTAATTTAGGTTTTTATTTATATTATTTTAGTTTAATTTCTATTTTTTGTTTGATTTTCTTTTTATGTTTATGTTGGGGTTTAGGTTTTTTGTTTATGTTTTTATTTTATTTTATCTTTTTATTTTATTTTAGTTTAGGTTTTTTATTTATTTTATTTTTAGGTTTTATTTAGATTAGGTTTAAGTTTTTAGCTTTTTAGGGTTTATGGTTTTTTTTTTGGTTTTAAGGTTTAGGGTTTAGGGCAATGGAGATGAAGGATTCATGTAGCTGACCTCACCTAGTGGGATTAAGGCTTATTATTATTGTTGTTGTTGTTGTTGTTGTAAGGTTTAGGATTTAGGGTTTAAGGTGTAGGGTATAAGGTTTAGGTTTTAGGGTTTAGGGTTTTAGGGTTTTTATTATTTAGGGTTTTGGGTTTTAAGGGTTTAGGGTTTTTGGTTTATTTAATAGAGAACAAATTCAGATTCAACATTTCTTCTTTTTTTTTATTTCATGAGCCAAGTAACATAGCAAGTTTTCTAAGACACAAGCGATGACATAGATCAAAAACACAAGATAACTAGAACCATCACTATACTTGGAGTTTAAGAATATTTTATTTAGATGACCAAATATGGCATTAAGGAATAAGCATATTATCTTGAAAGATAAACATGCTTTCTTATAATGGATTCAATCATTTCAATAAAATACTCCAGATAAGCCTTCAACAAAACTCACATCAAAATTCTAAAGAAGGCACTCGACAACAACAAGCGATAGTGACATGAGTAGTTAGTTGAAGCCTTGTGGGCCTACCACACCACATATAGAACTCCAACTTAGTCTACTCATTTCTCCTTAGTGTATGGGTCCAAAGTTGTTATACCATTAGAAGTTCAACTGCCATCAATAAGGATAGCTGTGGGTAGTAATATCATAATAGAACAGAACACCAAGTTGTGGTTAGAAGAGCTTAAAGGTTTGGAGGTGAGATGTCTGTGGGCATGCCAAAATCTCAAGTTGTACAAAGCTAAAATGATTCAAGATCACAACAAGTTAATCCATACGAGAGCTTTTCAAGTAAGAGAGCTTATTTTAGTTCTAAGGAGACTGATTATTGTCTGTTGGAAGATAGGAGGCAAGCTTGAACCCATATGGGAAGGCCCTTTTTTCGATAGAGAAGGTCTACCAAAGAGGATCTTATCAGATTATTAATCATAAAGGAGAGCTCCTAATGTTTCCAATCAATGGGCTCTACTTAAGGAAATATTATAAATCATGTTTGAAAATAATTATCATCAATGAAAATTCCATTTTGAATTCAATCTCTTCCATGTTGAAAGTATTCTTGTTTATGAATTCGACACGATGTGTTTACGATATGTGTAAAACCCAAGCGACATTCTATCCTTCATCGACACAATATAAACACAAAACAAATATATAACTCAAACACATATCTTTTGTCTTGGGCTACTATGAGTTGAGATAATGCCCCAGCGACACTCACTCAATAGTTGCTCTAGGTGGTGATGTGCTACCTTGCTAGTGTGTCAACCCAGTGGTCTTCTTACTTTTGAGGATGTAAGTCTGCTTTCCTTCTTTGCTTGGCCACCACATGAGTGCCTTGTTAGTTTGGTAGGCCACCTTGCCGTAGCAACTCATGTTGGATTCTTTTAAGAGGATGTAAGTCTACTACACATTCTTCTTGGATTAACCTTTTTACAGTAACTGGGTCGAGTATATTTGAGGATTAGGATAAATCCACTAGTGGCTCCTTCCCTCTTGACTGCTTCAAGTCTAGGTCCAATCCTTCCTTAGGTCTCCCCACTTAGTAGTCACTCTAGATCAAATAGCATCTATCCGCTGATGATAGACTATTTTGATGATCGTTCTTCTTGGAAAGTTGTAAGCCTACATGCTTTATTTTCTAATTGATCATTACACATCGATGGGAACCTTAGGTTGGTTGGTTCTCACTATGCTGACGGATACACCACTCATAATGACAGATAAACCTTAGGTTGGTTGGTTCTCACACCTTAGGATACACAACTCATGGCAGATGTAAGTCTACATGTTTTCTCCTTCAATTGGCCACCATACACATATAGGCTTTCTTTTCTACGGCTCATGATAATGCCCTAATAGTGCCTCTCCTGTGGGCACTATATTTGGATCACATCCTTTGCGACCCCATTTAGACACTACTCGAATTACTATCAGATTGAACAATTCCCCATTCTTAGTAACCACCCCTATGTTTGGAGAATCCATCCTATGGATGAGCAGATTCTCCCTTTGTCCAGTAAATCTAAGGCATGTCAAAGCCAACATAGCCCCTTCTCAGTGTGGTCCCTTGCACACTAATAGGGACCATGCAAATATATAAATAAAATATATATTCACTTATGGATTAGGAAGACACCCCTAGCGGTACCTTTTCTCAATTAGGTATCTTATCTATAGGGAAGTCTTAGCAAAACTCCCTATAGGAATTGTCTGACGACTCTTGAGTTTATATAAGTCCCCAGTGGTATTCACTCAGTAGTTGCCCCTAAGTCGGGTTCAATTTTTTGTGCTACTTATAGGTCACCCCAACAATAGTTTCCTGCTTTAGATGATGTAAGGCTACTATGCATTCTTCCTAGCATAACTGTTGCACACCTAAAGGAAACCCCTTAGGATGGCTAGCTCTACCCCATGGGCAGTAGGCTATCACTTTGGATTTATAAATCTGAGATAGGTCAAGTTTGATATAGCCCTTCTTAGTGGATCCATCGCACACTGACATGATTGATAAATTAAATCTATTAAATTTGATCGAGCTCACATCCCCAATGGATATGCCCTCAATTCAAAATCAAACTAAACCAAATAAACTAATCAAATCACATGAAATTAAGATAAAATTAATCCTGAGTACTTTTGAGTTGACAAAAGTCTATAGTGGCATTCACTTAGTTGTCTCCCTAGCTCAAGTTTGATTTGTTGAGCATCCAATATGTCACCTTGACGGTTGTTCCTTTCTTTAGAAGATGTAAGTCTATTACACCTTCTTCCTAGCACAGTCATTGCAAACCAAAAGGCAACCCCTTAGGTTGGCTAGCTCTACCTCATAGTTAGTAGACTATCCCTTTGGATTTCTAAACCTGAGTTAGGTCAAGGTTGATATAGCCCCTTCTCATTGGGTCTATTACACACCGACAGGGTCCATACATTAACTCATATTAAATTAAGCCCAATTTGATTTTCCCCACTGGAGTTAAATCAAACCTTTCTCCCCATTGGAGCCTCAAATCATATATAAATATGTCAAGAAAACATATCAAATTGAAAACCAACCTCCATAGTGCAACCTCTCCCAGTAGAGTCCAACCAAACTCTTATCCCGAGTGGATACATCCCCAAAAAAATCAATGAAATCAAACTTAAATCTTAATCCCCAATAGTTAGCCCAAACCTGCTTCTTTAGTGGAAAGTCCATATACCCAATCCCCAGCGGACTCGAGCCCATATCTCTAGCAGATATGCCTCCACATCAATTAAAATAAAATAAATTAAAGTTGATTTGATCTTAATCCCCAGTGAATTATAGATCTTTATCCCCGACGATTTTCTTTCCATAAATCATATAGTCAAATCAAATTCAAACCTTATCCCCAGTAGATTTTCTTCTTTTATTCCCTTAACATAGACCACTCACATGTCATGTCCAGTGTATGTGTGATCCCCTAGCAGATTTCCATCCATGTCCTTGACATGGAAGTCTCATCAAATCTTATTTCTTATCTTATGCACACCTTTAATACTTCAACCAAAAGGCTAACAATGTTATTCATTCAAATTACATCATCTTAACATTGTAATCAACATTTTATGATTTGTGATGGTACAAGCTCAAACTAATTATACAATATAATGCTAAACACATTATAGTGTGAATTAACACACTATATTATATTATAATATGTTATATTATAGTTTTCTATATTTTAATATATTGTCTAACATTACACCTCATTATTATAACTTAAAAGGAAAAAATAACAAAACTTTCTCAAAATATGATTAATGTTCATTTTGGATGTAAAATTATTATTATTTTAATTAGAAATGGTACAAAATAGCATAATTTTTGTGTTTCTTCTTAGTGTGTGCCATGAATTTGGCCAAATTCTTCAATCTCAACCTCCAAATTAACATTTTTGTGAGTTTTGACCCAATGTATTATAACAAAAGTAAAACATTCAAAAATTTACAATAACATTTAGTAACATACCACCACATTCATATATATGTGAAGTTATATTATTATGTACATTATATTATAATATGCTTTCATATAATATATTTTCTTCCATTACACCTTAAAATGAATGAATTTAAGAAAAAAAATTACCAAATTTGGTTGAAAAATGAACATTTATTTTGGATAAAAAAATTCCATTATTTTGATTAAATAACACACCATAGCACACCCCTGAGGATGTTCCATAAAGCTTACCTTAAATTTTGCCAAATCCCATCATCTCATCTTATAAATCAGTATTTTTATAAATTATACTAGTACAAACTCTACTACATCATATTATAACAAACTAAAATATGTTAAACAAAAAGTAGTAATACATAACAGTATGCTATAATGCATGATGCTATACTATATTATGGCATCCTATATTATATTACACTAGAACATATTATATTATATTATATTATATTGCATATCACATTAGAATGGATTGCTTAAGATAAAAAAATTATAAAATTAGTCTAAATAATAAAATAAGTATATATTTTAGTCGTATCACTTACATATTCTAAATTGAAATAATATATTATGATGCCATTCTCTGCATATTATGAATTTGGCCAAATTGCACCATTTTAAAGTCTAAATCAACTTTTTTATAAGTATTGCTAGTGTAGGCTTGGCTATATGATTGTAAAATACTAAAAGAATTGAAAGTGTGCAAAACAATATATTATGATATATGATGATATACTATGCTACAACATATATTATTTATTTTGAACATAAAATCTTACTTTTTAGACGACAAGTGGCGTAGCACACCTTTGGTACTACAACCCAATTTCCACTTCAAATTTAACAAATTTCATCATCTGATTTATTAAATTAATATTTTTATGATTTATATTAATATAGACTATAAGGAACAATACCATAATATACTAAAACATTTAAAACATCTTATAACATCCAAAAACACATCACTACATACTAAAATATATTATGGTACATTATACAATAATATATGGTATTATAATATGATTTAGGGTATTCCAATCTCTAATAGTTGAGGTAAAGTCTCTTGAAGAGATTCTCTTTAGCTACCATAACTATGTTAGGATTAGGTCATTCCTTAGATCTACTCCTAATGACATATTTATTCACTATTTAGGATTTAGGGTTTAGGGTTAGGGTTTAGGGTTAGTTTTGGGTTTAGGGTTAGTTTAAGCTTTAGGGTTTAGGGTTAGTTTAGGGTTTAGGGTTTAGGGTTTAGGATTTAAGCTTTGGGGTTTAAGGTTGTTGGTTTTATGGTTTAGGGTTTATGGTTTTAGGGTTTAGGGTTTAGGGTTTAGGGTTTTAGGGATTAGGGTTTAGGGTTTAGATTTTGTGTTTAGGGTCTAAGGTTTAGTGTTTAGGGTTTAGGGTATTTAAGGTTTAGGGTTTATGGTTTAGGGTATACAGTTTTCATTTTAGTATAAGGTTAAGTTTTAGTTTAGGGTTTAGTGTTTAGGGATTAGGGTTTATGGTTTATGTTTTCCTTAATAGGAATAAATTTAGATTTAACATTTCTTCTTTTTGATTTCATCAACGAGGTAGAATCTTAAGTTTTCTAAGACACAAGCGATGACATAGATAAAATTTGAGCACCCTTAGAGAAAAACAAAATCCTTAGATAAATAGAACTATCTCTACTGTAAAGACACATTTCCATATGTAGCAGATCAAATCGGTTATTCTTCAGTGTCTCTAGTTCCCATCAGAACCTCCCCCGCCTTTCGAGTAGCAGGATCTGCCATCATATCCCCGATCTCTCCCTCCACCACCACCATAGATGTAACCTCTATCACTCCTGCTACCTCCATAACCACCACTACTCTAATGACCACCTTGATATCAACTAGCACCAGCAGATCCCCCACCACCACTGCGAAACCACCACCTTCATCTTCATCTCCACTGCCAGATCTAGACTGAGCCTAGTTGATGGTGATGTTCTTGTCATCAAGGTTCTGCCCATTTTTAAGGTTTAGGGGTAGTATATGGTTTAGGGTTTAGGGTTTTAGGTTTTAGGTTTTATGGTTTAGGGGTTTAGTTTGGGGTGTTAGGATTTTAGGGTTTAGGGTTTAGGTTTTAGGGATTAGGGTTTAGGGTTTAGGGCAGTTGGTTTAGGGTTTAGGATTTCTTTTTTAAATTAAGTAAACTGGTAGGTTTAGGTTTATTTAGTTTATGTTTTGTTTATTTGAGTTTATTTTATTTTTATTTTTATTTTTATTTAGGTTAATTATTTTATGTAATTTAGTTTATTTATTTTTGGTTTATTTATTTTAGTTTAAGTTTTTTATTTTAGTTTATTTTTTAATTTTAGGTTTATTTTTTTGTTTAGTTTTATTTATATATATATATATATACTTTTTATGTTTTGGTTTAATTTTTTATTTTTAAGTTTTGGTATAAGCTTTTAGTTTATTTTTTTAGGTTTAGGTTTTAGGTTTATTTTTAAGTTTACTTTTAGGTTTTATTTTTTAGTTTTGGTTTAGGTTTAGTTTATTTTAGGTTTAGGTTTATGTTGTATTTATTTTAGTTTAGGTTTAGGTTTATTTTATTTTGTTTATTTTATTTTTATTTTAGGTTTGTTTTTTTTTTTAGTTTGGGGTTTAAGTTTTTTTTTTTTTTTAAGTTTTATTTTTAGGTTTATTTTATAGGTTTATGTTTTTATTTAGTTTTATTTTTATTTTATTTCAGGTTTATTTTATTTTTATTTTAGGTTTAGTTTTATTTAATTTAGGTTTTTTATTTTTTAGTTTAGTTTAAGTTTTATTTATTTTATTTTATTTTAGTTTTTTTATTTTTTTATTCTATTTTCATTTTAGGTTTAGATTTAGGTTAAAGTTTAAGTTTTAGTTTATGTTTTTATTTTATTTTAGTATAGGTTTTTTTATTTATTTTATTTTTCAATTTATTTAACTTAGGTTTAGGTTTTTAGCTTTTAGGGTTTAGGGTTAGTTTAGGATTTAGGGTTTAGGGTTTTGGGTTTTGAGTTTAGGGATTAGGTTTTAAGTTTAGGGTTTAAGGTTTTTTTTAACAGAGAACTAATTCATATTCAACATTTCTTCATTTCGATTTCATCAACCAAGTTGCACCCCAAGTTTTCAAAGACATAAGTGATGACATAGATGAAAAATGAGCACCCATAGAGCAAATTAAAATACATAGATAGGTAGAACTATCTCTACTATAAAGACACAGTTCCATAAATAGTAGTTTGGATCGACCGTTCTTCAATTTCTTCAGTTCCCATCATAACCATGCCCGCCTCTCAGGTAGCAGGATCCATCATCATATCCCCGATCTCTCCCTCTACAACCACCATGGATGAAACCTTCATCGCTCCTCTTGCCTCCATAACCACCACTACTTTGACCACCACCTCTGTATCCACCAGCACCTCTAGATACCCCACCACCACTGTGATAACCACTACCTTTGCCTTCGCCTCCACCGCCAAATCTAGATTTTGAGCCTAGTTGATAGTGATGTTATTATCATCAAGGTTCTGCCCATTCTTAGGGTTTATGGATAGTTTAGGGTTTAAGGTTTAAGGTTGTAGGTTTTAGGGTTTAGGTTTAATGTTTAGGGTTTAGAGTTTAAGATTTTATGGTTTAGGGTTTAGGATTTAGGGTTTAGGGTTTTGGGTTTAGGGTTTGGGGTTTTGGGTTTAGGATTTAAGTTTAAATTTTGTTTAAGGTTTAAGGTTTTTTTTAATAGAGAACAAATTAATATTCAACATTTTTTCTTTTTGATTTCATCAACCGAGTAACACACCAAGTTTTCTAAGACAAAAGTGAAGACATAGATAAAAAATGAGCATGCATAAAGAAAATTAAAAACCCTAAATAACTAGAACTATCTTTAATAAAAAGACATAGTTCCATAAGCAAATCGGATCGATCATTCTTCAGGTTATCAATTCCCATCAGAACCACCACTACCTCTCGAGTAGCAAGATCCACCATCATATCATCGATCTTTCCCTCCGCCACCACCATGGCTGTAACCTTCATCGCTCCTCCCTCCACCAAAACCACCACTGCTCTGACCACCACCTCCATATCCACCAGCACCTTTAGATCCCCCATCACCATTATGATAACCACCGCCTCTGCCTTCGCCTCCACTGCTAGATCTAGATTGAGCCTAGTTGATGGTGATGTTCCTGTCATCAAGGTTCTTCCCATTCTTTTAGTTTAGGGTTAGTTTAGGGTTTAATGTTTCTGATTTAAGGTTTGGGGTTTAAGGTTTAGGGTTGTAGGTTTTAGGGTTTATTGTTTAGAATTTATGGTTTAGGGTTTATGTTTTTAGGGTTTAGCATTTAAGGCTTAGGGTTTAGGGTATTAGGGTTTAGGGTTTTAGGTTTAGGGTTTAGGGTTTAAGGATTAAGGTTTAAGGTTTTAAGATTAAAACTTTAGGGTTTATGGTTATAGGTTTAGGGTTTGGTGTTAGGGTTAGTTTAGGATTTAGGGTTTAGGGTTTAAGGTTTTTTTAAAAAATTAAGTAAACTAGTTTGTTTAGGTTTATTTACTTTAATTTTTTTTATTTGAGTTTCTTTTATTATTATTTTTATTTAGCTTTAATTTTTATTTTTATTTATTTTTCTAGTTTATTTATTTTAGGTTTATTTATTATAGTTAAGGTTTTTTATTTTAGTTTATTTTTTAAGTTTAGGTTTATTTTTAGTTGACTTTTATTTTCATTTTATTTTTTAGGTTGTTATTTTATTTTTTATTTTTGGGTTTTGGTTTAGGTTTTCATTTTAATTTTTTTGGGTTTAGGTTTCAGGTTTTTATTTTAGGTTTATTTTTAGGTTTTATTTTTTAGTTTAAGTTTAGGTTTATTTTTAGTTTATTTTATTTTATTTAGTTTAGGTTTAGTCTATTTTAGGTTTTATTTATTTTAATTTAGTTTATTTTATTTTGGTTTAGGTTGATTTTATTTTACTTTAGGTTAAGGTTTTTTTTTTTTATTTTAGGGTTTTGGTTTTATTTATTATTTGTTTTTAGGTTTATTTTTTTGGTTGTGGATTTTATTTAGTTTTAATTTTATTTTATTTTAGGTTAATTTTGTTTTTATTTTAGGTTTATTTTTTTATTTTATTTAGGTTTTTTTATTTTTTGTTTAGTTTAGGTTTTTATTTATTTCATTTTTATTTTGTTTTTATTTTTTATTTTATTTTCTTTTTAAATTTTGCTTTCAGTTGAGGTTCTAGTTTATGTTTTGATATTATTTGATTTTATTTTTTATTTTGGTTTAGATGTATTTATTTATTTTAGTTTTTAGTTATATTTAGTTTAGGTTTAGGTTTTTAGCTTTTTAGGGTTTAGGGTTTAGGGTTTAGGATTTAGGTTTGGGGTTTTGTGTTTAGAATTTAACTTTTAGGTTTAGGGTTTAAGTTTTTTTTTGACAAAGAAGAATTTTAGATTCAACATTTCTTCTTTTTGATTTTATCAACCAAGTAGCACCCCAAGTTTTTTAAGACATAAGTGACAACATACATAAGAAATGAGCACCCATAGAGCAAATCAAAATCCTTAGATAAGTAAATTCGTCTCTCTGTAAAGACACAGTTCTGTAAGCAGTAGATTAGATTGGTCGTTCTTCAGTTTTTCCAGTTTCCATCAGAGTCACCCCAACCTCTTTAGTAGCAGGATCTGCTATCATATCCCCGATCTCTCCCTCTGCCACTACCATGGCTATAACCTTCATCGCTCCTCCCGCCTCTGTAAACACCACTGCTCCAACCACCTCCTCCATATCCACCAGCACCTCCAGATCCCCCACCACCACTGTGATAATTGCAGCCTCCACCTTCATCTCCACTATAGATCTAGACTTAGTCTAGTTGACAGTTATGTTCTTTCCATCAAGGTTCTGCCCATTCTTAAGGTTTAGAGTTAGTTTAGGGTTTAGGGTTTAGGGTTTACAGTTTGGGGTTTGAGGTTTAGGGATGTTGGTTTTATATTAGGTTTATTTTATTATTTTATTTAGGTTTAGGTTTATTTATTTTTTTTATTTTTCTATTTTATTTAGTTTAGGTTTAGGTTTTTAGGTTTTTAGGGTTTAGGGTTTAGGGTTCTAGGTTTTAGATTTAGGGTTTAGGATTTAGGGTTTAGGGTTTAGGGTTTAGGGTTTAGGGTTTAGGGTTTAAGGTTTAGGGTTTTAAGGTTTAGGGTTTAGGTTTTATGGTTGTAGTTCTAGGGTTCAAGGTTTAGGGTTTAGGGTTAATTTTCGGTTTTAAGGTTTAGGGTTTTGGGTTAGGGTTCTTTTTTAATATTTTTTATATTTTTTATTTTAAATAAAGTATACTTGTAGGTTTAAATTTACTTAGTTTATTTTTATTTATTTTAGTTTTTTTAATTTTTTTAGGTTTATTTTTATTTTTATTTAATTTAATTAATTTATTTTAGTTTAGTTTTTTATGTTAGTTTACTTTTTTAGGTTTAGGTTTTTTTTAGTTTAGTTTTATTTTTATTTTATTTTTTAGGATTAGGTTTTATTTTTTACTTTTTAGGTTTTAAGTTTTTATTTAAATTTTATTTTTTAGTTTAGGTTTAGGTTAATTTTTAGTTTATTTTATTTTATTTGGTGTTTAGGTTTAGGTTTAGGTTTAGGCTTAGTTTATTTTATGTTTAGGTGTAGGTTTTATTTTTTTAGTTTAGTTTATTTTAGTTTAGGTTTAGGTTTATTTTATTTATATTTTAGTTTTAGTTTTTTTTTTAGTTTAGGGATTAAGTTTTATTTTTTATTTATGTTTAGGTTTTATTTTTAGGTTTTCATTTAGTATTTATTTTATTTTATTTTAAGTTTATTTTATTTTTATTTTAGGTTTAATTTTTATTTTATTTAAGTTTTTTAGTTTTTTAGTTTTTTTAGGATTTTATTTATTTTAATTTAGTTTAGTTTTTGTTTTTTGTTTTATTTTCTTTTTAGGTTTAGGTTTAGGTTTAAGGTTAGGTTTGGTTTTAATTTAAGTTTTAATTTTATTTTTATTTTATTTTATTTTGGTTTAGGTTTTTTTATTTATTTTATTTTTAGGTTTTATTTAGTTTAGGTTTAGGGTTTAGGGTTTAGGGTTTGGGGTTTAGGGTTTAGAGTTTAGGGTTTAGGGTTTATGTTTAGGGTTTAGAGTTTAGGTTTTAAGGTTTAGGGTCTAGGGTTTAACATTTTAGGGTTTAGGACTTTTAGGTTTAGAGTTTAGTGTTTTTGTTTTGTTTTTTTAATAGAGAACAAATTAATATTCAACATTTCTTCTTTTTGATGTCATCAAATAAGTAACACAATAAGTTTTCAAAGACCCAAGTGATTACATAGATAAAAAATGAGCACGCATAGAGCAAATCAAAATCCCTAGATAGTTAGAACCATCTCTACTCTAAAGATAGTTCCATAAGCAGCAGATCAGAATGACCATTCTTCAGTTTCTCCAGTTCCCATCAGAACCACCCCTGCCTCTCGAGTAGCGGGATCCGCCATCATATCCTCAATCTCTCCTTCTACCACCCCCACAGTTGTTACCGGCATCGTTCCTCCCACCTTCATAACCACCACTGCTCCGACCACCACCTCCATATCCACCAGCACCTCTAGATCCTCCACCACCATTGCGATAACTACCGCCTCTGCCTTCTCCTCCATGGCCAGATCTAGACTAGCCATTCTTAGGGTTTAGCTTTATTAGGTTTTAGGGTTTAGGTTTATTTTCTAAGTTATGTATTTTTTTAGGTTTAGGTTTATGGTTTGGGATTTAGGTTTAGAGTTTTGGTATAGGATTTTAGGGTTTAGGGTTTAGGGTTAGAGTTTAGGGTTTAGGGTTTTGTGTTTAGGCTTTAGGGTTTAGGGTTTAGGGTTTAAGGTTGTAGGTTTAGGGATAGGGTTTAGGGTTTAGGTTTAGGATTTAACATTTAAGGATTAGGGTTTAGGTTTTTTTTAAAAAAAAAAAGTAAACTAGTAGGTTTTGCTTTATTTAGTTTATTTTTTATTTATTATAGTTTATTTCATCTTTTATTTTTATTTAGTTTTATTTTTATTTTATATTTAGTTTAGTTTATTTATTTTAGGATTATTATTTTAGTTTAGTTTTTTTATTTTAGTTTATTTTTTAAGTTTAGGTTTATGTTTATTTATAGTTTAGTTTTATTTTAATTTTATTTTTTAAGTTTAGGTTTTAGGTTTTTATTTTAGGTTTATTTTAAGATTTTATTTTTCAATTTAGGTTTAGGTTTTTTTTTTGTTTTTTTTTTGGGTTTAGGTTTAAGTTTAGTTTCTTTTAGGTTTAGGTTTAGGTTTTATTTAGTTTAGTTTAGTTTAGCTTTAAGTTTATTTTATTTTTATTTTAGGTTTTGGTTTTTTTAGTTTAGGGTTTATATTTTATTGTTTATTTATTTTTATGTTTATTTTTTAAGTTTAAATTTTTATTTAGTTCACTTTTTAGTTTAGGTTTTTATTTATTTTATTTTAGTTATGTTTTTATTTTTTATTTTATTTTGTTTTTAGGTTTAGGTTTTAGTTTAGGTTTTTCTTTTAATTTTTATTTTATTTAGTTTTAGTTAATTTAGGTTTAAGTTTTTTAAGCCCTTTAGGGTTAGTTAGAGTTGGGTTTGGGTTTAAGGGTTTAGTGGCTCATGGTTTAGGGTAGGGAGTTTAAAGAAATGTTTAGGGTTGGGATTTGGGTTTAGGGTTTAGGGTTTAGGATTTAGGGTTTAGGGGATTTTTTAAAAAGTAAGTAAACTAGTAGGTTTAAGTTTATTCAAAATTTTTTTTGTTTATTTAAGTTTAATTTATTTTATTTTTTTAGGTTTATTTTTTATTTTTATTTAGTTCAGTTTATTTATTTTAGTTTATGTTTATAATTTAGTTTTTTTTAAGTTTAGATTTATTTTTTAGTTGAGTTTTCTTTTTATTTTTTATTTTTTAGGTTTTAGTTTTTTTATGTTACTGTTTAGGTTTTATTTTATATTTTTAATTTTAGGTTATAGGTTTTTATTTTGGGATTATTTTTAAGGTTTTATTTTTTAGTTGAGGTATAGGTTTATTTTTAATTTGTTTTTTTTTAGTTTAGGTTTAGGTTTAGGTTTAGTTTATTTTAGGTTTAGGTTTAACTTTTATTTATTTTAGTTTAGGTTTAGGTTTATTTTATTTTGTTTATTTTATTTTTATTTTAGGTTAAGGTTTGTTTTGTTTAGAGCTTAGGTTTTATTTTTTATTTATTTTTATGTTTTATTTCAAGGTTTATTTTTTAGGTTTTGGTATTTATTTAGTTTTAATTTTATTTTATTTTATGTTTATTTTAATTTTATTTTAGGTTTAGTTTTTATTTTATTTAGGTTTTTTAGTTTTTAGTTTAGTTTAGGTTTTTATTAATTTTATTTTAGTTTTTAAATTTTTTATTTTATTTTATTTTTAGGTTTAGGTTTAGGGTTTAGGTTTTTTTTTTAATAAGGAAACTCGTATGTTTAGGTTTATTTAGCTTATTTTTTATTTATTTGAGTTTATTTTATTATTAATTTTATTTAGTTTTATTTTTTTATTTATTTAAGTTTATTTATTTTAGCTTTTTTTTAGATTTTTTTTTGTTTATTCTTTTAAGTTTAGGTATATTTTTTAGTTGAGTTTTATGTTTATTTTTTAGGTTTTGGTTTGAGTTTTTATTTTTAGATTTCGGTTTATGTTTTTATTTTATTTTTTTAGGTTTAGGTTTTAAGTTTTAATTTTAGGTTTATTTTAGGTTTTATTTTTTAGTTTAAGTTTAAGTTTATTTTTAGTTTATTTTATTTTATTTAGTTTAGGGTTTAGGTTTAGTTTATTTTAGGTTTAGGTTTTGTTTATTTTATTTTAGTTTATTTTAGTTTAGGTTTTGGTTTATTTTAATTTATTTATTTTAGGTTTAGGTTTTTTTTAGTTTAAGGTTTAGGTTTTATTTTTAGGTTTATTTTTTTGATTTAGGTTTCTATTTAGTTTTTATTTTATTTTATTTTAGGTTTCTTTTAATTTTATTTTACCTTTAGTTTGTATTTTATTTAGGTTTTTTAATTTTAGGTTTATTTTATTTTTTTGGTTTAGTTTAGGTTTTTATGTATTTTATTTTAGTTTAGTTATTATTTTTTTATTTTATTTTATTTTTACATTTACGTTTAGGTTTAGGTTTAGGTTTAGGTTAGGTTTTTATTTTATTTTATTTATTTATTATATTTATGTTTAGGCTTATTTATTTATTTTATTTTTTTGGATTTATTTAGTTTAGGATCAGGTTTTAGTTTTATGATTTAGGGTTTTAGGTTTAGTTTTAAGTTTAGGGTAGGGTAGGGTAAGTGGGGTTTTGGGTGAAGGTCAGGTCTTAGCATTTAGGTTTAGGCCTTGGGTTTAGAGGGTGATTTAGGGTTTAGGGTTTAGGGTCAGGGTTAATTTGGGTTTAGGGTTTAGCATTTGTGGTGGGGTGGGGTAGACAAGGGTTGTAAGTTTAGGGTGTAAGGTTAAGGTTTTTTTTAAAAAAAATTTTTTTGTTTATTTTTTTTAAATTAAGTAAACTTGTAGGTTTAGGATTATTTAGTTTATTTAATTTTATTTATTATTTATTTTAGTTTATTTTATTTTTTATTTTAGAAATTTTTTCTTTTATTTAGTTTATTTATTTATTTTATTTAGGTTATTTATTTTAGTTTATTTTAGGTTTAGGATTAGGTTTATGTTTATTTTTTAGTTTAATTTTATTTTATTTTTTAAAGTTTATGTTTTATTTTATTTTAAGTAAGTTTATTTTATTTATTTTAAGTTTAGGTTTTAGGTTTTATTTTAGGTTTATTTTATGTTTTATTTTAGTTTAGGTTTAGGATGATTTTGGTTTTAGGTTTTGGTTTAGGTTTAGTTTATTTTAGGTTTAAGTTTTGGTTTTATTTATTTTAGTTTAGTTTATTTTAGTTTAGGTTTAGGATTATTTTAATTTTATTTTAGGTTTTGATTTTTTTAATTTAGGTTTAGGTTTTATTTTAGGTTTAGATTTTATTTAGTATTTATTTTATTTTATTTTATTTTAGGATTAGTTTTATTTTATTTAGGTTTTGATTTTACTTTAGTTTTTTAATTTATTTTATTTTAATTTTGTTTCTTTTATTTATGTTTAGTTGTTCAGTGTTTTATTTTGATTTAAGTTTTTATTTATTTTTAGATTAAATTTAATTTAGGTTTAGATTTTAACTTAGGCTTAGGATTTGTGGATTTAGTTTAGGGTTTAGGGTTTAGTTGAGATTTAGGGTTTGGGGCTTAGGGTTTGGGGTTTGGGGTTTAGGTTTTAAGGTTTTAGGGTTTAGTTTTAGGTTTTAGGTTTAGGAGTTGGGTTTGGGTTTGGGTGTGGTCTGTGGTCCAGGTTTTAGGGTTTAGGGTTTAGGGTTTTAGGTTTTAGGTTTAGGGTTCAAGTTTTAATTTAGGGTTTAGGGTTTTTGGTTTTTTTTAATAAAGAACAAGTTCACATTCAACATTTCTTCTTTTCAATTTGATCATCCAAGTAACACACCATGTTTTCTATGACACAAGCGACAACATAGATAAAAAGTAACCATGTATAGAGCAAATCAAAACTCTTAGATAACTAGAACTATCTCTACTATAAAGACATAGTTCCGTAAGTAGCAGATCAGATCAGTCATTCTTCAGTTTCTCTAATTCCCATCAAAATAACCCCGCCTACTTAAGTAGTGGGATCCACCATCATATCCCTAATCTCTCCCTTTACCACCACCACGGCTGTAAAGTCCATCGCTCCTCCCGCCTCCATAACCACAACTGCTCTGACCACCATCTCCATTTCCACCACCACCTCTAGATCTCCCATCACCAGTACGATAGCCTCTGCCTCCGCCTTCACCTCCACCGCCAGATCTTGACTGTGCATGGTTGCCGGTAATGTTCCTGCCATCAAGGTTCTGCCCATTCTTGGGGTTTAGATTTATTAGGTTTAAGGGTTTAGGTTTATTTTTTAATTTAGTTGGTTACTTTAGGTTTAAGGTTAAGGTTTAAGGTTTAGGGTTTAGGGTTAAGGTGTAGGTTTTAGGGTTTAGGGTTTTAGTTTTTATGCTTTTAGGGTTTAGGATTTGGGTTTAGGGTTTAGGGCTTAGGGTTTATGGTTTGGTATTTAAAGTTTTGGGTTTTGGGTTTTGTAGGGATTAGGGTTTAGGGTTTAGTGGTTTTTTTACGATAGGTTCGTGTTTTACTTTAAGGGTTTTGGTTTTTTTTTTTTTTAATGGAGAAGAAATTTAGATTCAACATTTCTTCCTTTTGATTTCATCAACCAAGTAACACACCAAGTTTTCTAAGACACAAGTAATGACATAGATAAAAATGAGCACGCATAGAGAAAATTAAAAATCCTAGATAACTAGAATCATCTCTATTATAAAGACATAGTTTCATAAGTAGCAAATCAGATCAGTCATTCTTCAGTTTCTCCAGTTCCCATCAAAACCACCCCAACATCTTGAGTAGCAGGATCCATCACATCCTCGATCTCTCCCTCCACCACCACTGCAGCTATAACCTCCATTGCTCCTCCCACCTCCATAACCACCATTGCTCTGACCACCACCTCCATATTCACCAGCACCTCCAGATCCCCCACCACCACTGTGATTTCCACCTCCTCCACCTTTGCCTCAACCACCAGATTAAAATTGAGCTTGGTTGATGGTGATGTTTTAACTATCAAGGTTCTGCACATTCTTAGGGTTTAGGTTTAGGTTTAGTTTAGGTTATTTTAGGATTTAGGTTTACTTTTTATTTTATTTAGTTACTTTAGGTTTAGGTTTAGTCAGGGTGGGGATTTGGGTAAGGTTAGGTTTGGGTTTAGGGTAGGTTTAGGGTTAGGTTTAGTTTAGGGTTTAGGTTTAGGTTTAGGATAGGGTTTGTATAGGATTTAGGGTTTAGGTTTTTTTTTTTTAAATTAAGCAAACCCAGTAGTTTAGGTTTATTTAGTTTATTTTATTTTTTTTTTTATTTTTAATTTTATTTAATTTAGTTTATTTATCTTAGGTTTAATTATTTAGTTTATGTTTTTTTATTTTAGTTTATTTTTTTAGGATTAGGTTTATTTTTTAGTTGAGTTTTATTTTTATTTTTTTTAGGTTTAGGTTTTATTTTTTATTTTAGGTTAAGGTTTAGGTTCTTATTTTATTTTTTTAGGTTTAGGTTTTAGGTTTTTATTTTAGGTTTATTTTTTGGTGTTGTTTTTTAGTTTAGGTTTAGGGTTATTTTTAGTATATTTTACTTCATTCAGTTTAGGTTTAGGTTTAGGTTTAGTTGATTTTAGGTTTAGGTTTAGGTTTTATTTATTTTAGTTTACTTTAAGTTTACTTTTATTTTATCTTTTAGGTTTAGGTTTTCTAGGTTTAGGTTTTATTTTTATTTATTTTTAAGTTTTATTTTTAAGTTTATTTTTTAAGTTTAAGTTTTTATTTTGTTTTTATTTTATTTTATTTTAAATATACTTTATTTTTATTTTATGTTTAGTTTTTATTTTATTAAGGTTTTTTATTCTTAGGTTTATTTTATTTTTTAGGTAGTTTAGGTTTTTCTTTATTTTATTTTAGTTTATTTTAATTTTATATTTTATTTTATTTTTAGGTTTAGGTTTAGGTTTCTAGTTTAGGTTTGTATTTTGTTTTATTTATTTTAGGTAGGTTTATATTTATTTTATTTTTTAGGTTTTAGTTTAGTTTAGTTTTTGTGTAGGATTTAGGGTGACAACAGTATGGTTATAGAGGGCCTAGTGAGAGTAGGTAGAGTTTAGAGCTCAGGGTTAGTGTTTATAGAGAGTTATTGTGGTTTGGGTCAGTTTTTTAGGGTGTGGTCATTTTTGGGTAGGCTCAGTAGGGTCAGTAGGGTTGAGGGATTGTTAAAAAAAAAATTAAGTAGACCAGTAGGTTTAGGTTTACTTAGTTTATTTTTTAATTAATTTTGGTCTACTTATATATATTTTTATTTAGTTTATGTTTTTAAGATTAGGTTTAGGTTAATGATTATTTTTTAGTTTAGTTTTATATTTCTTTTATAAGTTTTGGTTTTATTTTTTATTATTTGGTTTAGGTTTACGTTATTATTTTCTTCTTAGGTTTAGATATTTGGTTTTATTTTAGGTTTATCTTTAGGTTTTATTTTGGTTTATTTTAGGTTTATTTTATTTATTTTATTTTATTTTATTTTAAGGTTTAGTTTAGTTTATTTTTAGGTTTAGGTTTAGGTTTTATTTATTTTAGTTTAGTTTTCTTTTTTAAGCTTTAATTTATTTTATTTATTTTAAGTTTAGGTTTTTTTTAAGTTTAGGGTTTAGGTTTTATTTTTGATTTATTTTTAGGTTTATTTTTTAGGTTTAGGTTTTTATTTAGTTTTATTTTATTTTTTAAGTTTTATTATATTTTTATTTTATGTTTAGTTTTTATTTTATTTAGGTTTTTTATTTTTAAGTTTATTTTATTTTTATTTTAGTTTATGTTTTTATTTATTTTATTTTAGTTTATTTTTTATTTTTTATTTTATTATATTTTTAGGTTTTTGTTTAGGGTTTAGGTTTTAATTTAGGTTTTGATTTTATTTTATCTTTTTATTTTATTTAGGTTTAGATTCTTTTATTTACTTTATATTTTGACTTTATTTAGTTTAGGTTGGTTTTTGGGTTTTAGGGTTTAAGGCCTAGGGTTTAGGGTTAGAGTTTAGGGTTTGGGGTTTAGGTTTGTGGGGTTAAGGCTGTACTTTTAAAGAGGGGTGTAGGGTTTAGGTTTAGGGTCTTATGGTTTAGGGTTTAGGATTGATTTATGGTTGCAAGCTTATGATTTTTTTTAATTTATTTTTTATTTTTTTTCACTTTTAAATTGATTATCGAAGGTTTAATTTTAATTAGTTTATTTATTTAAATTTTTATTTAGTTTAGTTTATTTATTTTAGTTTATTTTATTTTATTTTATTTTTTAGGTTTCAATTTTTATTTTATTTTAGCTTTTATAGGTTTTTAATTTATTTTATTTTGTAGGTTTTAGGTTTTTATTTTTAGTTTATTTTTATGTATTATTTTTTAGTTTAGGTTTAGGTTTATTTTTAGTTTATTTTATTTTTTTAAATTTTGGTTTAGGTTTCGTTTATTTTATGTTTAGGTTCAGGTTTTATTTATTTTAGTTTAGTTTATCTTAGTTTTGGTTTAGGTTTATTATTATTTTTCTATGTTTAGGTTTTTTTTAGTATAGGGTTTAGGTTTTAATTTTTATTAATTTTTTGGTTTTATTTTTAGGTTAAGGTTTTTATTTAGTTTTTATTTTATTTTATTTTAGGTTTATTTTATTTTTATTTTAGGTTTAGTTTTTATTTTATTTAGGCTTTTCTTTTATTTGTTTAGTTTAGTTCAGATTTTTATTTATTTTATTTTAGTTTAGTTTTATTTTTTCTTTATTTTGTTTTAGGTCTAGGTTTTAGTTTATGTTTTGATTTATTTTATATTTTCTTTTATTTAAGTTTATTTATTTATTTTGGTTTTATTTAGTCTGCTTAGGTTTTATTTTTAAGGTTTAGGTTTAGGTTTTATTTTTAGTTTAGGTTTAAGATTATTTTAGTTTATTTTATTTTATTTAGTTTATGATTTAGGTTTAGTTTATATTAGGTTTAGGTTTAGGTTTTATTTATTTAAGTTTAGTTTATTTTATTTTAGGTTTAAGTTTATTTTGTTTATTTTATTTTATTCGTGCTTAGTTTTATTTTAGTCACGTTTGGGTTTTATTTGTTATTTATTTTAGGTTTTATTTTGATTTAGTTTTTTTGTATTTCTTTATTGTATTTTGTTTATTTTATTTTAATGCTTAGTTTTATTTTATTTAGGTTTTTTATTCCTAAGTTTATTTTATTTTGAGGTTTAGGTTTTAGTTTAAGTTTTTATTTTATTTTATTTTTTATTTTATTTATGTTTGGGTTTTTATTTATTTTATTTTTAGGTTTTACTTAGTTTAAGTTTAGGGTTCAGGGTTTGTGGCTCAGGTTTAGGATCAGTCCAGGGCTTGTGGTCAGGGTATCAGACAGGTTTAGAGCCTAGGTTTGGGGTTTGTGGCTCAGTGGTTGTGGTCAGTTTTTGGGTAGGTCAGTAGGTGCAGGGTCAATTTAGGCCTTTAGGGTAGGGTTGCTGTAGTCCAGGTCTTGTAGGGTTTAGGATTAGGGTCAGGCCCAGGTATGGTCAGAGTGGCAAGTTTAATGGTAGGGTTTAGGGTTTAGGGTTATTTTAAAATTAAGCAAACCAACAGGTAGGTTTAGTAGTTTATTTAGTTTATTTTTATTTAATTTTAGTTTATTTTATTTATTTTTATTTTGGTTTATTTTATTTTATTTAGTTTAGTTTATTTATTTAAGTTCATTTTAAAAAAAATAAAAAAAAAAAAAAGTTTACATTTAATTTTAGTTTATTTTTAGGTTTAGTTTATGTCTAGTTTTAGTTATTTTATTTTATTTTATTTTTTTATTTTAGGTATTTGTTTAGGTTTTTATATTATTTTTTTAGGTTTAGGTTTTAGGTTTTTATTTAAGGTTTATTTTTAGGTTTTTTGGTTTAGGTTTAAGTTTATTTTTATTTTATTTAGTTTAGGGTTTAGGTTTATTTTTTTTTAAGTTTAGGTTTAGGTTTTATTTATTTTAGGTTTAGGTTTTGGTTTTATTTATTTTATTTTAGTTTATTTTAGTTAGGTTTATGTTTATTTTATTTTGTTTATTTTAGGTTTAAGTTTATTTTTTTAGTTTAGGGTGTAGCTACAAGAGATTAGAATTTGGGAAAAGATTCTTTTAATAAGAATAGTTGGTGGTGGAGTCAAAGTGTGCAAGAAAAGATAAAAAATAAGAAGTATTGTTATAAAACTTGGTTTAGATGTAAAAAATCAGAGAATTGGGAAAGATATAAAGTGCTTATAGAGATTCTAAGAAAGTAGTATATGATGCAAATAATTTAGCTTTTATTGATTTATACAATAGATTAGATACCAAAGAATGTGAAAGATGTATGTATAAGTTATCCAACCAAAGAGATAGGAGAAGTAAAGACATAGTTCAAGTGAAATGTATTAAGGATGAAAATAATAAAATACTTTATTTAGAAAATGATATTGAAAATAAGTTGATGAGGTATTTTGATAAACTTTTCAATGAAGGATCTGAAAGTACGATTGATTTTAGTAACCTTAATACCCTAAACAAAAATAGTGAATTTCATTTTATCATCAGATTAATAAATCAGTTAGAAGCTTTAAAGAAAATGAAATGTGGAAAAGCAGTAGGACCAGATAATATTCCAATAGAAGTGTGGAAATGTTTAGGAGAACAGGGAATTTTTTGGCTTATAAATCCATTTAATGTCATTTTAAAGACTAAAAAGATGCCAGATGAGTAGAGAAAGAGTTTGTTGGTTCCTATATTTAAGAATAAAGGTGATGCACAAGACTGTGCAAATTATAGAAGAATTAAGTTAATGTGCCATACAGTAAAATTATGGGAGAGAGTAATTAAGCATAGGTTACCATGTGATACAGAAGTTTCTCACAACCAGTTTGGTATCATGCTTGGTAGATCTACTATAGATGCTATACATTTGTTAAGGGGTTTGATGGAGAAGCATAGAGAAAGTGAGGATCTACATATGATATTTATTGATTTATAGAAAGCTTATGATAAAGTTTCAAGAGATGTTCTTTGGAGAGTTCTAGAATAGAAAGGAGTTAATATTGGTTATATTCAAGTCATTAAGGATATGTATACTAGAGTCACTTTGTGTCCAAACACAAGGAGGATTGACAAAATATTTTCCTATTTTAGTTGGATTACATCAAGGATCAACTTTAAGCCCTTATCTTTTACTTTAGTTATGGATGTTCTTACTAGGCATTTACAAGAAGATGTACCTTGGTGTATGCTTTTGTCGATTCTTCTTGTTGATAAGACTAGAGGGGGAGTCCAACAAAAACTTGAATTATGGAGGTGAACTCTAGAGTCTAAAGGTTTTCGTTTAAGTAGATCTAAAATTGAATATATGGAGTGTAATTTTAGTTGTAGAAGTTCTAGCAGTGGTTTTGTGACATTAGGTAAACAAGTCATTAATAAGAGTGCTTCAAATATTTAGGCTCTATTGTTCAAAATGATGGTGAAATAGATGGCATGTTATTAGTAGAATTCAAGTTGGATGGTCAAGTGGAGGAATGCATCCGCCTATTTTGTGATAGAAAAGTTCCACTTAAACTTAATGGAAAATTTTATAAGATGGTGGTAAGACCCGCAGAATGACTTATGGTGCGTAATGTTGGCCAATAAAAGAGAAGCATAAGACTAAGTTAAGTGTTACAGATGAGGATGCTTAGTGGATGAGTGGTTTTACTCTTAGAGATAGAATGCAAAATGAGTATATTAGAGAAAAAGTTGGAGGCCCAAAGGGTAGATAAGATTAGGGAGAGTCACCTTAGATGGTTTGGCCACATAAAGTGTCGTCCATCCCATTCTGAGAGTAGATGCATTAGATTTTCCTTATGTTAAGAAAGGTAGAGGTAGACCTAAAAGGACTTGGTCCAGATGTATAAAAAATGATCTTAGTATACTTGATTTAAATGAGAATTTGACACACAATATGACACAATGAGATGAAGGATTCATGTAGCTGACCCCACCTAGTGGGATTAAGGCTTGTTGTTGTTATTATTATTGTTGTAGGGTTTAGGTTTTATTTTTTATTTATTTTTAGGTGTTATTTTTAGGTTTATTTTGTAGGTTTAGGTTTATATTTAGTTTTTTTTATTTAGGGTTTTGTGCCACCATCGTTCAAGATCTTTGATGGTAGTGGGAGCCCACGATAATACATTGGACACTTTATAGTCGAGACAACCGGTGATAGTAATCGACTCTCTTCCACCTTTTGCTCATCGGTGTTGCATTTGATTGGTACACCAAACTGTCCAATGGTTCGGTGAAGACTTTTGCTGAGTTGGAGCACCTCTTCATCAAGAGGTTAGCTAGAGCTCAGCAGAGGGTCATTGTTGGTGACCACATTATGGAGAAATAGAAACTCAGCGAGTCATTTGTTCAACGAGTCATTTGTTGATTACATTCTCAGGTGGAAATGTGAGCATGAAATGCGAACCATAGCTATAACCACAGCTTCTCAAGAATATCCATGGCCTAGTCACCTTCAGGCTTAAGGGCTTTACCGGCAAAATATTTGAGAAATTAATCAACAAGGCGGCTAGCCTACAATAGGAAGCCAAATAATTTCCATTTCTTGACCAATCATCTAGGCCCAAGCCACAGAAGGTGTTTGAGAAGAAGCCAGGGATAGTTGTGTTAGTGGATAGAGAGAAGTAGCTAGCTAGAGTTCAGTATGAGAGACTATGAGCTTAGCAGCCTCCTTTGCCACATCCTCTTCCACCACCTCGGCCATCATACTGGCCACCACAGCCACCACAATGACCATTTCAACCACCTCAGTAGCCTACCCAGCAGTGGTATTCATATCCATTGCCATGTAGCTACTTTCCACCTACTCTTTCGATAGATTGAATAAGTCATATTCATTCAAGAGGGAGGTAGTTAGGAAAATTTTTAAGAATCTCTTAAAGAAACTTGACTTTCAATTACCATAGCCTAAGAGGCCGAACGAATTAGGTAAGAGTGATGATCCTAGCTATTGCCCCAACCACTGCATGTTAGGCCATGTCTTAGAGGATTGTATCACTTTTAAGGACTAGCTTGAGTGCAACTACAAGTTGAGAGACAAAGTTATCCCTAAGGAATACTTATTAGAACAACCATCCAGTTCTATTAGAGCAATCCTTGGGGATACTTGCGATCCTCTTGAGACCAAAGAAGGTTAGTATATCTCCCTATTTCGAACCTCTAAGAAGATCATTTCTAAGATCAAGAAGATTTCCTTTTAGGTGCCTAAAGTAGCTCAAACTTCCAACACCAAGGCAGGTTTGATAGTTACAAAGGATAACTTGGTGAAGGTGATAGCCCAGCAGCAATAGTAGCTCACCATACTTGCCCAGGATAGTCCAGTAGTGCAACCACCGTCCGAGTCCAGTACTCCCTTCACCGTTACAGTTACCACCTCTTCTATCGGAAGGAGCATTGTATCTGTGAATAAGGGCACTAAATCTATAACTCTGCTTATATTACTTGACTTCCATCATGTACCTCCACCTAAAAAAAATTAATGAAGAAAGCTGATTCTACTTATATATTGTCTACATCTGATGCTCTTGATTTTATTCCAATTGAATTCTCTCTGTGTATAAATAAAAATAATAGCTCTAGTACTTTTGATCCTTTCCTATCTGATTCAAAGTCAGAAAATCCTTCTGTAAATCAATCAGGTTCACTACTTGAGATTGACTTGGAGACAACTAACTCTAAGGATCCCATAGTAGAAGTTGTAGGTATGCCCGATGAGAAGGTAAACTTTCCACAAGTTCATCATTCCAAGAAGTCACTATAGTTAAGCTAGCAGTGACAAAGTTCTACCTCCTAGGGCAGTAGCTTAGAGTAAGGATAAGCAAGTCATTGATTCGAATGAGCAGATAGCCCTCCATAGGATGCTCCACCCATGGATATGCTTGTGGAGGACCAAGCCAGAGTTGATTATAATCTCATAGCTCACCTTAGAAAGTTTCCAGCTAAGTTAAGCATATATGACACCCTTGTCTTATCCAAAGAGATCAAGGAATATCTAATCAAGGCCATACTTGATCTACAGATATGCTTAGCTTCAACAATGAAGACTTACTCATAGGGACCCGAGCACAACGCATCTTTACATTATAGTGGATGTTGGCGGTCATATCGAGTTGTTGTTCACCCAGGTGTATCACTCAACATTATGAGTCAAAGAACCCTTCCCTACTAGAGGATCGACATCTTCAAACTCCAAAAAGAAAGTATGATGTTGAGAGGATTCAATGAACAAGGAGAGAGGGCCTTGTGGTGTTTATTTTTGGATGTATGGGGGGGGTGTACATTTTGAGGTGATCGGGTACAACATTGAGGTATGACATACTATCTCCAAAGATTGAGCCATCACCCTAGAGACTTAATCACATAATAAGTACTAAGGCATGATGGGTCTATGAATGTACCAAAAATTTTTCCCCTACTTTACATGGATGAATAAAGTAGGTTTAAAGCAGGTTCTTAGGTTCCTTATGGAAGCAAGCCTCCATAGTTAATCACATCTTAGGAAATAAAATTCTTTAGAATAATATCCATTAAAGTAGAAAATTATCAGCTCCAAATATATCATGGTTAGACTATCAAAGGATTGAGCAAAATCAACTGGGAAAGTTCAAGGAGAAGACTTATTTTTGGAATCCAAATGAAATAAGTAAGAAATGCTCATGATATTAGGAAGCCTAGTGAGCATTCCAATTTATCCTATGGTTGGGCTTTATAATTTTGAAGTTGAAGAGATTTATATGTTTTGAGTTGAAGTTTAATTAGATTACTAGAGCTTATAATCCAACAACATAAGATTGTGGATGCTTAAAGGTGAGGATTTATGCTCATAGCATGAAGGAAATAGCTACCTAGGATCCTAAATCTAAGAAGATTTAGTAAGAGCTAAAGCACGACCTAAATCTAAGTGACCGGTGGACATAAGGGTTTACCACCATAAGAGAGAATAAATTGTCCACTTACGGACTTATAACGCATGGGTGGTGCTAACCTCCTACATTTTAAAACCATGTAGTCCAGTCTTATGAATTACAAGATAGCTAGGTAGTTATTTAATTAGAAAGAGACTAAAGTCATAAACACACTTTCCCAAGAGACTAGAGCATGAGTGGTATGGGCATATGAATTAATCTATGGATGCAAAATCTTTTCAAATTTTTATTTCATTTTAGACACATCATTTGAGAGGCTTTAGGATTTTGTATGCTAAAATGCATGATGAAATAGGTTATGGGTTAAATTAGCTAGAAGAAGGTATTCTCCAGAATAAGGGATGCCCTCAAGCATTCCTTTATCAGATGGAAATTCATGTTCAAGAGAAAATAATATGCATGCATGATGTGAAACATACAACCACACAACTAAGGGGTTGCTAATTCTTTTAATTATGTTATCTATGTCTTAGACTTTATGATAAGGTTATGAGTTGTTTAAAATTTAGTTATGAGTGATTCACTGGGTATAAATGTTATTTTTATCGTAAGAGCTTAATCGTATCCAAGCCACACATTAAAGAATAAATCATTTAAGAAACTATGAAAAGCATGCCATCCTAATGCACAATGTAAACATAAGATCAAATAATTATATAAGCTATCATAAAATAATAAAAGACCGGTGCGATCGGGTACCACTGTATAACCTAAAGGAGAAAAGATGGTTAGCGAGCTCACCCTTATATAGGATATGAAAGAATAATTATAATTGTATTAAATCCTATGGGGTATTCTTTCTTTATATCTCCATTTCTTTTGTTCCTTCTTTAATTTGGATGGTGCTTGCTTGAAGGCATCACATGGCACCCAAGGACAAAGCCTTCTGGGCACTACTCATCCTAATCCCTCATAGCACTAATCCTAATTCCTATTGCAAAAATTATATTTATGTGGGAAAAGTAAATCTGACTACACCTATAAAATAGAGGTTAGCTAAATATACATATAATCCCAAGTAGTTATATTTATAATTTGGACTTAGCATCCTATACATGGGTAACTAAGCCCACCTGTCCTAACTTGGATTATGCTTAAAACTTTAAGCAACTTGTAAAAAGAGCATTCACATTTATTTTTAAGCATCCCTTAAGCATAAGGCCCTATAGAAAACATGATTAGGCTAATATTGACCTATCATCTAGTCTACAAAGCATACTCCCTAACATTCAATCTAAATAATAAATCATAAAACAAAATATACATCACATCATACTATCCTAATTTAGAGCTAGAAGTGGTGACTTAATTCTAATGTGTGTATTAAGGCTTATGTGGTAAGTCTTGTTAGGCATTAGTGTTGTATTTTCTAAGTGCAGAAAGATTCAATTTAACATGAAAGGTTGATTTCACTTGAAGTAGTTTAATTGATTTGAGAATTTTAATTTGTGTTTCCTTTTGTTTCATTTGATTACACTTAACAACTAGTATTATAAAGAGAAAAAGAGGATTGTCCTCTTTCATCCATAGCTTAAGTCACTTTCTAAAGTATATTAATTTAATTTAATTCTCTTTAGTGAATGGCTTATTAAATGAATTAATTAATCCTAAGTTTTCATTCACTTTAAATAATCCTATTCAAAATGAAAGACATCTTAAGATTAATTTAATTGAATTACTACCACATGACATATATTAAATCATTCTTCCATCACATGTAACATGCATATGATTTAATCCTAAGTGTATCTATACATGCAACATATTTTAGCACACTCAAATGATGAATGTATGAGTATGTTTAGAATTTATATTTTATTTGATTGAATTATTTAAACATATTAATTTAAAACTTTATCCAAGTTCTTATATAAAAAAGACAAGAAGAAAATTAAGTAGGCATGTGCCATTGTTAAACCAGGGAAATGAGGTAATCAAATGACCTCCTTGGAGCTAGCTAAAGCATCATATTCTCGGGATGTCTAGACTATATACCCATTTGCATTCAAACATATGCAAATTCGTATACCTGAACATAGGAAGTAAGCTCCAAATCATGGCTAATTAATTAATTTAACCACTTAGTTAATTATGAATGCATGCAATTTTAATGTAAAATGGGATTTTCATTCAAGAATCACACACACACACACACACACATATATATATATATATATATATATATATATATATATATATATATATACAAATATATACATCTCCTGTTAAACTAGGGAAGTGAGATAATCAAATGACCTCCTTGTGGCTAACTAAAGCCTTGTATTCCCGAGATGTATAGACTATATACTTGCTTTTCTTGGACACACATGGACATATACATAAATGTGGGAAAGAAAACCATGCAAAGATTGCATATTTTTTTTTATTGAATCATTTATATATATGAATTAAAGCTCTATCCAAATTCTAATGTTGAAACACATAAGAATGAAATCAAATGGGTATGTGCCATTGTTAAACCATGGAAGTGAGGTAATCAAATTGCCTCTTTGTGGCTAGCTAAAGTCTCATGTTCCTAGGATGTTCAGACTATATACCCTTTACCATTCAATCATATATAAATCAATAATTGAATAGAGGAAAGCAAACTCCACAGTCATACACTTAAGCTATAAATAAGCACATGCTTTTCTTATGTATTTATAACTAGCATCATAACACATATTATTATTAATTTATAAGCTTTTGAAAAAAACATTTAGATTTAATAGTGATAATAGCCATGCATATATTAAATTTAATCAACACATGTAAGCTTACATAAAGGAAATCCATTTTATTTTACTTGATTTTAAAAGATGGATGCATGGATTCAAATGACATAACAAATTTAACATGATTGGAAAGAGGACAATCAAATATAAGCATGTGATTCATTCAACCAAACTAGTTCTTAAGGACAATCAAATCAAATAAGACTATTTAATGCAAACCAAAGCTTCTTTATTAATTAAGTTTTGGATTTTATTTGATTTAAAGAGAGAGAAGAGAAATCATCATTTTAAACTCATTCCAACATTAGTGATTTAATTTAATTTAAGGAAATGTAATTAAGTTGATTTTATTGGTTAATTAAGTTGAACCCTTAATTAGATAAATTAATTATCGTTACTTATGTCACCTTAAAGTAATTAACTAAATAATTATGAGCCAAAATGATATGCATGTAAAATAAACTTGCAATGAACCTAGAAATAAAGAGGCCTAATGCAATTGGCTTATGATTAATAGTTAATTAGATTAAGGGACTTTATTAATTACTCTTATGGTTTTCCCACACATGTGGACTAACCATAATTTCATTAAACTCTTATAAGTTATTAAATACCTAAAGATCTACCCCATGATTTAATTAATTATGGTATGATTTGATTATGATTTCAATTTGATTAAGTGATTTAATTACTTAATTAATTTCATTTTTAAAAAAAGGTGAAATGAACTTAGGGAAAGGGGTCCCAACCTTATTCCTTAGTTGACTTACTATTGAACAATGATTAATTCACTTAATTAACGAATCGATTACTATTTATGGGATAAATTAATGATTAATTAACTTAAAAGAGTAGTTAAGGTTTAATTAGTCAATTTTCCTAATTAAGTTAGCAATAAATCCCAAGAAAATCATGGGATGTAGAGGTCATCCCAATAAATTTTCTCATAAAATTTGGGATTAATTGCATAAGTAATTAAGCTAATAAAAATTGAAATTAAACCTTAATTACTATTCAAAATTAGTTAAGATTATTTTTATTTAATTCTCTTCTGAAATGCATTTAAAATGAGTATTTATTTCTATTTTTTTGATTTTGCTATGATTATTTGCAATTTTATCCATTAGAAAAGATTAATTAAACCAAATTAAAGCCCAATCCTATTGGCACCATATGCCATGCTAACACGGCACACTTTCTATGTGGCACCATTGGATTGGCTACTCAAAACTTATCTGACTGAGCGCCTATGTGGTGACGGTGGACGTGCTTTCTCATTCATCGTCTGATCTAAGATCAGATGAATACAATTAATCCTACAGCTTAATAGGATTAGATTAGATCAATCTTGTAGATCACGTCCATTCGATTAAGCAAAATGGATGGTGATCTAATGTCACATGAGTGTGGGAGAATGGAGTCTGTCCACCGTTGTTCACTTTATCCGAGCTTACTCGAGCTTGGATGAACTCCAAAAGGATCCTACACTTTCATGGCATCAATTAGAGGGGATCCAATGGTCAAGATCACACGAGATGCAAGTTTTCATTAAAAAGCTCTAACCCATGTTTTCCTAAGGATCAGTTTTGGAAGCATACAAAATTGAAGCTCAAGCCTACCAGCTCGAATGATTAGGAAGCTTCAAATAGTGGAGACGAAGCTCAGTTGATAAGTAATTGGATCAATTCCTTCATGTTAGCTCAGAAGGCCATGAAATAATGTTTTAGAGCTTGACTTTCATCGAAGTCCCACCTCCAGTGCTCATGAAGCATAGGAGATGATTTGTTCTTGCTCGATGAGGCTTAAGGAAAGTGTGTGCAAAGTTAATTTGAGTTTGATGATGAAATGGGGAAGTTAGGTCAAAAATGGGAGTGTCTTATTTCAGGATGGATGAGAATGGCATTTTTTGATTGAAGAATGAGCTTGGGGGCTTAGGGAATGGCTCTAGCAGCTCATCTTGAGTAGTTTGGGCTATGAAGAATGATTTTTTGTGTGAGTGGAAACAAGGGGGTGTATACCCCCCTTCATCTTGATCACATGGTGGGATCAGGTTTGGCTTTTAGTGGCTTTCTGGCAATCTTAGAGAGTTGTGGGTGGCAGGGAGGAGGTGAGTTGGCTCGGCTTGGTTGGTTGAAGGTGCGGAGGTGGATGCCATAGAGAAATCATGGGTGTCATATGGGTTTAAAATGCTCCAATGTAAAGGGTGAGGTGATTTTACCTCCCATGGGTCATGGCTGACCAAACCACCCCTTGGGTTAGGTTGGGTAGTGTCCTAGGTGCCTAAGAGAACCATTGGGAGAGTACCAAGTGTCCAAGGATTGGAAATGACCACTTACATAGGTGATTTGTCTCATGTGATGCCCTTTACCAAAGGGTAAAATAATCATTTATAATTGGATTTGATTTGGTCAAATTTGAAATGAGCCAAAAGTGGGTTAGTCCAAATTTCAAATCAATTGGAGTTGATTTGGTTAGGTTTGGCTTAATTTGACTCACTTAGGTCAAATTGGGTTAAGTTGGGTGGTCAAATTTTGTCAAACTAAGGGTTAGGTCAAGTTCATATGATCATTTAGGATGTTTTGGTTCAATTAGTTTGTTTTAGTTTGGCTTAGATTTGATTTTGGCTAATTTGAATTCATTTGGGTCAAATGGGTTAAGTTGACCAATTTGACTAAATTAGCCAAATTGACTTAGGTTGGGTGTTGGTTTGGGTTTAGTTAACCAATTGATGATGATCATAGGCTTTGGTTTCAATTAATTTGGATTTAGTTTTGATTTAGGCCAACTTGAACTTTTAGGTCAATTTGGGCTAAGTAGGTCAATTAGTTTCAATTAGGTCCAATCATGGCTTCGGTCAAGTTCAATAATCAATTTGGAATGAACTTGAGCCATTTGTTGCAATCAATTTGGTTTATATATTGATTTAGGTTTGATCTTTTAGGTTTTGGGTTTGGGTCAAGAGGGTTTAGGTTTGGTTTGACTGATTGAAGGTCAAGTCATAAATATTGATTTTGATTTGGTATGAATCATTGGTTTCAAAGGTTTAGCTTAGGTTACAATTTAGGAGTTTGGGTTCATATGTTAAGGGGTTGACTTTAAAATGAGTTGACTTGGTTTGAGATTTGATAATTAATCAAGGGGTGATAATCATGATGGGAGGTTTTGATGGGCTTGATTAAATCCAATTTAGTAGGTTTAGAACATGCTCAAATAGGTTAAATTGGTTTAGGGTTAAGTGGAATGGGTTAAGTTGGCTTGATTTTTGGGTTAGTTTATTTAGTTAATTTAAATTTTTTGGTTTTTTTTTTTTTATTTTAGTTTATTTTTTTTGGTTTAGGTTTATTTATGTTTATTTTTTTAGTTTAGTTTATTTTATTTTATTTTTTTGGTTTAGGTTTATTTTATATTTTAGTTTAGTTTATTTTTATTTTATTTTTAGGTTTAGGTTTTATTTTTTATTTAGTTTATTTAGGTTTTAATTTTAGTTTAGGTTTAGGTTTTTTTAGTTTATTTTATTTTATTTAGTTTAGGTTTAGTTTATTTTAGATTTAGGTTTAGGTTTTATTTATTTTAGTTTTGGTTTTGGGTTATATTATTTTGTTTGTTTTAGGTTAAAGTTTCCTTTTTAGTTTATGGTTTAGGTTTTTTTTATTATTTCTTACTTTTACATTTATTTTATTTTTATCTTTGGTTTAGTTTTTATTTTATTTAGGTTTTTTTTATTTAGTTGAGGTTTTTTTAAATTTTATTTTACTTTAGATTTATTTTTTATTTTATTTTATTTTTAGGTTTAGATTTAGGTTTTAGTTTAAGTTTTTATTTTATTTTATTTTTTTTATTTAATTTAGGTTTACTTATTTTTATTTATTTTATTTTTAGGTTTTGTTTAGTTTAGGTTTAGGTTTTTTAGGTTTTGTGGTTTTATTTATTTTGGTTTAGGTTTTAGGTTTATAGTTTTTATGATTTGGTTTTATTTAGGTTTAGGTTTAGGTTTTTATGGTTTGGTTTAGGGTTTAGGTTTGTGTTTTTAGGACTTAGGGTTTTGGTTTAGGGGTTTAGGGTTTAGGTTTAGGGTTTAAGGTTGTTGGTTTAGGCTTTATGGTTTAGACACTTAAGGTTTAGGGTTTAGGGTTTAGGGCAGGTTTAGGTTTAGTTTAGGGTTTAGTTAAGTTTTTAGCATTGTAGGTTTAGTAGGTTTTTTAGTTTTTAGGGTTTAGGGTTTAGGGTTAGGGGTTTTTAATATTTTTAATTTGTTTTAAATTAAGTTAACTTATAGGTTTATGTTTATTTAGTTTATTTTTTATTTATTTTAGTTTATTTTATTTTTATTTTATTTAACTTTATTTTATTTTAGGTTTATTTATTTTATTTAGTTTTATTTTAGTTTATTTTATTTAGGTTTAGGTTTATTTTAGTTTATTTTTTGGTTTAGGTTTTATTTTTTATTTTATTTTTTAGGTTTAGGTTTTATTTTATTATTTTAGATTTAGGTTTATGTTTTTATTTTGTTTTTTTAGGTTTAGCTTTAGGTTTTATTTTAGGTTTATTTTTTAGGTTTTACTTTTTTAGTTTAGGTTTGGGTTTATTTTTTAGTTATTTTATTTTATTTAGTTTAGGTTTAGGTTTGGTTTTATTTTAGGTTTAGGTTTAGGTTTTATTTATTTTAGTTTAGTTTATTTTAGTTTAGGTTTAGGTTTATTTTATTTTATTTTATTTTATTTTAGTTTAGGTTTGGTTTTATTTTTTATTTATTTTAGGTTTTATTATTGTTTATTTTATGTTTAGGTTTTATTTAGTTTTATTTTTTTATTTATTTTATTTTATATTTAGTTTTATTTATCTTATATTTTTTATTCTTAGGTTTATTTTATTTTTATTTTAGTTTAGTTTTATTTATTATTTTTATTTTTTTTTTTTTATGTTTAGGTTTAGGTTAGTTTAGGTTTTATTTTATTTTGGTTTATTTTTTTACTTATTACTTTTTTTTATTTTGTTTAGGTTTAGGTTTTTTAGGTTTTAGGGTTTAGGGTTTAGGGTTTATGGTTTGGGGTTTTTTGGGTTAGGGTTTAGGGTTTGGGTTTTAGGATTAGTTTAGGTTTAGGTTTAGGGTTTAGGTTTAGGTTTAGGGTTTATGTTTAGGTTTAGGCTTTAGGTTTAGATTTAGGTTTAGGGTTTAGGTTTAGGTTTAGGGTTTAGCTCTAAGGTTTAGGGTTTAGTGTTTTATTGATTTTAGCATTGTAGGTTTAGTGTTTAGGGTTTTGAGTTTAGGGTTTTGGGTTTTTTTAATATTTTTTAATTTTTTAATTTTGATTATTTTTTAAATTAATTTAGGTTTAAGCTTATTTAGTTTATTTTTTATTTATTTTAGTTTATTTTCTTTTTATTTTTATTTTCATTTATGTTTATGTTTATTTTTATTTAGTTTAGTTTTATTTTAGGTTTTTTATATTAGCATTTTTTTTTTATTTTAGTTTATTTTTTAAGTTTAGGTTTAGGTTTATATTTTTTATTTTTTTAGGTTTTGGTTTTATTTTATTTTTTTTAGATTTAGGTTTATGTTTTTATTTTATTTTTTTAGGTTTTGCTTTTAGGTTTTATTTAGGTTTATTTTAGGTTTTATTTTTTTTAGTTTAGGTTTGGGTTTATTTTAAGTTATTTTATTTTATTTTTAGGTTTAGGTTTGGTTTAGTTATTTTAGGTTTAGGTTTAGGTTTATATATTTTAGTTTAGTTTATTTTAGTTTAGGTTTAGTTTATTTTATTTTGTTTTATTATTTTATTTTAGGTTTAGTTTTTTTTTTTAGTTTAGGGTTTTGGTTTTATTTTTATTTATTTTTAGGTTTATTATTAGGTTTATTTTATGTTTAGGTTTTATTTATTTTATTTTTTTTTAATTTTTTATTTTATTTTAATTTTACATTTAGTTTTATCTTATTTAGGTTTTTTTTCTTAGATTTATTTTATTTTTTTAGTTTAGTTTAGATTTTTATATATTTCATTTTATTTTATTTTATTTTATTTTATTTTTTATGTTTATTTTAGGTTTAGTTTAGGTTTTATTTTTATATTTTTTTATTTATTTTTTAGGTTTTATTTAGTTTAGGTTTTATTTTTGGGTTTTAAGTTTAGGTTTAGTTTAGGTTTAGGTTTAGGTTTTGGGTTTAGGGTTTAGGGTTTAGGGTTTAGGGTTTAGTTTAGTGTTTAGGTTTAGGGTTTAGGGTTTTAGGTTTAAGTTAGGTTTTTAGTGTTTAGGTTTAGGGTTTAGGTTTAGGTTTAGGGTTTAGGGTTTAAGTTTCAGTTTAGTGTTTAGGTTTTGGTTTAGTGTTTAGGGTTTGATTTAAAGTTTAAGGTTTTAAAGTTTAGAGTTTAGTTTATTTAGTATATTTAGTTTATTTTTTATTTATTTAGGGTTTAGGGTTTAGGGTTTAGGGTTTTAAGTTTAAGTTTAGGAGGTTTAAGGTTTTAAATTTTGAGTTTAGGTTTAGGTTTTAGGTTTAGTGTTAAGTTTAGTTTAGGTTTAGGGTATTTGGTTTTTTTTACAAATGAGATTCAACATTTTTTTTTGATTTTAAGGTTTTAGAGTTTATCATAGTTTATGAGTTTAGTTATTTAGAACCATCTTTATAGTGTTTTATCAGGGTCATTTAATTTTTTTATAGTATTTAATTTAGGTTTAATTTAGGTTTTATTTTTTAATTTAGGTTTAGCTTTATTTAAAGATTTTTATTTTTTATTTAGTTTAGGTTTAAGTTTGATTATTTTTTTTTTAGTTTTGGTTTATGTTTGTTTATTTTGGTTTAGTTAATTTTAGTTTAAGTTTATGTTTAATATTTAACTTAGGTTTCTTATAGTTTAGGGTTTAGGTTTTATTTTTTATTTATTTTTAGGTATATCTTTTAGGTTTATGTTTTTATTTAGTTTTTATTTTATTTTTTAGGTTTAATTTATTTATATTTTACATTTAGTTATTATTTTATTTAGGTTTTCTATTCTTAGATTTATTTTATTTTTTTAGTTTAGTTTAGGTTTTTATTTATTTATTTTTAGTTTATTTTTACTTTTTTATTTTATTTTATTTTTAGGTTTAGGTTTAGGTTTTATTTTGGGTTTTTATATTATTTTATTTTATTATTTTAGTTACGTTTAGGTTTTTTTAGTAATTTTATTTTTAGGTTTTATTTAGTATAGGTTTAGGTTTAGGTTTTTAGGTTTTTAGGGTTTAGGGTTTAGGGTTTAGGATTTTAGGAATTAGGGTTTAGGGTTAGGGTTTAGGGTTTATGTTTATTATTTATGGTTTAGGGTTTAGGGTTTAGGGTTTAGAGTTTATATTTATTTTATTAGTTTATTTATTATTTAGCTTTATTTAGATTTATTTATTTATTTTAGGTTTATTTTATTTATTTAGTTTATTTATTTTAATTTAGTTTATTTTTTAGGGTTTATATTTAGTTTAGGTTTAGTTTTTTAGTTTATTTTTAGTTTATTTATATTTATTATTTATTTAGGTTATTTTATTTTTAGGTTTTGTTTAGTTTAGGTTTTTTTTTTATTTATTTATTTAGGTTTATTATATTTTATAGTTTTAGGTTTTATTTAGTTTAGGTTTTATAGTTTTAGGTTTAGGTTTATTATTTTATTTAGGGTTTATTAGGTTTAGGTTTAGTTTTAGGTTTTTTTAGTTTATTTTAGGGTTTTATTTTATTTTAGGTTTAATTTATTTTATTAATAGTTTTTTTTTTTTAGTTTAGGTTTATTTTATTTTTTATTTTTTTTTATTTATTTTTTTTATTTTTTTTTTATTTTAGGTTTATTTTTTTTTTGGGTTTATATTTTTTTTTTTAATTTATTTTATTTAGGTTTTTATTAGTTTATTTAATTTTTATTTTTTTTATTTATTTATTTATTTATTTATTTTATTTATTTAGTTTAGGTTTAGGTTTTTAGTTTTTAGTTTATTTATTTAGGTTTTATATTTTATTTTAGGTTTAGGTTTTATTTTATTTTAGGTTTTAGTTTGTTTAGGTTTAGGTTTAGGTTTAGTTTATTTTAGGGTTTAGTTTTTTTAGGTTTAGGGTTTAGTTTTAGTTTAGGTTTTTAGGTTTAGGGTTTAGGTTTAGGGTTAGGGTTTTTTTATTTTTTTAGTTTTTTATTTTTTAAATTAGTAAACTTTAGGTTTAGTTTATTTAGTTTATTTTTTTTATTTTAGTTTATTTATTTTATTAGGTTTTTATTTTTTTTATTTAGTTTAGTTTATTTATTTACATTTATTAATTTAGTTTATTTTTAGGTTAGTTTATTTTTAGGTTTATTTAATTTAGTTTGTTTTTTAGTTTGTTTATTTTATTTTATTTTTTTAGGTTTAGGTTTATTTTATTTTAGGTTTATGTTTAGGTTTTATTTTATTTTTAGTTTAGGTTTAATTTTTTTATATTTAGGTTTTTTTAGGTTTATTTTTTAGTTTGTTTAGGTTTAGTTTTAGTTTATTTTATTTTATTTAGTTTAGGTTTATTTTTTTATTTAGGTTTAGGTTTTATTTGTTTAGTTTTATTTATTTTAGCTTAGGTTTAAATTTATTTTATTTTAGTTTATATTATTTTATTAGGTTTAGTTTTTTTTTTTAGTTTAGGTTTAGGTTTATTTTTATTTTTTGTTGGTTTATTTTAGGTTTTTTTTTTTTAGGTTTAGGTTTTATTATTTTTTGTTTTATTTTATTTTAGGTTAATTTTATTTTTATTTTTTTTTTAATTTATTTAGTTTTTTATTTAGGTTTATTTTGTTTTAGTTTAATTTAGGTTTTATTTATTTTAGTTATTTTAGTTTATTTTAGGTTTTGGTTTTAGGTTTAGTTTATTTTATTTTATTTTATTTAATTTTAGGTTTATTTATAATTTATTTTAGGTTTATTAGTTTATTTTTTTTAGGTTTTTTTAGTTTAGGTTTAGGGTTTTAGTTTATTTTAGTTTAGGTTATTTTAGGGTTTTAGGTTTAGGTTTAGGTTAGCTTATTTTTATTTTATGGTTTAGGGTTTAGGGTTTAGGTTTTTTTTAGTGTTTTAAAGTTTAGTTTAGGGTTAGGGTTTAAGATTTAGGTTTAGGGTTTAGGATTGATTTAGTGTTTATTATTATTTATTTTATGTTTATTTATGATTTAATTTAGGGTTTAGTTTATAGTTATTTAGGTTTAGGGTTTAGATTTATTTATATTATTTAGGTTTATTTTTATTTAGGTTTAGGTTTATGGTTTAGGTTTAGGATTTTTTTTTATTATTAGTTTAGGTTATTTATTTTATTTTATATATTATTTAGGTTTATTTTTATTTTTATTTAGTTTAGTTTATTTATTTTGTTTATTTATTTTTATTTTATTTATTTATTTTTAAGTTTAGTTTATTTATTTTTAGTTTAGTTTTATTTATTTTATTTTATTTTTAGTTTAGGTTTAGGTTTTATTTTTTTTTTATTTAGGTTTTAAGTTTTTATTTTAGGTTTATGTTTAGGTTTATTTTTTAGTTTAGTTTTAGATTTTTTTTAGTTTATTTTATTTAGTTTAGGGTTTAATTTAGTTTATTTTAGGTTTAAGTTTAATTTTATTTATTTTAGTTTAGTTTATTTTTAGTTTAGGTTATTTTATTTTATTTATTTTAGGTTTAGGTTTTTTAGTTAGTTTAGGTTTTTTTTTTTATTTAGTTTAGGTTTTATATTTAGTTTATTTTATTTTATTTTAGTTTAAATTTATTTTATTTTATTTAGGTTTATTTATTTTTATATTTAAGTTTTTTTAGTTTATTTAGGTTTAGGTTTATAGTTTTTATTTTTGTTTTATTTTAGGGTTATTAGTATTTAGGTTTATAGTTTAGGGTTTTTTATTAGTTTAGGGTTTTTATTTAATTTATGGTTTGGTTTAGGGTTTATTTTTTTTATTAAGTTTTAGGTTTTTTTTTATTTTATATATTTATTTAGGTTTATTTTTATTTTATTAGTTTAGTTTATTTATTTAGTTTAGGTTTATTTTAGTTTATTTTTAGGTTTAGGTTTATTTTTTTAGTTTAGTTTTTTTTTTTTTAGGTTTTGGTTTTATTTTTTTATTTTTAGGTTTAGGTTTAGGTTTTTTATTTTATTTTTTAAGTTTATGTTTTCATTTTTTATTTTGATTTAAGTTTTTTTTTTGATTTAGGTTTATTTTAGTTTATTTTATTTTATTTATTTAGGGTTTAAGTTTAGTTTATTTTAGGTTTATTTTTAGATTTTATTATTTATTTTAGTTTAGGTTTAGGTTTAGGTTTAGGTTTATTTTTAATTTAGTTTATTTTAATTTATTTTAGGTTTTATAGGTTTATTTTATATTTAGTTTTATTTAATTTTTATTTTATATTTATGTTTTATTTTATTTAGGTTTTCTATTTTTGGGTTTATTTTATTTTTTTTGTTTACTTAAGGTTTTTATTTATTTTATTTTAGTTTAAGTTATATTTTTTATTTTCTTTTATCTTTAAGTTTAGGTTTAGGTTTATTTTTAGGTTTTTTAATTTAATTTTTATTTTATTTATGATTTATTTATTTAATTTTTTAGGTTTTATTTAGTTTAGGCTTATTTTTTTATTTAGGGTTTAATTTATTTATTTTTAGGTTTATTTAGGTTTATTTATTTTGGGTTTATTTATTTATTTAGGTTTAGGGTTTATTTTATTATTTTTTTTTAGAGTTTATTTTTTTATGGTTTAGATTTAGGTTTTTATTTTTATTTTATTTATTTATTTAGGGTTTTATTTTTAGGTTTATTATTTCTTTTATTTTTAGATTTTTATTTGTTTAGTTTTTTTATTTTTTATTTTATTTTAGGTTAGGTATTTTAGTTTTCTTTTTTTGGATTTATATTTTATTTATTTTATTTTTTATAGTTTTATTTTTAGTTTATTATATTTTTTTATTATTTATTTTTATTTTTATATTTATTTTATTTTGGTTTAGGTTTATTTTATTAGTTTTTTAGTTTAGGTTTATTTTAATTTTTATTTTTATTTTAGGTTTAGGTTTTTGTTTTAGGTTTAGGTTTAGTTTAGGTTTTAGGTTTCTTTTAGGGTTTAGGGTTTTGTTTAGGGTTTAGGTTTAGTTTTATTTTTGGTTTGGGGTTTAGGTTTAGGGTTTTGGGTTTAGGGTTTTTTAGGGTTTATTATTATTTTTTTTTTTTTTTAAAAAAATTAGTAGGGGTTTAGTTTATTATTTTATCTTTATTTAATTTAGTTTATTTAATTTTATTTTTTAAGTTGATTTTTATTTATTTACTTAGTTAATTTATTTTTGGTTTGTTTATTTTAGTTTATTTTTTAGGTTTAGGTTACAGTTTATTTTTATTTTTTAGTTGAGTTTTATTTTTATTTTATTTTTTAGGTTTAGGTTTTATTTTTATTTTTAGGTATAGGTTTAAGTTTTTATATTATTTTTATAGGTTTAAATTTTAGGTTTTTATTTTAGGTTTATTTTTAGATTTTATTTTTAGTTTAGGTATAGGTTTATTTTCATATTATTTTATTTTATTTAGTTTAGGTTTAGGTCTAGGTTTAGTTTATTTTAGGTTTAGGTTTATGTTTTATTTATTTTAGTTTAATTTATTTTAGTTTAGGTTTAGGGTTATTTTATTTTCTTTATTTTTTATTTTAGATTTAGGTTTTTTTTTTTATTTTTTAGGTTTAATTTTTATTTATTTTAGGTTTTATTTTTTTTTTGTTTATTTTTTTATTTTTTATTTTTTTTATTTTATTTTAGATTTATTTATTTTTATTATATGTTTAGTTTTTATTTTATTTAGGTTTTTTATTCTTAGGTTTATTTTATTTTTTAGTTTAGTTTAGGTTTTTATTTATTTTATTTTATTTTATTTTGATTAATTTATTTTATTTTAACTTTTAGGTTTATATTTTATTTTAATTTTTATTTTTTTTAGGTTTAGGTTTTTATATGTATTTTATTTTTAGGTTTTATTTAGGTTAGGTTTAGGTTTTTAGCTTTTTAGGGTTTAGAGTTTAGGGTTTAGTGTTTTAAGGTTTAAGGTTTAGGGTTAGGTTTAGGGTTTAGGGTTTAGGGTTTAGTGTTTAGGCTTTAGGGTTTAGGGTTTTTTAGGGTTTAGGATTTTTAAGGTTTAGAGGTTTAGGATTATTGTTTATTTTACTTTTTATTTTTTTTTATGTTTATTTTTTATTTTTATATAGTTGATTTTATTTATTTTAGGTTTTTTATTTTACTTTATTTTTTAGGTTTAGGTTTAGATTTTGGTTTTTTCTATAGTTGGGGTTTATTTTATTTTATTTTTTTGGATTAGGTTTTATTTTTAGGTTTAGGTTTAGGCTTTTATTTTATTTTTTTAGGTTTATGTTTTAGGTTTTATTTTAGGTTTAATTTAGTTTTATAGTTTAGTTTAGATTTATTTAGTTTATTTTAATTTAATTAGGTTTAGGATTAGGTTTATTTTTTAGGTTTAGTATATTTTATTTATTTTAGTTTAGGTTTATTTTTTTTGTTTAAATTTTATTTAGGGTTTTGGTTTTATTTTTTTATTTTAGGTTTATTTTGGTTTATTTTTAGGTTTAAGTTTTTATTTATTTTATTTTATTTTATGTTTTTTATTTTATTTTGGGTTTAGATTTAATTTATTTTTATTTTAGTTTAGTTTAGTTTTATTTATTTTATTTATTTTATTTTTTTAGTTTAGGTTTTAGTTTAGGTTATTTTAGTTTATTTTTTAGGTTTTTATTTTATTTTATTTTTAGTTTAGGTTTTTTAGTTTTTTTTGTTTAGGTTTAGTTTAGTTTAGGTTAGTTTGGGTTTTGGGTTTTAGGTTTATTTTATTTTAGTTTTATTTTAGGTTTAATTTATTTAAAGTAGGTTTTAGGTTTTATTTAGGGTTTAGTTTTAGGTTTAGGTTTAGGTTTTATTTTTTTAGGTTTATTTTATTTTATTTAGAGTTTAGGTTTAGTTTTATTTTAGGTTTTAGGTTTTAGTTTATTTTTATAGTTTATATTTTATTGTTTAGGGTTAGTTTAGTATAATTTATTAGTTTTTTTTTTTTTTTGTTTTTTTAGGTTTAGGTTTAGGTTTATTTTAGGTTTTAGGTTTTTATTATTTAGGTTTATTTTTTAGTTCTTTTGATTTTAGTTAGTTTTTAGGTTTTAGGTTAGAGTTTTATTATTTTTGGTTTTTATTTATTTTATTTGTTTTATTTTATATTTATATCTTTTAGTTTTAGGTTTTTTTATTTTTTATTTACCTTTTTATTTTGTCTTTAGTAGTGAGCCTAGTTTGTGTTTTATTTTCGGGTTAATTTTAGTTTAGGTTTTTGGTTTATTTTATAATTTATTTATTTACTTTAGGTTTAGGTTTAGGGTTTAGGGTTTACGGTTTGAGGTTTATGGTTTATGGTTTAAGATTAGGATTTAGGGTTTAGGGTTTTGTGTTTAGGATTTAAGGATTAAGATTTAGGGTTTAGGATTTTTTAGGGTTTATTTAGGGTTTAGGGTTTAGGGTTTTTTAGGATAGGGTTTAAGGTTTAGGTTTTGGTTTATTTAGGGTTTAGGGTTTTTTAAGTTAGGTTTAAGTTTATTTAGTTTTTTTAGCTTTTTTTTGTTTATTTTAGTTTAGTTTATTTTTTTTTTTTATTTAGGTTTATTTTTTATTTTTATTTAGTAGTTTATTTATTTTAGGTTTTTTATTTAAGTTTATTTTTTTTAGGTTTAGGTTTAGGTTTAGGTTTAGGTTTATTTTTTAGTTGAGTTTATTTTATTTTATATATTTTAGGTTTAGGTTTATTTTTTATTTTAGGTTAAGGTTTAGGTTTTATTTTATTTTTTTGGTTTAGGTTTTATTTTATTTAGGTTTATTTTAGTTTTATTTTAGTTTAGGTTTAGGTTTATTTTTAGTTTATTTTATTTATTTAGTTTATTTAGTTTTTAAGTTCATTTTAGGTTTAGTTTATTTATTTTAGTTTAGTTTATTTTAGTTTAGGTTTAGGTTTATTTTATTTTTTATTTTAGGTTTAGGTTTTTAGTTTAATTTGGTTTTAGTTTTATTTTTTATGTTTTATTTTAATTTTAGGTTTTATTTAGTTTTATTTTTTTTTTATTTTAGGTTTATATATTTTATTTTAAGTTTATTTTATTTTTATTTAGTTTATTTATTTGGGTTTATTTTATTTTTTAGTTGGTTTATGTTTATTTATTTTATTTTAGTTTTTTTTTTTTTTTTTTAGGTTTAGTTTATTTAGGTTTTATTTTATTTTATTTTATTTTATTTAGTTTAGGTTTTTTATTTATTTTATTTTTTGGTTTATTTACTTTAGGTTTATTTTAGGTTTTAGGTTTATAGTTATTTATTTATTTATTTTTATATTTAGTTTAGGTTTAGTTAGTTTAGATTTTTTTAGGATTTTAGTGTTTATTTTATTTAGTTTAGGTTTAGGTTTTTTAGGTTTATTAGTTTAGGGTTTAGGATTAGTTTAGGTTTGTTTTAGTTTAGGGTTTATTTAGCATTTAGTTTTTTTTAGTTTAGTTTAGGGTTTGGGTTTATTTTAATTTAGATTTAGGGTTTAAGGTTTAGGGTATAGGGTTAGTTTAGGGTTTGGTTTAGGGTTTAGGGTTTAGGATTTTTTTTTATTAAGTAAATTGGTAGGTTTAGGTTTATTTAGTATAATTTCTATTTATTTTAGTTTATTTTAGTTTATATTTTTATTTAGGTTTAAATTTTAGGTTTATTTATTTTAGTTTAAGTTTTTATTTTAGGTTTAGGTTTAGGTTTATGTTTATTTTAATTATTTTATTTTATTTTTAGTTTAAACTTTATTTTAGGTTTAAGTTTAGATTTTAATTATTTTAGTTTAGGTTTTAGGTTTAATTTGGGTTTATTTTTTTAGTTTATTTAGTTTATTTTCTTTTATTTAGTTTAGGGTTTAGGTTTAGGTTTTATTTATTTAGTTTAGAATTTTAGTTTAGGTTCAGTTTATTTTAGATTTTAGTTTAGGAATTTATCTAGGAATTTTATTTAAAAGTTTAAGTTTAGGTTTTAGAAGTTATTTTATGTTTATTTTATTGTTAACAAAAATAAGTTTAAAAAGTTTAGGCAAAATTAGTTTAGAAAAATAGGAGTTAGGAAAAGAAGGTTTAAGTTGAAAAGGAAGTTTAGGAGGAGGTTTTAGTGTTTGGGTTTAATGTTTAGGGTTAGTTTTAGGGTTTAGGGTTTGTGTTAGTTTTAGCATAAACCAAAATGAGAATTTTAATCACAAAAACAAAGTCCTTAAAATAAATCATAAAACTATAAATCAGATATGATCGACTAAGAAAATCTCTATCTAAATGATCCAAAAGCAAAAAAATAAAATAACCTAAATAAATCTAAAAACTAAGAAAACAACAACACGGATAATAATAAAACCCAGGAAATAGCAAGAGAATGAGAGATGTAGAAACCAATCTTGAACCCTACAAGAATGGGAAGAAACGGAAAAAAAACCAATAAAACTAAGAGAAAAGGGAAGAAAGAAAAGAAAGGAAGGAAGAAGAGAGGGAAAGCTGGCTGATTCTGAAAAAAGAACAAAATTTGTGGCGACTAAACTTCAAAAGGTTACAATCACAAAATATAATAATATAAAAAGAAAATTATCCTTAGATCTTTGAACAAACCTAAAGTGCACGACCAACAAAGAACAAGGAACAACCATCATAAAATAAAAACAAACCATCAAAAAATGGATAGGATCTAACAAAACCTAACTAAAGAGAAGAAGAGTCGAAGAAAGGTAACAAGAAGATGGGACCATAACCAATAGGCCACTAAACCAACAATAGAACAGAAAGCATAGAAAGGAAGGAAGAGAGGAAAATAGACACACCATAAAAAGAACAAAACCAATAAAGTAACCATAAAACTAACAAGAAACATAGAACATAAAAGCAGTAAATAATAAAGAAGAAAAACCAAAACTAAATGAAAAAAAAATAGTGATAGAAGAAAAATAACCCTAAGGGAAGGTGCAACAACAATAGAACATAATACCATCATGAAACACAACAAAGAAAACAAGAAAACCACCAATAGAAGGAGAAAAAAATTGAAATCTAACATAAGCAAACTAGCTTTATCTAAGTTAGAAAGGCCTCTTAATTGCTTAGAAATAATATCATTGATAAATAATGTAAAATCATATAGGTTGCTCAATAAATAAAATCAACACAAATTCAGTCCCTCAAAATAGTCATTTTAAATGAAAGTTTAGAAATAATGGCTTAAATATTCATAATTAGAAAATTCGATTTAGAATTAATCATAGCAAGAACCATCTCGACATCGATTCCAACCAATAGTAAGAAAATTTTTTTGTAAACAAATCTTAAGAGCATGATAAATAGCCATCAATTCACCCATAATAATAGAAGTAGTAGAGGGGTGGAAAAAGCGGATAATATTATATTTTGAAAAATACCACCACAACCAGACTTGTTAAGTGCAACAGATCCATTAGTATTAATTTTAATAAATTAATTAAGAGGCTTAATCCAGTAATAATTTTATAAGTAGGAGGTGAGTCACAATAAGGAAACTTGATACCTGAAGGCAACAACTTGAAACCTTTAAAATTAGTACCACAAAGAATAGTAGCCTTATGTTAGGAAAAGAAATCTTATCTTTAGTCTTTGCAATAATCCTCTTATGATTCATAGGAACATTACGTTGCTTAACATCATTTCTGTTAAGCCAAATAAACCAAATCAAAGTAAAAGCCACCACAATTTTGATATGCCCTTTGATAGTATTTAGAAAATAAGAGTTAAAATGTTGCATTAAAGAAAACTTACCATTAAAATAACTTAAATTAAATAACTCCTCATACTAACCCCAAACTTTAGAGGCAATGGCACCATTAACAAAAACATGACTAACATTCTCAATATGAAAGCTACACATGCATTTAGAAAGAAGATAAAATCCTTTATCCAAAAGTAAAGAATTAACAACAATAAAACCCCTTAAAATCTTCCAAACAAGTATCGAATAAGTAGTAGGAATAATATTATTCCAAATTTTAAGAAAGATAGGAGAAGAGGGTTTATTAACTCTAATATGGTGCCAAGTATCTTTAAGGGAAAAATTACCATTACTAGAAATGATGTAAAGAACTTGATCCAGAATAGTACCATCAATAGGAATATTGGTGATATTATTGCAAATGGATTCAGGAATCAAATCATTTAAGAGAGATTGGTTCCAATCACCATTTAAAAAAAGATTAACTTTTAAAGAAGAAGTTGAATGAGTATTAAGCATAGAATCAATAGAAGAAACCCCCATCTAGTTATCTTGCCAAAAAAGGAAGAACCACTATTGATACCCTAGAAAATGAGAGCTTTTGCAAGCCATTTAACATCACAAAGGAATTTCCAAGCAATAGAATCACCATGTTTATATTTACAAATTAAGGGATGCTTACCTTTGCAATATTTGAAATTCATAAAATTAGCCCAAAGACTATCATTCTTCCAGAAGTTCCACCATAGTTTATAGAAAAAACTTTGGTGGAATCCATCAAGGACTTGCAACCAATACCACCTTCGAAAAAAGTACCACACATGCTAGACCAAGAAGCCCAATGAAGCCTTTCGGTTGAATGCTTAGAACCCCAAAAAACTTATTAAAACTTATTACAAATTCATTCAATCCGAATAATAACAAGAGAAATAGGAATAATATTAAGCAGCAAAAATAAAGGAAGAGAGTAAAGAATACTTTTAATAATAATTAATCCACCACAAAAAGATAAAAAAATGAAATTCAAGGGTAGATACTTTATTCTGAATATTTTGGATAACCTCATCAAAGAGATGAGATCTATTAGGACAATAATAGAAAGGAGTACCTAAATATTTGATAGGAAGACATTGAAGTGAAAAACCAATAATATCCTTTATTTTATTGATTCGATGAGTAGATATAGAAACATAAAAGATAAACCAATAGGGTTTAGGGTTAAAGTTTTTTTTTAAAGATTAGGTAAACCAGTAGGAATATGATTATTTAGTTTATCTAGTTTCTTTTATATTTTTATTTAGGTTTTTTTTATTTTCATTTAGTTTAGTTTCTTCATTTTATGTTTATTTATTTTAGTTTATATTTTTCATTTTAGTTTATTTTATAGTTTAGGTTTAGGTAAATGCTTATTTTTTGTACTTTAATTTATTTTTATTTTATTTTCCAGGTTAAGTTTTATTTTTTATTTTTAGGTTTAGGTTTAGGTTTTTATTTTATTTTTCTAGGTTAAGGTTTTAGGTTTTTATTTTATTTTTTTAGGTTTAGGTTTTAGGTTTTTATTTTAAATTTATTTTTAGGATTTGTTTTTTTAGTTTAGGTTTAGGTTTATTTTTAATTTATTTTATTTTATTTAGTTTAGGTTTAGGTTTATGTTTCAATTTTATTTATTTTAGTTTAGTTTTTTTTAATTTAGGTTTAGGTATTTTTTATTTATTTTTATGTTTTACTTTTATGTTTATTTTTTAGGTTTAGGTTTTTATTTAGTTTTTATTTTATTTTATTTTAGGTTTATCTATTTTTATTTTACATTTAGTTTTTATTTAATTTAGGTTTTTTATTCTTAGGTTTATTTTATTTTTAGTTTAGTTTTGGTTTTTATTTATTTTAATTTAATTTTTTTATATTTTATTTTTAGGTTTAGGTTTAGGTTTAGGTTTTAGTTTAGATTTTTATTTAATTTAATTTTTTATTTAATTTAAATTTAGGTTTTTTTATTCATTTTTTTAGGTTTTATTTAGCTTAGGTTTATGATTTTAGGTTTTTAGGTTTTTTGGTTTTTAGGGTTTAGGGTTTAGGACTTAGGGTTTAGGGTTTATGGTTTTAGGGTTTAGAGTTTTATGGTTTAGGGTTTAGTGTAAGCGTTTAAGTTTTAGGATTTAGGGTTTAGTGTTTAGGCTTTAGGGTTTTGGGTTTTTAGTGTTTTGGGTTTAGGATTAGCATAGGGTTTAGGGTTAGTTTAGGGTTTTAGGTCAGGATTCTTAGGATTTTGGGGTGGGTTAGGTTAGTGGGTTTAAGGTGGGATCAGGATTGGTTTAGGGTTTAGGGTTTAGGGTTTTTTTAAAGAACTAAATAATCTAGTAGGTTTAGGTTTATTTAGTTTATTATTTATTTATTTTAGTTTATTTTATTTTATATTTTTATTTAGGTTTATTTTTTATTTATATTTATTTTAGTTTATTTATTTTAGGTTTATTTATTTTTGTTTATTTTTTAGGCTCTAGTTTAGGTTTAAGTTTATTTTTTAGTTCAGTTTTATTTTTTTATTTTTTAAGTTAAGTTTTATTTTTATTTTTAAGTTTATGTTTAGGGTTTTTTAGGTTTAGGTTTTATATTTTAATTTTAGGTTTACTTTTTGGTTTTATTTTTTAGTTTAGGTTTAGGTTTATTTTTGTTTTTTTATTTTATTTAGTTTAGGGCTTAGATTTAGTTTATTTTTGGTTTAGGATTAGGTTTTGTTTATTTTAGTTTAGTTTATTTTAGTTTAGGTTTATTTTATTTTTTTATTTTAGGTTTAGGTTTTTTTTAGTTTTTATGTTTTATTTTTAATTTATTTTTAGCTTTTATTTTTAGGTTTATCTTCTTAGGTTTAGGTTTTTATTTAATTTTATTTTAGGTTTATTTTATTTTTATTTTACATTTGGGTTTTATTTTATTTTTAGGTTTATTTAATTTTTTAGTTTAGGTTAGGTTTTTAATTATTTTATTTTAGTTTAGTTTTTATTTATTATTATATTTTATTTTTAAGTTTAAGTTTTAGTATATGTTTTTATTTTATTTTATTTAGGTTTAAGTTTTCTTATTTATTTTATTTTAGGTTTTATTTAGTATAGGTTTAGGTTTTTAGGTTTTTAGGGATTAGGGCTTAGGGTTTGGGGTTTAGGTTTAGAGTTTGGGGTTTAGGGTTTGTGGTTTATGGTTTAGGGTTTTTTTTTTTTTTGGGGAACCCCATGTAGGGGAATTTTATTGCCACAAAAAGAGGGTTACAAGATCCTTAAAGGGGATAAACTCCAGAACTATTGCTCAAAGAGCTACATTCAGCCTAGGGAGTAAATCCTCTATCTAAATACAACCAAAAGAAAAAGAAAATAATAAAGCAAACAAAAGATAAAGATTGATTAACATAATAAGCCAGTGGAAGATTAGGGCCGATGCTCTGCAGATGGGAGAATGCATGACACTCTGGAGCAAACCTGCAAGAGGACAAGAGAGAATCACCTGCAAGAATGTAAACAGAAAAAAGTTAGAGCAGTTAAGGTAATACAAAGAAAATGATAACTGAAAACTGCATAATCTGAGAATGATAGTAAAGAGTTGTGATAGAGAAGGCTCAAGCTCAATCACACCAAGTTGGGGCAGATGCAAATATGAGCATCCAGACATCAGCGGAAGGGTTACATAACAAGAGCTACTACCAAACCAAAAGGGAGTGAAAACATCACATCCATCATAGCCAACAAACTTATATTGCATCCATTTGATAAAAGTCTTGATATCTTTAGTACTTGCAATTTTAATCAAATACAAGGTAGATAGATAATCAGCAAAAGTCAGAATGAGAAAGAGGTTCCCATCCTGGAAATAAGACCCGATATAAGACACCATATCAAAGAATGTCCAGCACCAATGCAAGAAGTACATCAGATACAGCATTAGGCAGCAAGCTCATTATAAGACAACCCATTCAGATAGAGCATGAGAGGGTTGGAATATGAATTAGTTAAGAGCAGCTTAATCGTGGTCATAAGTCTAACAATGGTAGTGAAAAGATAAGAGAGGCAAGAGTTAAGAAGGTTTTTAGGCCAGCTACAAAGCCCATAAGCAGCAAACAACAGATAATCAACACCACATTGCCAGCCAGGGGAATTAAGTAATCTGCAGGAAGCCAGAAAATCAGCAAACCCCCAGCCCAATTGACCACAGATGCATAAGTCAGGAAGGGACAGCAATTTGGCAATAAAACCTCTCTTCAACAGAGAAGACATTGCCATCGTTAATAACCAAGTAGGTAGGGCATACAAACAGGTATCTGGAAGGTAGCAAACAAGACAGCAATCACCAAAAACCATCAGAACAGCAATGCAGAAATAGCTAGGTGAACATAGGACCCAAAAATCCTACAGCCAACCAGGATGGAGCCAACATAGGAGTCCTGAAGAACCAAAATAGCAAATATCCAAGATAAGAAACAACCAGCTAGAGAAAAAACCAGTAAGCTTGCCATACAGCCACCCATCCAGGATAAATACTGCAATAGATACAAATTTAATTGAATGAAGTTGGAGAAAATAGCAGCAGATAACCACTGAATTAAGATGATATGCATACAATAAACCATTAAGGGGGTTGAAGGCAAAGTCCACCAAGCAATCAACAACTTTAATAGAGAATTGCTGAGTAAAACAAATCAAAACCCCAGGGACAGCATGTAGAATATTAATCCAGTTTAGCCAACAACCAAAGCAGTTAATACCAATAAGCTGGCCAAGAGTCCACCCAGAAGCAGAGATAGAGAACCAAATAATCAGATGAAAAATCACAGGGATCTGCTCAATGTTAACAGAACCAAGTGGGAAAAAATAGAAGCAGGAAAACACAGCAGTGGCCCAATTGATAGTAGCAAAAATAGTCAGAAAACCAAAAAATAGGGAACAGATAATAATCAGAAAGTCCACCAGCTGGAGAAAAGGCCCAAAAGTCCAAAAGCCAACAATGGTAGCAAAAGGGTTCAAAGGATAATAAAAAGGAAAAACCTTCTAGATAAAGCAGATCAGGGTAGCAGTAAAACCTATAATCACACAATCGGAGCTACAACTCCAGTTGCAGCAATTAGAACCAAAATTGGATAATCCAGATCAACAAACAACCAAGAGAGCAAGCAAAGACAGACAAAGAATCCATAGTACCACCCACAGAGACAAGCATACGACCGCACCAACCTAACCGAACCGTGAGATGGGAATAGACAACAAATAAGTTAATGTCAATCAAAGAATTAGAGATGAACAGCCTGTGTAAATAGACAGCATTCCAAAAGCCAACCCCAACAGCAAAGAAGTTAATGCAACAATGGAACCCACCAGAAGAAAAATCAAAAACCATCAGAACATCAAAGTCAAAAATAGCTAGCTGAACATAGGACCCAGAAGTCCTACAGCCAACCAGGATGGAGACAACATAGGAACCCTGAAAAGCCAAAACAGTAAATATCCAAGACAAGGAACAACTAGCTAGAGAAAAGAAACCAGCTAGCTTGCCAAAAAGCCACCCATCTAGGATAATCATTGCAATAGAAATAGGTTTAACTGAAAGAAGATGGAGAAAATAGTAGCAGATAAAGTAAACCAAAGCATTAAGGTGATATGCATATAATAAACCATTAAGGGGGATCAAGCCAAAAACCAATAAACAATCAACAACTACAATAGAGAGTTGCTGAGCAAAGCAAACCAAAACCCTAGAGACAGCATGAAGAGTATTAATCCAGTTCAGCCAACAACCAAGGCAGTTAAAACCAACAAGCTGGCCAAAAGTCCACCCAAAAACATATGAAAGGATCCAAATAATGGACAAATCACCGAGATTTGCTCAAGTAGACATAAGGTGAACAAATGAGAATAAAAGATCAGGGAATAGATATTAATCACTAAGTCCACCAGCTGGTCAAAGGGCCCTAAAGACCAAAAGCCAACAATGTTAGCAAAAGGGTTCAAAGGATAATAAAAAGAAAAAACCTTCCAGATAAAGCAGATCAGGGTAGCAAAAAAACCTACAATCATAGTAAAGGCTAACAGAGAAGCCATTAAGAGAATCCAAACCTGCAAGGAAATAATAAAATAGAACAGGAAATAACAAAATCTCGCTTGACAGGTTGGGAAAAAGAGGTTGGCACAGACAAACAGCAAGACAATACCAAAATCACCCTGCTGAAATAGATAGATAACCCCAGCAATAGCTTGCTGGATATAAGACAGTAACCAGACCATCCAACAACCAAGAAATGAAAAAATAGCAAGTTGGCCATAAAACCAACCATTCAAATAATACAGTGCATAAGTAAATTCCCAGATGGTTAATGAGATGGTCTGGCCAAGACTAGCAGAACCAAGAAATAAATAATAGCAGCAGGTGAAAAAAGCATCATCCCAATTGTTAGTAGCACAAACAATATATAGGGCAGATGATCCAACAGCCTGCAGGACACAGAATAGCCTGAGATCCAACAGCCATAGTTTAAAAAAAGATTAGCTTGCGTAATGCTGAATAAAATCCAACAAATATAGCTTAAAACAACACTACAATGATTGCACGCCTCAAAGCTAGAGAGAGAATATCAAGCGTGATCTAATAGGAGAGATAAGAAGCATTTCAATGTCCAGCCACCAATCATTATCAGCTAAAATCCAACAACCTAATAGTAAATCTTCAAAATAAATATTGCAACCAGCATAATGAACACTAATATAATGCATAGAAATAGCATAGGTAACTAAGATGCTCCAAGATATCTTTGAAAAATAGTAGTAAGTAGTAGTAGCTAAACCCATCATGATAAATATCTCCCTCTAGTAATGATTGTTATAAAACCAATAGTAGCTGACACATAGCTCAACAATATTCGCCTCTGTCGTGTAAATGCCACAAGTAGTGAGCCCACAGAAATCAAAATAGCAAATAATATCCGTGTGAAACATCCACAAAAGACCCAAAAAGGAACAGAAAGCCATAAAGTAGAGAGGCATACAGTAAAAGAATGAATGGACAGTAAACAGCAAAAAGGTAGATTAAGTTCTGAGGTAAGGAAACCCAGAGTTGTCCAAGTTAACCAGCCCACACAAGTGTTTGGGTAAGGTGAGTTGATTAAAGAAGATGATACCATCAGAACTAGCACCCAGATTGGCAAGGTAGTCAGCATAGGCATTTCCTTCATGCCAAACATGAGTGATGTTAAAATTCAATTGGGAAAGAAGAGCTCTAGTTTGTTTGAGGAGGTAGTACAATTTGCTACTCATCTTGGAGGTCAAAAGATCAATCAGAACAAAGATCCACCTCAATCCAAATATGGTGCCAGCCATTTTGGAGGCAAATCTCAAGAGCTTTGAAGACTGCCATAAGCTCAGAAAATGGGACAGGAAGAAGTAAGGGGGTAAGCAAAAGCACATAGTACTATACCCTTAGAGTTCCTGAAAATGCCACCACAACCAGAGCCATTATGAGAGACAGAGCCATCAGTATTGATTTTAATAATATGATGAAGAGGTTTTGTCCAATAGACAATCTTATCATTCTGGCAGTAAGGTTCATCCGGCAGGTTAATGCCAAGTTTATTGGTGACAAATTTACAGCCTTTGAATTGTCTGTAATGAATGAGATTGGCTTTAAACAAGTCACAATTTTGTTTTTAGTTCTAGCAATAATCCTCACGTGGTTCATAGGGATCCCACGGTGTTTTGCATCATTACGGTCCATCCATATGAACTAGATAAGAGTGATAGCAATGATAACTTTAATGTGACCTTTAATAGTATTATCAAAGTAGATTTCAAGAAGTTGATATAAAGTAAGAGAGCCATTGAAATTGAGAGTGTTAAAAAGATCATCATACCAAATCCAAAGTTTAGAAGCAATGACCCCATTAATAAAAACATGATTAACATTCTCAATATGGAAGCAGCATTGACATTTAGAGGGTAAATGAAACCCTTTGCCCCACAACAAGGAATCAACAGGAATAAAATTTTTCAGAATACGCCAAGTAAGAATAGAATAAGAAGTAGGGATAGTGTTATTCCAAATTTTGGAGAATACATAGGAGGAATCATGAGTATCTATAATGTGGAGCCAAACATTTTTGAGATTGAAGTCACCATTATGCGAGAGCTTAAAAAGAATCTGATCTTGATTGTGAGGAGTGATAGGAAGAGTAGTAACCAAATTCAAGAAATTAAAAGGGATAAAATCAGCAAGCTTACTATTATTCCACTTATTGTTATGCCAGAAAGAGTTTACTCTAATAGTGGCAGTGGAATGGGTGGAGAGTAAGTCATCTATGGATCCACATCTACTCTAGTTATCTTGCCAAAAGAAAGAGTCACCAGAGTTAATGCCCCAAAAAATTAAAGATTCTGCATCCCATTTGACAGAGCAAAGTCTTTTCCACACAGTAGAGTCACTCAGCTTAAAGGGACAAATGAGGGGGTGCTTACCCTGACAATATTTAACTTTCATGAAATTAGCCCATAGACTATGATTACTCCTAAAATTTCACCAGAGTTTATAGGAAAAGGCATTGATAGCTTCTTTTATGGATTTAAAACCAAGACCACCTTCGTCAAAATTTCCACAACTCTTAAACCAAGAGGTCCAGTACATTTTTTTAGAAGAGGTGTTGGAGCCCCAGAAAAATTTATTTAGAAGACGCTCAATTCTGTTGATGCTAGAAATGGTCGGCACAATGGTTTGGATGAGATATAAAGGAATGGAATTAAGAGTGCTCTTAATCAAGGTTAGCCTACAACCAAAAGATAGTAAATGAAATTCCCAAATCGAGATTTTATTAGAAATTTTTGAATAAGGTCAAAAAGATGTGATCTTTTCCGCCTTTATAAAGTGAGCCAGAGATAAGTAATGGGAAATTGACTTTGCTTAAAATTAGTAATTCTAGAGATTTGATTTAGTCTATTGGTGGGAATCTTAGTTGAGGGAATAAAACAACATTTACTTTCATTAAGGAAGAGACCACTAACTTTGCCAAAATCATTTAAGAGATTCTTAATAGTTTTAACATGAAGAGAGGCATTGCAGAAGATTATAAAATCATCAGCAAAGCTAAGATGAGAAATGGGGAAACCACCATGAGTTTTAAAATCCATATTAGGTTTTTTAATGAAAAGATCATTGAGGCTCCTCGAAAGATATTCAACAGCAATGATAAAAAGAGAAGGAGAAAGAGGATCACCTTGACGCAAACCATGGCTTGAAGTAAAGAAGCCAAGGGATTCACCATTTAAGATAACAGAAAACCAGACGTTAGTGATACAGCTTTTTATAAGCGATAAAATTATCAGAGAAACCAAACAAATGTAAGATTTGAAAGAGGAAATCCCACGAGAGGTTGTCAAAGGCTTTAGAGATGTCCGTTTGAAAAGCATATTACCTCCTCGGAAGAGATATCAATGTCATGAACTAGCTCTTGAGAGAAGAATATTATCGATATGGCTCTATTTTTAACAAAACCAGTTTGATTAGGGGAGATGATTTTATGGAGCAAGGGACTAATCCTATTATTAATTAATTTAGCAATGAGTTTTTGGAAAAAGGTACAAAGACTAATAGGTCAAAAATTGCCCCAAGATTCAGGATTGATGGTTTTGGGAATAAGGACAATAGAAGTACTTGAAAAATATCTAAGAATAGAGCTGCAATCAAAAAAATCAATAACAACATTAACAAGATCAGATTTAATAACAGGCCAACAATGGTGAAAGAAATGAGTCATAAAGCCATCCGCAACGTAATCGTGTTCATGCTATTGAGGGTACTACCTTCTGAGGGATGCATAGTGAGCAAATGGTTATCCTCATTGCTAATCAAGGAAGGGATTAGGTGGGTGTTGGAGGGCGTGTCTAACGAAGGATTAGAATTTAATAAATTTTAAAAGTGATGAATGATAGATTCCTTAATTTCATTGTTATCAGTTATCCAGCCATCATTAAAGTTCTTAATTTTCTTAATCGAGTTTAGAGCTTTACGTTTATTGCAAATAGCATGGAAGTACCTAGTGTATGTCCATCGCAATATGTTTGCTAGCGCTTTTGAGCCAATAGGTTTCCTCCATATTTTGGTAATTAATCAAACTATCTTTGGCAATGCTCAACTCATCAAGTTTACTGGGGTCAGTTAAGACAGCCTCTTCAAGAGAACAAACCACTTGTTCCATAGCTTTAAGATTGGTAAAAAGATTTTTAAAAATATGCTTGTTCCACCAATTGAGGTTTTGTTTAAGCCTTTTGAGCTTAACCCAAAGCCGAGTCATGCCTTTAACAGAATTATCCAGATGAACAGGAGCCATCCAATTAGTGAAAACAACATTAGTGAAATTGCCATGTTGGGTCCACATGTTTTGGAAATGAAAAGTTGAGGGAGTAGAAGGGTTAAGGGGGGGAGTTTTGATAGAGATCAAAAGAGGAGCATGATCAGACAAAGTTCTGCTCAAATGTTCAACAGAAGTGAGAGGCCATTGATTGATCCATGAAGAATTAAAGAGGGTCTGATGTGCCGCCAAAGTCTAGAGTTATGCCACATGTAATTAGACCCTGAAAAACCAATGTCAATCAGATTGCAATCTAGAATCATATTAGAGAAGTCTTCCATGGAATGGAGGTTAGGTGAACAACCTCCCCTCCTTTGAAGAAGTAATGATAGTGTTGAAATCACCCCCAACCAACCACGGAAGGTTAACTGAGGAGGTGAAGGTTCTTAAATGATTCCAAAGGATGTTCCTACCGGCTCTATTACAAGAAGCATAGATAAAGGAACCAAAAGCCGAAACTCACCTAAAGAGATTTTGACATTAACCAATTAATCAAGATCATCAATGATGGAAATGATGATAGAATTATTCCAAAACACCAAATTTTATTATTAAGATTGAAAAAGAAATCCAAGCGATCTAGCAACATGAGCAATCTTGGAAGAGTTAATGAAAGGCTCAATAATAACAAGAAATTTGATGTTATGAGCGCGACAGAGGCTCCGAACACGGTTGCGGACAGGGAGTGTCCCACAACCTCGGATATTCAAAATAAGAAAATTTATCATAATAAAAAGCCAAAAAAGAAAAGATAAGAGATGTAAAAGGAAAAAAGGAAGAGAAGAGGACAAAATTATTTGTGAGGTGTAAGAGAAGAATGTGTGGTTCTAGTGAAGTTATTATTAGTCATTTTGGCTTTATAAGATTATTTTTTAATAACAGTTTGGAAAGGCTTATCAGAATCCAAAGTATCTCCATCAAAAAGGGATTGGTTTTTGATATCTAGAGTAGGAGTAGTATCAGTCATTATTTTAGTAGTGGTGATTTCTCCTTCTTCAGTATCAGAGTTAGAATGAGAGATTTGGATAACCTGAGTATCACTCTGTAGAGAAGTAGAAAGGGAGGTTCTTGCACCATTAATAGTACAAATAACATTTTCATTGCCATGTTGCATATTCTATTCTAAAACTAAAGGATCAACATTATTTTGATCCAATATAAGATTTCCATTCAGATTTTCATTAAGATTCAAATGAAGAAAAGGTTTGTCTTGAGAGGCCAAATTATTGCAAGTAGGAGTAGAGCTAGGTAAGTTATCATTAGTTTCAGCACACATCACAATAGTAGTATTTATACCAAGCTCAGAATGTCTTCCATTAGACAAATTAGTAGTAGGTAAGAAGATGAATTCCATTATGAGTAGCTTTAGGCACATAAGCTAACTTATTGGTTTTCCCATTTCCAAGAGTGATATTAGTGTCCTAAGATATATTCTTTTTAAGGTTAGGCTGAAATAAAAAAGCATTCAGAATGATCATGGCCATGGATCTTACAGTGAGAGCAAAAGATAGGGAAGTTTTCAAATTCAACTTTCTGGTTATATCCAAATTTTTTCGAACCAATCCAAACTTCTTTGGGGTATTTTTTGGTAATGTCGATCTCAACCAAAATGCGAGCAATAGATGGCCGAGATCTAGCGGTAGTGGCTTGATCAATTTGAAGGGGTCTACCAAATAGAGCCCCAACCGCAAACAAAACTTGGTGAGTAACATAATGAATTCTCATGTTAGGGAATGCAAGCCATAAGGGTATAATAGAGGATTCCTCTTTGACATCAAATAAGGGTGACCATTTTAAGAGCCGCATTTGACAATTATACACAAAATAGGAGCAACGAGCAAAGACACGAGAATAATCTAAATCATTTGATAATTGAATGAGGATCTGTCGAGGATCAATTAGCCCAATAGTGAAGACTCCCAAAAGCTTTAATCTATGGAAGAAAGATCGGATATTATTTAGAGTAGGGTGCCTTAAAGAGAATTTACCAACCAAAGAGAACTCAAAAGGCTTAGCTAATTTCTCCACATCCTGGTCAGAACACATGACAGCCGGCAATCCATGAAAAGATGTTGAAATTAAGTTAACTGAGGCATTAGGGTAAGGGATCTTACTGGAAAGAGCATCCTTAAAGGACTTGATAGAGCATTAACGCTAAAATCGGATCCAGTACCTTTAGGATCGAGGTTAAAGTCGCATCCGAAAGCGGCATGCGGAGAGTGATGCCTCCGCCATTGAACGATCCGGTGAGAATCACATAAGCAACCATGGGAAGCAAAAATAAGGAAGAAAATAGCTATTGCAATCGGTGGCCCAAAATGTGGCCAAACCGCAGAGAATGCACAGGAACACAAAATCACACAAAATGAGAGGAGCCGACCGAGGAGTTTTGACATTAGTTGTTTATGGTTTAGGGTTTAGGGTTGTAGGTTTTAGGTATTAGGGTTTAGGGTTTAGGGTTCAGGATTTAGGGCTTAGGGTTTAAAGTTTTAGTTTAGGGTTTAGAGTTTAGGGGTTAAGGTTAGTGTTAGTGTTTAGGGATTAGGGTAGTTTTAGAGTTTAAGGTTTAGGGTTTTAGGTTTTAGGGTTTAGAGTTTAGGGTTTAGGGTTAGTTTTAACATTTAGGGTTTACGGTTAGAGTTTCTTTTTATTTTTTATTTTTTAAAATTAAGAAAACTCATAGGTTTATGATTATTTTGTTTATTTTTTATTTATTTTTGTTTTTTTTATTTAGGTTTTTTTAATTTACATTTAGTTTAGTTTATTTATTTTAGTTTAGGGTTTTATTTTATTTTATTTTGATGGTTTAGGTTTAGGTTTAAGTTTATTTTTTAGTTTATTTTTAATTTTTTATTTTTTAGGTTTGAGTTTTATTTTTTATTTTTAGGATTAGGTTTAGGTTTTTATTTTATTTTTTTTTGGTTTATGTTTTAGGTTTTTATTTTATTTTTTAGGTTTTATTGTTTATTTTACGTTTAGGTTTATTTTTAGATCATTTTATTTTATTTAGTTTAGGTTTAGTTTATTTTAGGTTTATGTTAAGGTTTATTTTATTTTTATTTTTAGTTTAGGTTTTTTTTTTAATTTAGGGTTTAGGTTTTATTTTTTATTTATTTTTTGATTTTACTTTTAGGTTTATTATTTAAGTTTAAGTTTTTATTTTATTTATTTTAGGTTTATTTTATTTTTATATTTAGTTTAGTTTTATTTTATTTAGGTTTTTTATTTTTTAGCTTTACTTTGATTTTTATTTATTTTATTTTAGTTTATTTTTTATTTTTTATTTTATTTTATTTTCTTTAGGTTTAAGTTTATGTTTTTATGTTATTTTATTTTTTTTACTTTAATTTGGTTTAGTTTTATTTATTTTTTTAAGGTTTTATTTACTTTAGGTTTATGTTTTTAAGTTTTTAGGGTTTAGCATTTAAGGTGTAGGGTTTAGGGTTTTGGGTTTCGGGTTTAGGGTTTAGGGTTTAGGGTTGAGGGTTTTGGGTTTAAGACTTAGGGTTTAGGGTTGTAGGTTTTAGGGTTTAGGGTTTAGAGTTTTAGGTTTTGGGTTTAGAGTTTTAGGGTTTAGAGTTTAGGGTTGTAGGTTGTAGGTTTAGGGTTTACAGTTTAAAGTTTAGGGTTAGTTTTAGGGTTTAGGGTTAGAAATTTTTCTTTAAAATTTTTAAATTTTATTATTTTTTGAAATTAATTAAACTAGTAGGTTTAGTTTTATTTCATTTATTTTTCATTTATTTTAGTTTATTTTATCTTTTATATTTCAATTTTTGTTTATTATTCTTTTTATTTAGTTTAGTTTATTTATTTTAGGTTTAGTTATTTAAGTTTATTTTTTAGGTTTAGGTTAAGGTTTTGGTTTAACTTTTTATTTAGTTTTATTTTTATTTTATTTATGTTTTAATTTATTTTATTTTTTAGTTTAGTTTAGGGTTTAGATTTATTTTTTTACTCTTAGGTTTATTTTTAGGTTTAGGTTTATTAGTTTTATTTCTTTTAGTTTTATTTCTTTTTTATTTTAGTTTGGTTTTTTATTTTTTAGTTTAGTTTAGGTTTTTATTTATTTTATTTGATTTTAGTTATTATTTTCTTTGTAGGTTTATAATTTAGGTTTTAGTATTATTTATTATTTATTTTTTTAAAAAAAAATTAATTAAGTAAACTAGTTTGTTTAGGTTTATTGAATTTTTTTCTATTTATTTTAGTTAACTTTATTATTTATTTTTATTTAGGTTTATTTTAATTTTTATTTAGCTTAGTTTATTTATTTAAAGTTTTTCTATTTTAGTTTATTTTTTAGCATTTGGTTTAGATTTAGGTTTAGGTTTATTTTTTAATTTATTTTTATTTTTATTTTATTTTTTAGATTTAGGTTTTATTTTTTTCTTAGGTATAGGTTTAGATTTTATTTTATTTATTTAGGTGTATGTTTTAGGTTTTTATTTTAGGTTTATTTTTTGGTATTATTTTTTAGTTTAGGTTTAGGTTTATTTTTAGTTTATTTTATTTTATTTAGTTTAGGGTTTATGTTTAGTTTATTTTAGGTTTAGGTTTAGGTTTTAATTATTTTAGTTTAGTTTTTCTTAAGTTTAGGTTTATGTTTATTTTATTTTCTTTATTTTAGGTTTAGGTTTTTTTATTTTAAGTTTAAGTTTTAGTTTTTATTTATTTTCATTTTTATTTTTAGGTTTAGGTTTTTACATAGTTTTTATTTTATTTTATTTTATGCTATTTTATTTTTATTTTATGTTAAGTTTTAAATTTATTTAGGTTTTTTTAATTTCAAGTTTATTTTATCCTTTAATTTAATTTAGATTTTTATTTATTTTATTTTAGTTTTGTTTTTATTATTTTATTTTATTTTTTATGTTTATGTTAAGGTTTAGGTTTAGGTTTAGGTTTTAGTTTAGGTTTTTATTTTATTTTATTTAGGTTTAGGTTTTTAGGTTTTTAGGGTTTAGGGTTTAGGGCTTTGGGTTTAGGGTTTAGGGTTAAGGGTTGAGGGTTTGGGGTTTAGGATTTAGGGATTAGGGTTTTAGGTTTTAGGGTTTAGTGTTTAGGGTTTATGGTTTATGGTTTTAGGATTTAGGGTTTAGGGTTTACGGTTTAGGGTTTTAGGGTTTAGGGTTTAGGGTTTAGGTTTGTAAGTTTACGGTTTAGAGTTTAGGGTTTAGTGTTAATTTTAGGTTTTAGGGTTTAGGGTTAGGGCTATTTTAGGGTTTAGTGTTATGTAAATTGGTTGGTTTAAGTTTATTTAGTTTATTTATTTATTTATTTTATTTTATTTTATCTTTAATTTTGATTTAGGTTTGCTTTTATTTATATTTAGTTTAGTTTATTTATTTTAGGTTTATTTATTTTAGTTTAGGTTTCTATTTTAGTTTATTTTTTTGGTTTAGGCTTATTTTTAGTTTAGTTTTATTTTTATTTTTATTTTTTATTTTTTGGTTTTATTTATTTATTTTTTAGGTTTAAGTTTAGGTTTTTATTTTATTTTATTAGGTTTAGGTTTCAGGTTTTTATTTTTAGGTTTTATTTTTTAGTTTAAGTTTAGGTTTATTTTAAGTTCATTTTATTTTATTTAGTTTAAGTTTAGGTTTAGGTTTAGTTTATTTTAGGTTTATGTTTAGGTTATATTTATTTTAGTTTAGGTTTAGGTTTTTTTATTTATACATTTTGGGATTAGATTTTTTTTACTTTAGGGTTTAGTTTTTCTTATTTAGTTTTAGGTTTAATTTTTATGTTTATTATTCATGTTTAAGTTTTAAGTTTATTTTATTTTTATTTTAAGTTTAGTTTTTTATTTTATTTAGTGTTTTTTATTTTTTGTTTAGTTTAGGTTTTTATTTTTTTTATTTTAGTTTAGTTTTTATTTTTTATTTTATTTTATTTTTAGGTTTAGGTTTAGGTTATAATTTTATTTTATTTTATTTTTTATTTTATTTTGGTTTAAGTTTTATTTTTATTTTATTTTTAAGATTTATTTAGTTTAGGTTTAGGTTTTTAGGTTTTTAGGATTTAGGGTTTAGTGTTTAAGGTTTAGGGTTAAGGGTTTTAGGATTTAGGCTTTTAAGGTTTAGGGTTTAGGGTTAGGGTTTAGGGTTTAGGATTTAGGGTTTAGTGTTTAGGGTTTAGGGTTTAGGGTTTAGGGTTTAGGTTTATTTAGGGTTTAGGGTTTAGGGCTTAGGGTTTAAGGTTTAGGGTTTATCGTAAGCATAGGGTTTAGGGTTTTTATTTTTTTTTAAATTAACTATAACATTATGTTTAGGCTTTTTTTTGTTTATTAAGTTTATTTTTTTATTTATTTTAGTTTATTTTATTTTATATTTATTGTTTAGTTTATTTAGTTTAGGTTTATTTATTTTAGTTTAGGTTTTTTTGTAGTTTATTTTTTAGGTTTAGGTTTAGGTTTAGGTTTAATTTTTAGTTGAGTTTTATTTTTATTTTATTTTTTAAGTTTAGGTTATATTTTTTATTTTTATGTTTATGTCTATGCTTTTATTTTATTTTTTTAGGGTTAGGTTTTAGGTTTTTATTTTAGGTTTATTTTTAGGTTTTATTTTTTTATTTTAGGTTTAGGTTTAGGATTTGTTTATTTTATGTTTAGGTTTAGGTTTTATTTATTTTGGTTTAGTTTATTTTAGCTTATGTTTAGGTTAATTTTAGTTTGTTTATTTTTTTTATTTTTGGTTTAGGTTTTTTTTAGTTTAGGGTTTAGGTTTTAATTTTTATTTATTTTTAGGTTTTATTTCTAGTTTAATTTTTTAGGTTTAGGTGATTATTTATTATTTTATTTTTTATTTTGGTTTTATTTTAGGTTTATATTTACTTTTATTTTACATTTAGTTTTATTTTATTTAGGGTTTTTATTCTTAGGCTTATTTTGTTTTTTTAGCTTAGTTTAGGTTTTTATTTATTTTACTTTAGTTTTTCTTAATTATTTTATTTTATTTTTAGGTTTAAGTTTTGGTTTTAGTTTAGGTTTTTATTTTATTTAAGTTTAAGTTTATTTATTTATTTTATTTATTTTGTTTTTTTAGATTAGGTCTAGGTTTTTAGGGTTTAGGGTTTAGGGTTTAGGGTTTAGGGTTTAGGGTTTAGGGTTTAGGTTTAGGGTTAGTTTAGGGTTTAAGGTTTAGGGTTTTTTAGGGTTTAGGGTTTAGGGTTTAGGATTGTAGGTTTAAGGTTTAAGGTTTAGCGTTTAGGATTTAAGGTTTAGGGTTTAGGATTTAGGGTTTAGGTTTTTTTTAATTTAGGTTTAGGTTTATTTAGTTTATTTATTATTTATTTTAGTTTATTTTATTTTAATTTAGGTTTATTTTTTATTTTTATTTATTTTAGTTTATTTATTTTAGGTTTTTTATTTTATTTTATTTTTTAGGTTTAGGTTTAGGTTTATGTTTATTTTTAGTTTAGTTTTTATTATATTTTATTTTTTTATGTTTACATTTTATTTTTTATTTTTAGGTTTATGTTTAGGTTTTTATTTTATTTTTTTAGGTTTAGGTTTTAGGTTTTTATTTTAAGTTTATTTTTAGGTTTTATTTTTTAGTTTAGGTTTAGGTTTATTATTTGTTTATTTTGTTTAGTTTAGGGTTTAGGTTTAGTTTATTTTAAGCTTAGGTTTAGGTTTTATTTACTTTACTTTAGTTTATTTTATTTTAGGTTTAGGTTTATGTTTTTTACATTAGGGTTTAGGATTATTTTTATTTATTTTTAGGTTTATTTTTTATGTTTAGGTTTTTATTTAGTTTTATTTTATTATTATTTTTTTGAATTAAGTAAACGGGTAGTTTTAAGTTTATTTAGTATATTTAGTTTACTTTTAGTTATTTTGGTTTACTTTATTTTTTAATTTTATTTAGGTTTATTTTTTATATTTTATTTAGTTTAGTTTATTTGTTTTAGGTTTATTTATTTTAGTTTAGGTTTTTTATTTTAGTTTATTTTTTAGGATTAAGTATAGGTTTTTATTTTAGGTTTATTTTTAGGTTTTATTTTTTAATTTAGGTTTGGGTTTACTTTTAGCATATTTTATTTTATTTAGTTTAGGTTTATGTATAGGTTTATATTTTAAGTTTATGTTTAGGTTCTATTTATTTTAGTTTAGTTTATTTTAGTTTAGGTTTAGGTTTATTTTAGACTTTAGGGTTTAGGCATTAGGGTTTAGGGTTGAGGGTTTAGGATTTCAAGTTTAAGGATAGCTTGAGGTTTAGGGTTAGGTTAGGGTTTAGGCTTTAGGCTTTAGGATTTAGAGTTTTTAGGGTTTAGGGTTTGTTCAAAGATTAGGGTTTAGGGTTTTAGGGTTAAGGGTTTAGGATTAGGGTTAGGGTTTAGAGTCTAGTTTAGGATTAGTTTAGGGTTTAGGGTTTTTTAGGGTTTAGGGTTTAGTTAGGTTTAGGGTTTAGGGTTTATGGTTTAAGGTTTAGGATTTAGGGTTTATGTTTTAGGGTGTAGGGTTTAAGTTTTTTTTTAAATTAAGTAAACTGGTAGGTTTATGTTTATTTAGTTTATTTTTTATTTATTTTAGTTTTTTTCATTTTTTGTTTCTATTTAGGTTTATTTTTTATTTTTAATTAGTTTAGTTGATTTTTTTCATGTTTATTTATTTTAATTTATTCTTTAGGTTTAAGTTTAAATTTATATTTATTTATTAGTTTAGTTTTACTTTTATTTTGTTTTTTAGGTTTAGGTTTTATTTTTTATTTTTAGGTTTTGGTTTTTATTTTATTTTTTAAGGTTTGGGTTTTACGCTTTTATTTTAAGTATAGTTTTAGGTTTTACTTTTTAGTTTAGGTTTACCTTTATTTTTTGTTTATTTTATTTTATTTAGTTTAGGGTTTAGGTTTAGTTTATTTTAGGTTTAGGTTAAGGTTTTCTTTATTTTAGCTTAGTTTATTTTAGTTTAGGTTTAGGTTTTTTTATTTTGTATATTTTATATTTTGCTTTAGGTTTAGATATTTTTTTTGTTTAGGGTTTAGTCTTTATTTTTTATTTATTTTTATGTTTTATTTTTAGGTTTATTTTTTAGGTTTCAATTTTTATTTAGTTTTTATTTATTTTTATGTTTTATTTTACATTTGGGTTTTATTTTATTTATGTTTTTTATTATTTGGTTTATTTTGTTTTCTAGTTTAGTTTAGATTTTTATTTATTTTATTTTATTTTTAGGTTTAGCATTAGGTTTAGGTTTTAGTTTAGGTTTTCATTTTATTTATTTTATTTTATTTATGTTTACATTTTTTTATTTTTTTATTTTTAGGTTTTATTCAGTTTAGGTTTAGGTTTTTAGGTTTTTAGGGTTTAGGGTGTAGGGTTTAAGGTTTACGGTTTTGGGTTTAAGGTTTAGGGTTTAAGGTTGTAGGTTTTATGATTTAGTGTTTAGGGTTTAGTGTTTTATGATTTTGGGGTTAGGGTTTTGGGTTTTAGGGTTAGTTTTAGGGTTTAGGGTTTAGGGTTAGGGTTATTTTTATTTTTTTATATATTTTTATATTTTTATATTTTTTAAAATTAAGCAAAACTAGTAGGTTTAGGTTTAGTTAGTTGATTTAGTTTATATTTATTTAATTTAGTTTATTTTATTTTTCATTTTTATTTTAGTTTATTTTTATTTTAATTTAGTTTAGTTTATTTCTTTTAGGTTTATTTATTTTAGTTTAGGCTTTTTATTTTAGTTTATTTTTTAGTTTTAGGTTTAGGATTAAGTTTATTTTTTAGTTTATTTTTATTTTTATTTTATTTTTTAGGTTTAAGTTTTATTTTTTATTTTTAGTTTTAGGTTTAGGTTTTTATTTTAGTTTTTTAGGTTTAGGTTTTAGGTTTTTATTTTAGGTTTATTTTGAGGTTTTATTTTTTAGCTTAGGTTTAGGTTAATTTTTAGTTTATTTTATTTTATTTAGTTTTGGTTTTGGTTTAGGTTTTTTTTTATTTTAGTTTAATTTATTTTAGTTTACATTAGGGTTATTTTATTTTTATTTTAGGTTTAGGTTTTTTAAAAAAGTTTAGGGTTTAAGTTTTATTTTTTATTTAATTTTTGTTTATTTTTTAGGTTTAGGTTTTTATTTAGTTTTTATTTTATTTTATTTTAAGTTTATTTTAATTTTATTTTAGTTTTAATTTGATTTAGGTTTTTTATTTTTTAATTTAGTTTAGGTTTTTATTTATTTTATTTTATTTTATTTTTTATTTTTATTTTATTTTCTTTTTAGGTTTAGGTTTTGGTTTTGGTTTTTTTATTTATTTTATTTTTAGATTTTATTCAATTTAGATTTAGGTTTTTAGGGTTTAGGGTTTAGGGTTTAGTATTTGTGGTTTAGGTTTTATGATTTAGGGTGTTAGGGTTTAAGGTTTAAGGTTTATGGTTTATGGTTTTTAGGGTTTAGGTTTTAGGGTTTAGGGTTAGGTTTAGGGTTCATGTTTTAGTTTAGAGTTTAGGGGTTTTGGTATTTTTTAATAGAGAACAAATTCAGATTTAACATTTCTTGTTTTCTATTTCATCAACCAAGTAACACACCAAGTTTTCTAAGACACAAGTGGCGACACATAAAAAATGAGCATGCATAGAGCAAATCAAAAATCATAAATAACTAGAATCATCTCTACTATCAAGACACAATTCCATAAGCAATGGATCAGATCGATCGTTCTTCAGTTCCTCCAGTTCCCATTAGAACCACCTCGACCTATCGAGTAGCGAAATCCACTATCACATCTCTAATCTCTCCCTCCACCACCACCCTCTATCGCTCTTCGCCTCCTTAACTACTTTTACCTCCACCATATCCACCAACTAGATCTAGACTGAGCCTGATTGAGAGTGATGTTCCTGTCGTCAAGGTTCTGCCAATTCTTAGGGTTTAGGTTTAAGTTTATTAGACTTTAGGGTTTAAGTTTACTTTTTAATTTATTTAGTTACTTTAGGTTTAGGTTTAGGGTTTAGGGTTTAAGGTTTAGGGTTTAAGGTTAGGTTTGATTTAAAGTTTAGGGTTTAAGGTTTTAGGGTTTATGCTTTTAGGGTTTAGGGTTTAGGGTTTGGGGTTAGGGTTTAGAGTTTAGGGTTTAGGGTTTAGGGTTTATGATTTAAGGTTAAAGTTTTATTTTTTAATCAAGTAAACTGGTAGGTTTAGGTTTATTTAGTATATTTAGTTTATTTTTTATTTATTTTAGTTTACTTTATTTTTCATTTTTATTTATGTTTATTATTTATTTTTATTTAGTTTTGTTTTTTTATTTTAGGTTTTTTATTTTACTATACTTTTTAGGTTTCTATTTAGGTTAAGGTTTTTTTAGTTGTTTTTTATTTTTATTTTACCTTTTAGGTTTAGGTTTTATTTTTTATTTTTGGATTTAGGTTTAAGTTTTATTTTATTTTTTATGTTTAGGATTTAGGTTTTTATTTTAAATTTATTTATAGGGTTTATTTTTTAGTTTAGGTTTAGGTTTAATTTTAGTTTGTTGTATTTTATTTAGGTTTTTTTTGTTGAGGTTTTTTTTATTATTTGGTTTAGTTTAGGTTTTTAATTATTTTGTTTTTATTTATTTTTATATTTTCATTTTATTTTATTTTTAGGTTTAAGTTTAGGTTTTAGTTTAGGTTTTATTTAATTATTTTATTTTTATGTTTTTTCTAGTTTCGGTTTAGGTTTAGTTTTTTAGGTTTTTATGGTTTAGGGTTTAGGTTTTAGGGTTTATGGTTTAAGGTTTAGGGTTTAGAGTTTAGGGTTTTATGGTTTAGGGTTTAGAGTTAAGGTTTAGGGTTTACAGTTTAGTGTTTAGGCTTTAAGGTTTATAGTTTTTAGGGTTTAGGATTTAGGTTTTAGGGTTAGCAGGTTTAGGGTTAGGGTTTAGGATTTAGGGTTTTTTATCTGGGTTTTGGGTTTAGGGTTTAGGTTTTATAGTTTAGGGTTATGGGTTTATGGTTTTAGGGTTTAGGGTTTAAGGTTTAGGTTTTTAAGCTTTAGGTTTAGGTTTTAGGTTTAGGATTCAAGTTTTAGTTTAGGGTTTGGGTTTTGGTTTTTTTAATGAAATTTATTCAACATTTATTCTTTTGGATTTCATCAATAAAGTAACACCCTAAGTATTCTATGACAAAAGTGATGACATAGATAAAATATTAGGATGCATAGAGCCAATCAAAAACTAAAGATAATTATTTCATAAGCAGCAGATCAGATCTACCATTCTTCAATTTCTCCAATTCCCATGAACCACCGACCTGCAGGTAGCGGATTCTGCACCTTTTATAACCTTCTCCTCCTACATGACCACCACTACTCTGACCACCACCTTCATATCCACCACCTCCATATCCCCCATGACCACTGCGATAACCACCGCCTCCACCATCGCCTCCACCGCCAAATCTAGACTGAGCCTAGTTGGCGGTGATGTTCCTCCGGTGAAGGTTCTCCCCATTCTTACGATTTAGGATTATTTTTTAATTTATTTAGTTACTTTAGGTTTAGGTTTAGGGTTTGGGGTTTAGGGTTAAGGGTTTAGGATATAAGGTTTAGAGTTTTGGTTTTTTTTAAATTAAGTAAATCGGTAGGTTTAGGTTTATTTAGTTTATTTAGTTTATTATATATTTTTATTTAGGTGTATTTTTTATTTTTTATTTAGTTTAGTTTCTTTATTTTATGTTTATTTATTTTCATATAGGTTGTTTTATTTTAGGTTATTTTTTAGTTTAGGTTTAGGTTTATGTTTATTTTATAGTTTTATTTTTATTTCATTTTTTAGGTTTTGGTTTTATTTTTTATTTTTAGGTTTAAAGTTAGGTTTTTATTTTATTTTTTAGGTTTAATTTTTAGGTTTTTATTTTAGGTTATATTTTTTAGTTTAGGTTTAGGATTATTTTTAGTTTATTTTATTTTATTAAGTTTAGGTTTAGGTTTAGGTTTAGTTTATTTTAGGTTTAGGTTTAGGTTTTATTTTGCTTATATTATAATTTAGGTTTCAGTTTATCTTATTTTTTTAAGTTTAGGATTTTTTTTAGTTTAGGGATTCAATTTTTTTTATTTTTTTTATTTTTATGTTTAAGTTTTTATTTTATTTTTATTTTACTTTATTTTAGGTTTATATCTTTTTTATTTTATGTTTAATTTTTATTTTATTTAAGTTTTCTATCTCAAGTTTATTTTAATTTTTAGTTTAGTTTAGGTATTTATTTATTTTATTTTAGTTTAGTTTGATTAGTTTATTTTATATTACTTTTAGGTTTAGGTTTAGGTTTTAGTTTAAGTTTTTATTTTATTTCATTTTTTAATTTTATTTAAGTTTAGGTTTTTTATATATTTTATTTTTTTGTTTTATTTAGTTTAAGATTAGGTTTTTAGGTTTTAGGTTTAGTTATTTAGTGTTTAGGGTTTATTAGGGTTTAGGAATTTAGTTTTAGGGTTTAGGGATTAGGGTTAAGGTTTAGTTTATGGTTTTAGTTTAGGATTATGGTTTAGGGTTTAGGATTTAGGGTTTTATTTATTAGAGTTTAGGGTTTTTTTTTTAAATTAAGTTTATTAGTTAATTTAGTTTATTTTTATATATTTTAGTTTATTTTATTTTTTATTTTAATTTATGATTATATTTTTATTTTTATTTTGTTTAGTAGATTTATTTTGGTTTATTTATTTTAGTTATTTTAGTTTAGTTTTAGTTCATTTTTTTTAATTTATTTTTAGGTTTAGGTTTATTTTTATTTTATGTTAATTTATTTTAGATTAGTTTATTTTTTAGATTTAGGTTTATTTTTATTTTTATGTTTAGGTTTAGGTTTTATTTTTATTTTTTTTTTAGGATTAGGTTTTAGGTTTTATTTTGAGTTTAATTTTATGTTTTATTTATTTTTAGTTTAGGTTTAGGTTTAGGTTTATTTTTAGTTACTTTTATATTTAGTTTTATTTATATTTGTTTAGGTTTAGGTTTATTTTAGTTTGTTTATTTTATTTTTATTTTAGGTATAGATTTTTTTTGTTTAGGGTATAGGTTTTATTTTTTATTTATTTTGAGGATTTATTTTTATGGTTTTTTTAGGTTTAGGTGTTCATTTAGTTTTTATTTTATTTTATTTTAGGTTTCTTTAAGGTTTATTTTATTTTTAATTTTCGTTTAGTTTTCTTTTATTTAGGTTATTTTTTATGTTTATTTTATTTTATTTTAGTTTAGTTTAGCTTTTAATTTTATTTTATTTTTATTTTAAGTTTACTTTTTAATTTGTTTAGGTTTTTCATTTTTAGGTTTATTTTATTTTTTTAGTTTAGTTTTGGTTTTTATTTATTTTATTTTAGTTTATTTTTATTAGTTTATTTTATTTTATTTTTAGGTTTAGGTTTAAGTTTTTATTTTATTTAGTTTAAGGTTTTTTATATATTTTACTTTTAGGTTTTATTTAGTTTGGGTTTTGGTTTTTAGGTTTTAGGGTTTAGGGTTTAGGTTTTAGGGTTTAGGGTTTTAGGGTTTAGATTTTTAGGGTTTAAGGTTTAGGGTTAGGGTTTAGGGTTTAGGGTTTAGGGTTTAGGGTTTTTAGGCTTTAGGCTTTAGGGTTTAGGGTTTAAGGTGAGCTTAGGGTTTAAGATTTTTTAAAAAATAAATTAACTAAATAAGTTGGTTTAGGTTAATTTAGTTTATTTAGTTTATTTTTTATTTATTATAGTTTTTATATTGAAATTTTTATTTATGTTTATTTTTTATTTTTACTTAGATTTGTTTACTTATTTTATGTTTTTTTTTTAGTTTAGGTTTTGAATTTTAGTTTATTTTTAATGTTTAGGTTTAGGTTAAGGTTTATTTTTTAGTTGACTTTTAGTTTGATTTTATTTTTTATGTTTATGTTTTATTTTTTATTTTTAGGTTTAGGTTTTGGTTTTTATTTTTATTTTTTAGAGTTTAGAGTTTAGTGTTTAGGATTAAGGTTTTAAGGTTTAGGATTTGTTTTGTCAAAATTAAAGAAAAAAACCTGTAGGTTTAGGTTTGTTTAGTTTATTTTATATTTTTATTTAGGTTTATTTTTTATTTTTAATTAGCTTACTTTAGTTATTTTATTTTTTTAGGTTTAGGTTTTAGGTTTATTTTTAGGATTTATTTTTTAGTTTAGGCTTCAGTTAAATTTTAGTTTAGTTTTATTTTATTTAGTTTAGGGTTTAGGTTTATTTTAATTTAGGTTTAGATTTATTTTATTTTATTTATTTTAGGTTTAAATTTTTTTTTTAGTTTAGGGTTTATTCTTTATTTTTTATTTATTTCTAGGTTTATTTTTTAGGTTTAGGTTTTTATTTAGTTTTTAATTTAGTTTACATTAACTTTAGTTTTTTTTTTTTATGTATAGGTTTTATTTTATTTAGGTATTTAATTTTTAGGTTTATTTTATTTTGTAGCTTAGTTTAGGTTTTTATTTTTTATTTTTAGTGTTTTTTTATTTTTTATTTTCTATTATTATAGTTTAGTTTAGTTTTTAATTTTATTATATTTAGTTTATTTTTATTTATTTTACTTTATTTTATTTTTTATTTTTATTTAGGTTTATTATTATTTTTATTTAGTTTAGTTTATTTAATTTTATTTTAATTATTTTTATTTAGGTTTTTTTATTTTAGTCTATTTTTTACGTTTAGGTTTAGGTTTAGTTTTATTTTTTAGTATTTTTTAATTTAATTTTATATTTTATGTTTAGATTATATTTTTTATTTTTAGTTTTAGATTTAGGTTTTTATTTTTATTTTTTAGGTTTAGGTTTTAGGTTTTAATTATAGTTTTATTTTTAGTTTTTTTTCTAGTTTAAGTTTAGGTTTATTTTTAGTTTATTTTATTTTATTTAGTTTAGGTTTAGGTTTAGGTTTAGTTTATTTTAAGTTTAAGTTTAAGGGTCTTTTATTTTAGTTTAGTTAATTTTAGTTTATGTTTAGGCTTATTTTATTTTTATATTAGGTTTATGTTTTTTTAGATTAGGGTTTAAGTTTTATTTTTAATTTATTTTTAGGTTTTATTTTTAGGTTTATTTTTTAGTTTTAGGTTTTTATTTAGTATTTATTTTATTTTATTTGAGGTTTATTTTATTTTTATTTTAGGTTTAGTATTTATTTTAATTAGGTTTTTTATTTTTTAGTTTAGTTTAGGTTTTTATTTATTTTATTTTAGTTTAGTTTTAATTTTTATTTTATTTTCTTTTTTAAGTTTAGGTTTAGGTTTAGGTTTAGGTTGGGTTTTAGTTTATGTTTTCTTTTATTTATTTTGGTTTAGGTTTTAACTTTTTTAGGGTTTATGGTTTAGGGTTAGTTTAGGGTTTAAAGTTTAGGGTTTGGGGTTTAAGGTTTAGGGTTTAGGCTTTAGGGTTTAGGGTTTAGGGTTTAGGGATTTTAGGGTTTAGGGTTTAAGGTTTAGGTTTTTATTTAGGGTTTAGGTTTTTTTAGCAAAGAATAAAGTTGAATTCAACATTTCTTCTTTTCGATTTCATGAACCAAGTAACACACCAAATTTTCTAAGACACAAGCGATGACATAGATCAAAAATGGGTAAAAAATGAGGAAGCGTGAACAAATCAAAAGCCACGGATAACTAGAGCTGTCTCTATAAAGACCACAGTTCTATAAGTAGCGGCTTCGGATGGTCGTTCTTGGGTTTCTCCATTTACCCATCAAAACCACCTCTAGATCCCCACCACCATGCGATAATCCTCGCCTTGACTCCACTTGATCTGGAGCTTGGTTGTGATGATGTTCCTCATGATTCTACCCATTTTTTAGGGTTTAGGATTATTAGGTTTCAAAGTTTAGGTTTAATTTTTAATTAATTTAGTTACTTTAGTGTTAGGTTTAGGGTTTGGGGTTTAGGGTTTAGGGTTTAGGGTTGTAGCTTCTAGGGTTTAAGGTTTAGGGTTTTATTTTCTTTTTTATTTTTTTCCTTTTTTTTCATAGGGTTTAGGGTTTTAGGGTTTAGGCTTTAGGGTTTACTGTTTAGGGTTTAGGGATTTAGGGTTTAGGGTTATGGTTTTTTTAATTATTTTAAAATTAAGTAAACCAGTAGGTTTAGGTTTATCAGTTTATTTTTTATTTTTTATAGTTTATATTATTTTTATTTTTATTTAGGTTCAATTTTATTTTTATTTTGTTTAGTTTATTTATTTTAGGTTTATTTATTTTAGTTTAGATTTTTCATTTTAGTTTAATTTTTAGGTTTAGGTTAAGCTTTAGGTTTATTCTTTAGATTAAGTTATTTTTTCTTTATTACTTTTAGATTTAGGATTTATTTTTTATTTTTAGGTTTAGGTTTAGTTTTTTATTTTATTTTTTTAGGTTTAGATTTTAGGTGTTTGTTTTAGGTTTATTTTTAGGTTTTATTTTTTTAGTTTATATTTAGGTTTATTTTTAGTTTATTTTATTTTATTTGAGTTTTCTATTCTTACATTTATTTTATTTTTTAGTTTAGTTTAGGTTATTATTTATTTTATTTTAATTCATTTTTAGGTTTAGGTTAAGTTTTAGTTTAGGTTTTATTTATTTATTTTATTTTTAGTTTTTATTAAGCTTTGGTTAAGGTTTTTAGGATTTTAGGTTTTTAGGATTTTAGAGTTTCGGGTTTAGCTAAAGGGTTTAGAGTTTAGGGTTTTAGGGTTTAGGGTTTTAGGGTTTTAGGGTTTAGGGTTTAGTGTTAGGGTTAGATTAGGGAGTTTATGGTCAAATTTAGGTTTAGGGTTTAGGGTTTAGGCTTTAGGGTTTAGGGTTTAGGGTTCAGGGTGAGTTTAGGGTTTAAGGTTTGGGGTTTTAGGGTTTAGGTTTTAGGGTTTAAGGTTGGGTTTAGGGTTTAAGTTTTAGGGTTTTAGGTGGTAGGTTTAGGGTTTAGGGTTAGTTTTAAGGTTTGGGGTTTAGAGTTTAGAGTTTAGTGTTTAGGATTAAGGTTTTAGGGTTTAGATTGTTTTCAAATTTCAAAATAGGTTTTTTTTTAGTTTATTTTATATTTTTATTTAGGTTTATTTTTTATTTTTAATTAGCTTACTTTAGTTATTTTATTTTTTTAGGTTTAGGTTTTAGGTTTATTTTTAGGTTTTATTTTTATTTTATTTATCTTAGGGTTTATGTTTAGTTTATTTTGGGTTTAGGTTTAGGTTTTATTTATTTAGTTTAGTTTAGTTTAATTTATGTTTAGGTTTATTTTATTTTATTTATTTTAGGTTCAATTTTTTTTTTTTTTTTTAGTTTAGGGTTTATGCTTTATTTTTTATTTATTTCTAGGTTTATTTTTTAGGTTTAGGTTTTTATTTAGTTTTCAATTTAGTTTACATTAAGTTTAGTTTATTTTTATTTTATGTATAGGTTTTATTTTATTTAGGTATTTTATTTTTAGCTTTATTTTATTTTGTAGCTTAGTTTAGGTTTTTATTTTTTATTTTTAGTTTTTTTATTTTTTATTTTCTATTATTTTAGTTTAGTTTAGTTTTTAATTTATTATATTTAGTTTATTTTTATTTGTTTTACTTTAATTTATTTTTTATTTTTATTTAGGTTTATTATTATTTTTATTTAGTTTAGTTTATTTAATTTTATTAAAATTATTTTTATTTAGGTTTTTTTATTTTAGTTTATTTTTTACATTTAGGTTTTGGTTTAGTTTTATTTTTTAGTATTTTTTAACTTAATTTTATATTTTATGTTTAGATTATATTTTTTATTTTTAGTTTTAGATTTATGTTTTTATTTTTATTTTTTAGGTTTAAGTTTTGGGTTTTAATTATAGGTTTATTTTAGTTTTTATTTTCTAGTTTAAGTTTAAGATTATTTTTAGTCTATTTTATTTTATTTAGTTTAGGTTTAGGTTTAGGTTTAGTTTATTTAAGTTTAAGTTTAAGGTTCATTTATTTTAGTTTAGTTAATTTTAGTTTATGTTTAGGATTATTTTATTTTTATCTTAGGTTTATGTTTTTTTTTTTAGTTTAGTTTTATTTTTAATTTATATTTATGTTTTATTTTTTGGTTTATTTTTTATGTTTAGGTTTTTATTTAGTATTTATTTTATTTTATTTGAGGTTTATTTTATTTTTATTTTAGGTTTAGTATTTATTTTAATTAGGTTTTTTATTTTTTAGTTTAGTTTAGGTTTTATTTATTTTATTTTTTGTTTAGTTTAATTTTTATTATATTTTCTTTTGTTATAGGTTTAGGTTAAGGTTTAGGTTTAGGTTTTAGTTTATGTTTTTCTTTTTTTTTTTTTTTTGGTTTAGGTTTTTAACTTTTAAGGGTATATGATTTAGGGTTAGTTTAGGGTTTAAAGTTTGGGGTTTGGGGTTTAGGGTTTAGGGTTTAGGGTTTAGGGATTTTAGGGTTTAGGGTTTAGGGTTTAGGTATTTTTTTTAACAAAGAATAAAGTAGAATTTAACATTTCTTCTTTTCCATTTCATGAACCAAGTAACACACCAAATTTTCTTAGACACTGGCGATGACATAGATAAAATGGGTAAAATGAGCAAGCAAGCATAGAAATCAAAAGCCTTGGATAACTAAACTCTCTACTATAAAGACAGTTCTATAAGCGTGCTCGGATCTTAGTTCTTGGTTCTCCATTTCCCATCAAAACCACCTCGATCTCTCGGCGATCCACCCACATATCCCGATCTCTCCCTCCTCCACCACCATGTAACCTCGTGGCTCCTCCCTTCCATAACCACCATTGCTCGACTACCTTCATATCCAGCACCTCTAAATCCCCACCACCACTATGATAATCACCGCCTCACCTTGACTCCACCAGATCTAGGCGAGCTTGGTTGATGATGTTCTACCATCATGATTCTACCCATTTTTTAGGGTTTAAGTTCATTAGGTTTCAAAGTTTAGGTTTATTTTTAATTAATTTAGTTACTTTAGTGTATGGTTTAGTGTTTGGGGTTTAGGATTTAGGGTTTAGGGTTGTAACTTTTAGGGTTTAAGGTTTAGGGTTTTATTTTCTTTTTTATTTTTCTCCTTTTTTTCATTGGGTTTAGGGTTTAGGGTTTAGGGTTTTAGGGTTTAGGCTTTAGGGTTTATTGTTTAGGGTTTAGGGATTTAGGGTTTAGGGTTAGGGTTTTTTTAATTATTTTAAAATTAAGTAAACCAGTAGGTTTAGGTTTATCAGTTTATTTTTTATTTTTTTTAGTTTATATTATTTTTATTTTTATTTAGGTTCAATTTTATTTTTATTTAGTTTGTTTATTTATTTTAAGTTTATTTATTTTAGTTTGGATTTTTCATTTTAGTTTAATTTTTAAGTTTAGGTTAAGCTTTAGGTTTATTCTTTAGATTAGTTTTATTTTTTTTATTACTTTTAGATTTAGGTTTTATTTTTTATTTTTAGGTTTAGGTTTAGTTTTTTATTTTATTTTTTTAGGTTTAGATTTTAGGTGTTTGTTTTAGGTTTATTTTTAGGTTTTATTTTTTTAGTTTATATTTAGGTTTATTTCTAGTTTATTTTATTTTATTTAGTTTAAGTATAGGTTTAGGTTTAGTTTATTTTAAGTTTAGGTTTTGATTTTATTTATTTTAGTTTAGTCTATTTTAGTTTAGGTTTATTTTATTTTTATTTTAGGTTTAGGTTTTTTTTAGTTTAGGGTTTAGGCTTTATTTTTTATTTTTAGGTTTGTTTTTTAGGTTTAGGTTTTTATTTAGTTTTTTTTATATTATTTTAGGTTTATTTTATTTTTATTTTTGTTTTAGTTTTTATTTTATTTAGTTTTTTGATTTTTAGTTTAGTTTGGTTTTAATTTATTTTATTTTAGTTTAGTTTTAAATTTTTATTTTATTTTCTTTTTAATTTTAGGTTTAGGTTTAGGTTTGGGTTAATGTTTTAGTTTATGTTTTTATTTTATTAAGGTTTAGATTTAATTTATTTATTTTATTTTTATGTTTTATTTAGTTTAGGTTTAGGTTTTTAGCTTTTTAGGGATTAGGATTTAGGGTTTGGGGATTTTAGGGTTTATGGTTTATGGTTTAGGGTTTAAGTTTAGGTTTAGGCTCAAGTTTTAGTTTATATTTTTATTTTATTTTATTTTATTTATTTTGGTTTAGGTTTTTTTATTTATTTTATTTTTAAGTTTTATTTAATTTTGGTTTATGTTTTTAGCTTTTTATGGTTTAGGGTTTAGGGTTAGTTTAGGTTTTATTTTACTTAATTTACTTTTATTTCAGGTTTACATTTTTTCTAAGTTAGGGTTTATGTTATGTTTTTTATTTATTTTTAGGTTTTATTTTTATTCTTATTTTTTAGGTTTAGGTTTCTATTTAATTTTTATTTTATTTTATTTTAGGTTTATTTTATTTTTATTTTATGTTTAGTTTTTATTTTCTTTAACTTTTTTATTCTTCACTTTATTTTATTTTTTAATTTCATTTTGGTTTTATTTATTTTATTTTAGTTTACTTTTATTAGTTTATTTTATTTTATTTTTAGGTTTAGATTTAGGTTTTAGTTTAGGTTTTGGTTTTTTAATATATATATATATATTTTTTTTTTTTTTATATATTTTTTTCTTTATTTTTTTTTTTAGCTTTATTTAGTTTAAGTTTAGGTTTTAGTCAGGTTTAGGGTTTAGGGTTTAGAGTTTAGGGTTTAGTGTTTTTGGGTTTAAGATTTAGGGTTTAGTGTTTACGCTTTAGGGTTTAGGGTTTAGGGTTTTTAGGATTTGGGGTTTAGGTTTTTTTTTTAAAATATAATGTAAATCAATAGGTTTAGGTTTATTTAGTTTATTTAGTCTAATTTTTATTTATTTTAGTTTATTTTATTTTTTATTTTTATTTAGGGTTTAGGGTTTAGATTTTAGGGTTTTAGGTTTTGGGTTTATGGTATAGGGTTTTAGGATTTAGGTTTTAGGGTTTAGGGTTTAGTGTTTAGGGATTTTAGAGTTTAGGGTTTAGAGTTTAGGGTTTACATATTTGGTTTAAGGTTCAAGTTTTAGTTTAGGGCTTAGATTTTTATTTTTTTTTAATAAAGAATAATATTAGATTCAACATTTCATCTTTTCAATTTCATCAACAAAGTAACACACCAAGTTTTCTAAGACACAAGGGATGACATTGATAAAAAATGAGGACACATAGAGGAAATCAAGAAACCTAGATAACTTGAACTGTCTTTATTGTAAAGATGCAGTTCCACAAGTAGCAGATCAGAATGACCATTCTTATTTCTCGGTTCCCATGAAGCTCTCTGTAGAAAAATCCACCATCGTATCCCCGATCTCTCCCTCCACCATGACCACGGTTGTAACCTCCGTCTGTCCTCTCGCCTCCATAACTACCATTGCTCCGACCACCACCTCCAGATCTCCACCACCGATAACCGCCACCTCCACCTTCGCCTCCACCATAAGATCTAGATTGAGCCTGGTTGATGGTGATGTTCCTGTCATCAAGGTTCTACCCATTCTTAGGGTTTAAGTTTAGGTTTAGGTTCAGGTTTAGGTTTATGAGGTTTTAGGGTTTAGGTTTATTTGTTAATATATTTAGTTACTTTAGGTTTAGGTTTAGGGTTTGGGGTTTAGTGTTTAAGGTTTAAGGTTTAGGGTTAGGGTTTAACATTTAGGGTTTAGGATTTAGGGTTTTAAGATTTATGCTTTTAGGGTTTACAGTTTAGGGTTAGGGTTTAGGGTTTAAGGTTTAGGGTTTTTTAGGGTTTAAGGTTCAGGGTTTAGGGTTTAAGGTTTAGGGTTTAGGGTTTATGGTTTTTTTAAAAATTAAGTGAACTAATAGGTTTAGGTTTATTTATTTTTTTATTTATTTTAGTTTATTTATTTTTTATTTTTATTTAGTTTAGCACATTTGTTTTAGGTTTATTTATTTTATTTTAAGTTTTGTATTTTAGTTTATTTTCTAGGTTTAGGTTTAGGTTTAAGTTTATTTTTTAGTTGGGTTTTATTTTTATTGTATTTTTTATGTTTAGGTTTTATTTTTTATTTTGAGTTTTAGGTTTAGGTTTTTATTTATTTATTTTTGTTTAGTTTTAGGTTTAGGGTTATTTTGAAGATTTATTTTTTAGTTTAGGTTTAGGTTAATTTTTAGTTTATTTTATTTTATTTAGTTTAGGTTTAGGTTTAGGTTTAGTTTATCCATTTTAGTTTAGTTTATTTTAGTTAAGGTTTAGGTTTATTTTATTTTTATTTTAGGTTTAGGTTTTTCTTTTAGTTTAGGGTTTAAGTTTTATTTTTTATTTAGTTTATGTTTAGGTTTTTCATTAGTTTTTATTTTATTTTATTTTAAGTTTATTCTAATTTTATTTTACATCTATTTTTTATTTTATTTAGGTTTTTTAATCTTAGGTTTATTTTATTATTTAGTTTAGTTTAGGTTTCAATTTTATTTATTTTAGTTTAGTTTTTTTAGTTTAGTTTATTTTATTTTTATATGTAAGATTTAGTATAGGTTTTTATTTTATTTTGTTATTATTTTAATTTAGGTGTAAGTTTTTTAAAATATTTTATTTTTAGGTTTTATTTAGTTTAGGTTTAGTTTTTAAGAATTTTAGGGTTTAGGGTTTAGGGTTTAAAGTTTTTTAAAAAAATTAAGTAATTTGTTAGGTTTAGAATTTTATTTTATTTTATTTTTTATTTTATTTAGGTTTAGGGTTTTTTATATTTTTAGTAGTAGGTTTTATTTAGTTTAGGTTTAAGTTTTAAGGTTTTTAGGGTTTAGGGTTTATGCTTCAAAGTTTTAGCCTTTAGGCTTTTAGGGTTTAGGGTTAGGGTTTAAGATTTAGGGTTTAGGGTATATGGTTTAGCGTTTAGCGTTTAGGCTTTAAGGTTTAGGGTTTTTAGGGTTTAGCATTTTTTTTAAAAAAAATAAGTAAACCGTTAGGTTTAGATTTATTTATTTTATTTTTGTTTATTTTATTTTATTAGATAATTTATTTTTATTTAGGGTTTAGGGTTTAGGGTTTAGGGTTTAGGGTTTAAGATTTTAGGGTGTGGGGTTTAAGGTTTTTTAGGGTTTAGGGTTTAGGGTTTAGGATTTAGGGTTTATGACTTCTTTTTTTTAAATAAAAAAATAATGTAAACTAGTATGTTTAGGTTTATCTAGTTTATTTAATTTATTTTTTATTTTAGTTTATTTTTTTATATATTTATTTAGATTTATTTTTTATTTTTATTTAGTTTAGTTTATTTATTTTAGGTTTTATTTTAGTTTAGGTTTTTTATTTTACTTTATTTTTTAGGTTTAGGTTTAGGTTTAGGTTTAGGTTTAGTTTTCTTTTTTAGTTGATTTTAATTTTATTTTATTTTTTTGGTTTAGATTTTATTTTTTATTTTTAGGCTTAGGTCTAGGTTTGTATTTATTTTTTTAGGTTTAGGTTTCATGATTTTATTTAAAGGTTATTTCTAGGTTAATATTTTTTTAGTTTAGCATTAGGTTTATTTTTGCTTTACTTTATTTTAATTTGTTTAGGTTTAGGTTCACATTTTGTTTATTTTAGGTTTAGGTTAGGTATTATTTATTTTAGTTTAGTTTATTTTAGTTTAGGTTTAGGTTTATTTTATTTTTATTTTAGGTTTAGGTTTTTTAATTTATGGTTTAGGTTTTATTTTGTATTTATTTTAATGTTTTATTTTTAGGTTTATATTTTAGGTTTAGGTTTGTATTTTGTTTTTATGAAGTTTTTATTTTATTTAATTTTAAGTTTATTTTATTTTTATTTTTAGTTTACTTTTTATTTTATTTGGGTTGTTTATTCTTAGGTTTAGTTTGTTTTTTATTTTAGTTTAGGTTATAATTTATTAATTTTAGTTAGTTTTAAAAGTTTATTTTATCTTATATTTATGTTTAGGTTTAGGTTTTTGTTTTATTTTATTTTGTTATTTTATTTCGGTTTAGGTTTAGGGTTTTTGATTTTATTTTATCTTATATTTTAGTTTGTTTTATTTATATTTTAGGTTTAGGTTTTCATTTAGTTTTTATTTAATTTTAGATTTATTTTATTTTATTTTCCATTTAGTTTTTATTTTATTTAGGTTTATATTTTTTTAGTTTAGTTTGGGTTTTTGTTTATTCTATTCTATTTTATTTTGATTAGTTTATTTTATTTTATTTTAAGGTTTAGGATTAGGTTTTAGTTTAGGTTTTTATTTTATTTGATTTTTATTTTATTTTTTTTAGGTTTATTTCTTTATTTTATTTTCCCAATTTATTTAGTTTAGGTTTAAGTTTTTAGGTTTTTAGGGTTTCATGATTAGGGTTTAGGGTTTAGGGTTTTAGGTTTAGTTTAGTTTACGGTTTAAGGTTTAGGGTTTAGGGTTTTGTATTTAGGCTTTAAGGTTTAAGGTTTTAAGGCTTTAGGGTTTAGGGTTAGCTTAGGGTTTAAGGTTAGTTTAGGGATTAGGGTTTAGGGTTTAGAGTTTAGGCTTTATGGTTTTGAATTTTTATGGTTTAGGGTTTAGGGTTAATTTAGGGTTTAGGGTTTCATATTTTAGGGTTTAAGGTTTATAGTTTAGGGTTTAGGGTTTAGGTTAGGGTTTAGGGTTTAGGTTTTAGGGTTTAGTTTAGGGTTTTTAGGTTTTATTTAGTTAGTTTAAGTTTACGGTTTAAGGTTAGTTTTAGGGCTTAGGGTTTAGGGTTTAGGATTTAGGATTTAGGGTTTAGGGTTTAGGATTTTTTTAAAGAATAAATTAAGTAAACGGTAAGTTTAAGTTTATTTAGTTTATTTTTTATTTTTTTGTTTATTTTTTTTTTTCATTTTAATTTAGGTTTATTTTGTATGTTTATTTAATTTATTTTATGTTTATTTATTTTAGTTTAGGTTTTTAATTTTAGTTTATTTTTAATGTTTTGGTTTTGGTTTATGTTTATTTTTTAGTTTAGTTTTATTTTTATTTTATTTAATGTTTAGTTTTTATTTTTTATTTTTTGGTTTAGGTTTAGGTTTTTATTTTATTTTTTTAGGTTTAGGTTTTAGGTTTTTAGTTTAGGTTTATTTTAATTTTTTTTTTAAATTTAAGTTTAGGTTTATTTTTAATTTATTTTATTTAGTTTAGTTTAGGGTTTAAGTTTAGTTTATTTTTAGTTTAGGTTTAGGTTTTTTTGCTTAGTTTATTTTAGTTTAAGTTTATGATTATTTTGTTTTGTTTATTTTAGGTTTAGGTTTTTCTTGGTTTAGGGTTTAGGTTTTATTTTTTATTTATTTTTATGTTCAATTTTTAGGTTTATTTATTATGTTTATGTTTTTATTTATTTTTTATTTTATTTATTTTAGGTTTATTTTATTTTTATTTTACGTTTAGTTTTTATTATATTTAGTATTTTTATTTTTAAGTTTATTTTTTTATTTTAGTTTAGTTTAGGCTTTTATTTATTTTATTTTAGTTTAATTTTTATTTTATTTTATTTTTGGGATTAGGTTTAGGTTTAGGTTTATGTTTTAGTCTAGTATTTTTTATTTTATTTTATTTTTTATTATTTTTAGGTTTTCACTTTTTTATTTATTTTTCTTTTAGGTTTTATTTAGTTTAGGTTTAGGCTTTTAGGTTTTTAGGGTTTAGGGTTTAGGGTTTGGGGATTAGGGTTTAAGATTTAGGGTTGTAGGTTTTATGGAATAGGGTTTAGGGTTGTTAGGGTTTAGGGTTTGGTGTTTGGGTTTTGGGTTGAGGTTTTAGTTTATGGTTAGGGTTTTTCTTTTTTGTTTTGTTTATTTTAACAACGAACAAAATTTAGATTCACCATTTCTTATTTTGAATTTCATCAACCAAGTAACAAACGAGGGAAGTGAGGTAATCAAATGACATCCTTGTGGCTAGCTAAAGCCTTATGTTCAGGATATCCGGTTTATACTCATTACCATTCATTCTTATATAAATCAATAAATGAATAGAGGAAAGAAATCAACATTCATACACTTAGCTATAAGCACATGCATTTCTTATGTATTTATAACTAGCATCATAACACATATTATTATTCATTTATAAGCTTTTGAAAAATACATTTTGATTTAATAATTACATAGGCATATATTAAATTAAATCAACACATGCAAGCATAAAGAAAATCCATTTTATTTTACTTGATTTTCAAGAGATGGATGCATGAATTTAGATGACATACCAAATTTAACATGATTGTAAAGAAGACACTCAAATCTAAGCATGTGATTCATTTAACCAAACTAGTTCTTAAGGACAATCAAATCAAACAAGATTATTTAAAGCAAACAAAAGCTTTTTTTATTAATTAAGTTTTGGATTTGATTTGATTTAAAAAGGAGAAGAGAAATCATCACTTGTTGTTTTAAACCAATTCAACATTAGTGATTGATTTAATTTAAGGAAATGTAATTAAGTTGATTTTATGGGTTATTAAGTTGAACCCTTAATTGGATGAATTAATTAACCTTACCAATGTCACCTTGTAATTAACTAAATAATTATGAGCCAACATGATATGCATGGAAAATAAACTTGCAATGATCTAGGAAGTAAAGAGGCCTAATGCAATTAGTTCATGATTAATAGTTAATTAGATTAGAGACTTAATTAATTTCTCTTATGGTTCTCCACATATGGACTAACCATAATTTCATTAAACTCCTTTAGGTTATTAAACACCTAAAGATCTACCCCATGATTTAATTAATTAGGTCTTATGTGATTATGATTTCAATTTGATTGTGATTTTACTTAATTAGTTAAATCTTAAATAATTTTATTTTAAAAGGGTGAAATGACCTTGGAAAGGGTCATTCCTAGTTCACTTTTTGAATAATGATTAATAAACTTAATTAACTAATTTATTACTAATCATGGCATTAATTAATCATTAATTAAAAGAGTAGTTAAGGTTTAATTAGTCAATTTTCTTAACTAAGTGAGCAATAAATCCCAAGAAAATAATGGGAGGCAGTTCCCATTAAATTAATCCACAAAATTTAGGATTAATTTTTAGTAATTAGTAATTGAACTAATTAATTTTGTAATTAAACCTTATTACAATTCAAAATTAGTTAAAATCATTTTAATTAATTCTCCTCTGAAATACCTTTAAAATGAGTATTTATTTGTATTTTTTCTATGATTTTCTTTTTTTTAGAAGTTTCATTAAAATGATTAATTAAGCCTTTAAAACTAACCTATTGGCCATGTGGCATCTTGGCGTGGTGCACTTTCCACATGACACTAACATTTGGTTTGGTAAAACTTATTAAACTCGGTTTTGTGGAGTGGATTTTCATCCACCATCCGATAGATCGGCTACAATCCCACAGCTTAATAGAATTAAATCAGATTGATCTAGTGGATTTAATCATGATTGTCCATCTCGACATGGCTAGGGATGGTGCATGCAAAGTATATTTGAGTTTGATGGAGAAATGAAAGTTAGGTTTAAAATGGGAGTGTCTATTTTGGGACTACTTAATGGCATTTTCGAGGAATGAGCTTGGTAGCTTAAGAAATTAGTGGCTCATCTTGTGTAGCTATGGCTATGAGGAATGATTTTTGTGTGTGTTTGCATGAAAATAATGGGGTGTATTCCCCCCTTCTTCTTGATTGGATGTGAGATCAAGTTTGGCTTCTAGTGGCTTCCATCTCAGAGCCATGGGTGGCGAGGAGGAGGTGAGTTGGCTTGGCTTGGTTGGTTGAAGGTTTGGTCTTTGTAGGAGGAATCATGGGTGTTTTATGGGTTTCAAATGCTCTAATGGGAGGGTGACATGATTTCACCTCCCATGGGTCATGTAACCCAACCACCACTTAGTCGGGTTAGGTGTCCAGGTTTATAGGTGGACCATTGGGAGATTACCAAGTGGCCAAGAAAAGGAAATGACTACTTACATGGGTGATTTGTCTCATGTGATACCCTTGACCCAAAGGTAGAATGATCATTTAGCATTAGATTTGATTTAGGCAATTTCACATTAGCCAAAAGTGGGTTAGCCAAAATTTCAAGTCAATTGGAGTTGATTTGGTTTAGTTTGGCTCAATTTGACTCATTTAGGTCAAATTTGGTTATAGGTCAAGTTGAAATTAGTCAAATTGGGTCAAACCAAGGGTTAGGTTAAGTTCATATGATCATTTAGGATGTTTTTTTATTTGGTTTGCTTTAGTTTGGCTTAGATTTAATATTGGCTCATTTGAATTCATTTGGGTCAAATAAGTTAAGTTGACCAATTTGACTAAATTAGACAAATTAGATTGGGTGTTGGTTGTAGTTTAGTTGACTAATTAAAGATGATTTTAAGCTTTGGTTTTAATTAATTTGGATTGGTTTTGATTTATGCCAACTTGAACCATTATGGGCTAAGTAGATTAGTAGGTTCAATTGTGTATAATCATGGCTTTGGTAAAATTCAACAATCAATTTGAAATGAACTTGAGCCATTGGTTGCAATCAATTTGGTTTATATTTTGATTTTACCCAATTTAGTCTTTTAGGTCAATGGTCAACTTGGGTCAAGGGCCAATTGGGTTTGGTTTGACTTAGTTGAAGGTCAAGTCATATTCAAATATTGATTTTGATTTGGTATGAATCATTATTTTCAAGGGATTTGACTTAGGTTACAATTTGGCTAGTTTGGGTTCATATGGGTTAAGGGGTTGACATGGTCAAATGACCAAGTTGACTTTCTTTGACCCAATTTGTGATAATTTAGCAACCTAGGGTGATCAATCATGATGGGAGATTTTGATGGGCTTGGTTCAATCAATTTGGGTAGGACTATTAGAACTTGGCTGATAGGTAAAATTGGCCACTTTTGTTCAAATTAGATTTTAATTTTGGGTTGAGGTTAGTTGAGTTTATATATGGATTTGGGATTGATATATAAATTCTTTAAATGGGTTTTGATTAATTTGAACATTTCAAGACAAAAGGGTTAAGTTGGGTTTGACAGGTTAATTTAGTTTGGCTTGATTATTGTAGATTTCATTTATATTTATGAATATAGTTGAAGGTATGATTGATTCTTAAGAAAATCAATTGAATTTGGGTTTTGGAATGAAGGAAGGAATTTAGACCATAGTGTTTTGTCATGTGGCTTTGGTTTGATTTTGATTTGATTTAGTGATGATTTAAATGTATATTTCATTTAAATTTGATGATTGAAAATATGAATTTATTATTTCTTAATTTGGATTATTTGGCTAAGTCCATGGAATAGGTGATATGGCTTATGAAGGGTTTTGATTTAATTTGATTTTGTTTGATTTAGTTTTGAGCATTTGAATGTAGTTTTGATCATCCTCATGTCATTTGTCCAATCCTTGCACCAACAACGAAGCTGAATATGAGGGTCTGATTTCTTGTATAGAGTTAGCCTTTACTCTAAGCATCTAGAACATCAATATTTTGGAGATTCTTAACTAATTATCAACCAAATCGCTCCTACAAGGTTATAAAGCCCAAGCTCCATCATTACCACAAGTGCACCATTAAGTTCTTGGCCTAAATCCTAAGTTACCATTTATAAGATTTCGAGGAGAGAACATCATAGCGTATGCTTTAGCCAAACTTTCGAGTTGGTATGTCAGGAGGATGAGTACATATCCATAAAGGTCCAAAATAGATAAGTATTATCCCTGCACTTGTGGATGGTCTCTTTTAGGTCTTTCAATCATATGTGGTTACATTATTAATACAAGCACGAATCCCATAAGATCATGACTGAGGTACACTTAGGATTATGTGGAGCTAACCAATCTGGTCCAAAGATGAAAGCCAAGATCAAGATCTTTATGGTACTATTGGCCATTGATGATAAAATAATACATGGATACGGCTAGGTGATGCCACCAATGTGAAATACATTGTGGTCCCAAATAACTTTAACATACATCATACATTGGACTCATGGCCATTCAGTGTTGGGGTACCAAGATTGGGTCCATTGATCCTCCTTCTTTCAAGGGTCATGTTCATCTTAGTGGTTACTAACTACTTTTCCAAATGGGGGAAGGTGATTTTGCTCAAAGAGTTCACAGCTCAGCATGTTCTTCAATTTTTTAGGAACCATATTATATATAGGTTCGGGGTGCCTCGATAAATTATATCTGATAATAGTACTGCATTCAAAAGCACTGAGATCATAAACTTTGCAAAGAGGCACATCATAGATTGGAAATATTCTACCATCAACTACATGAGGTAAAATGGCTTAACAAAAGCCTTCAATAAAACTCTCATCCAAATACTGAAGAAGACACTCGATAATGACAAGCGATAGTGACATGAGCAATTAGTTAAAGCCTTGTGGGCTTATCGCACTACTTGTAGAACTCCAACTCAATCTACTCCTTTCTCCTTAGTGTATAGGTCTAAAGCCGATCTACCATTAGATGTCCCATCACTAAGGATAGCATTTTGGTAAGATCAATAGAGCAAAACACCAAGTTATGGTTAGAAGAGCTTGAAGGTTTGGAAGAGAGACACCTGCGGGCATGCCAAAACCTTGAGTTATAAAAAGCTAAAATGATTCAATCTCACAACAAGTTGGTCCATTTTAGAGCTTTTCAAGATTGATCGTTGCACATCGATGGGCACCTTAGGTTGGTTGGTTCTCAGTATGCCAATGGATACACCTTAGGTTGGTTGGTTCTCTCACCTTAGAATACACCACTCATGGCAGGTGTAAGTTTGCAACACTTTCTCCTTGAGGTGACCACCGTACACCTTAGGATAATGCCCCTAGCAGCACCTCATTTGTGGGCACTATATTTGGTTCACATTTTTTGTGACCCCATTTAGAAAATACTCGGGTAACTATCAGATTGGACAATTCCTCTTTTCTAGTAACCACCTTGGTTTAGAATCATCATGGATGTGATTCTCCTTTGGTCTAGTAAATTTGAGATAGGTAAAGGCTGACATAGCCCCTTCTCAGTGTGGTCCCTTATACACTGAAAGGGTCTATGTAAACATATAAAAAAATATATATTCACTTGTGGATTAGGAGAACACCCCTAGCGGTACCTTTTCCCAAGCAGACATCTTATCTTTAGGGTAGTGTCAGCAAAACTCCCTATAAGAATCGCCTGACTTTTCTTGAATTGATATAAGTCCACAACGACATTCACTCAGTAGTCTCCCCTAAGTCAGGTTATATTTATTATGCTACAAATAGGTCACCTAGTGGTTTCTCCCTGCTTTAGAAGATGTAAGTCTACTACCTTCTTACAACTATTACACACCAAAAGGCAACCCCTTAAGTTGGCTAGTTCTAGCCCACGTCCAATAGTCTATCATTTTGGATTTGTAAATCTAAGATAGGACAAGTTTTATATAGCCTCTTCTCAGTGGGTCCATCACACACCGACATGGTCCATAAATTAAATCTATCAAATTTGACCAAGTTCACATCCCCAGCAGATATGCCCTCAATTTGAAATAAAACTAAACCAAATAAACCATATCAAATCAAATGAAATTAAAATTAAATTAATCTTAACCACGTGTGAGTTGACATAAGTCCCCAGTGACAATCACTCAGTAGTTTCCCTAGGTCAAGTTTGATTTGTTGTGCATCCAATAGGTCACCCCAGTAGTTGTTCATCGCTTTGGAAGATGTAAGTCTGCTATGCCTTCTTCCTAGCACAACCATTACACACCGAAAGGTAACCCCTTAGGTTGGCTAGTTCTACCCCGCAGCCGGTAGACTATCCCTTTGGATTTGTAAACTTGAGAAATTTCAAGGCTAATATAGCCCCTTCTCAATGGGCCCATTGCACACCAACAGGGTCCATACATTAACTCAGATTAAATTAAATTGAATTTGATTTTCCCCAATAGAGTTAAATGACACTATTCTCCCAAGTGGAGGCCTAAATCATATATAAATAAGTCAAGCAAACAATTCAAATTCAAAACCAACCTCCCCAATGGAGCCTAATTAAACTAAGTCTGCCAATAGAGTCTAAATCAAAAAAATCCAACCAAAATTTTATTTCCAGTTGATACATCTCCAAACAAACCAATCCCCATCGGATAGCCCGAACCTGCTTTTCTAGTGAAAGGTTCATATACCCGATCAATGTACTAGCCCTATATCTAGATGTGCCTCCACACAATTAAAACAAAACAAATTAAAGTCAATTCAATCTTAATCTATGGTGGATTATAGATTCTTATCCCCAACAGATCTTCTTTCCAGAAATCATATAATCAAATCAAATTCAAACTTTATCTCCAATAGATTTTCTTCTATATGCCCTCAACATAGACCTCTTACATGTCATGTCCAATGCGTGTGTGATCCCCTAGTGGATCTCTCTCCATGTCCTTGACATGGAATTCCCATCAAATATTATTTCTTCTTTATGAACACCCTTAATCAAGTTGAACAACGTGTTTGTTTAAATTACATCATCTTAACATTGTAATTAACATTTTATGATTTGCAATATTTCAAGCTCAAACTAACTATACAATATCATGCAAAACTTATTATAGTGTGAATTAACAAACTATATTATATTATAATATATTATGTTATATTATAAGATTCTATATTAGAACATATTGTCTAACATTACACCTCATTAAAATCACTTAAAATGAACAAATAATAAAATTTTCTTAAAATATGAATAATGTTCATTTTGGATGTAAAATTGTTATTTTTCTATAAGAAATGGTACAAAATAGAATAATTTTGTTGTTGCTTCTTGGCATGTGCCATGAATTTGGCCAAATTCTTCCATGTCAACCTTCAAATTAATATTTTTGTGAGTTTTAACCTAATGTATTATAACAAAAGTAAAACATACTAAAATGCACAATAACATTTTGTAACTCACCACCACATTTATATATATGTGAAGTTATATTGTTATGTACATTATATTTTAATATGCTTTCATATAATATATTATCTTACATTACACCTTAAAATGAATCACTTTAAGCAAAAAAATTATAAAATTTGGTTGAAAAATGAACATTAATTTTGGATGCAAAATTCCATTCTTTCAATTAAATGACACACCATAGCACACCCCCAATGATGTTCCCTAAATCTTACCTTAAATTTGGCCAAATCTCATCATCTCAGCTTGGAAATTAGTATTTATATGAATTATACCAGTACAAACTCTACTACATCATACTATAACAAACTAAAATATGCTAAACAGTAAGTTATTGTACACAATAGTATGCTCTAAAGCATGATGCTACACTATGTTATGGCATCCTATATTATAATACATTATAACATATGATATTATACTATATTTCATATCACTTCACAAGGGATTATTTAAGATAAAAAATCATAAAATTAGTCTAAATAATAAAAAACTAAATATTTTAGTCATATCACTTACATATTTTAAATTCAAATAATATATTATGATGCCATGCTCTACCTATCATGAATTTTGGCCAAATTCCACAATTTTAAAGCTTAAAGTAACATTTTTATAAATAATGCTAGTGTAGGAATGATTGCATGATTATAAAATACAAAAAGAACTTAAAATGTGTGGAACAATATATTATGATATTTGATGTTATAGTATGCTAGAACATATAATATTTTTTTGAACATAAAATCTTACTTTTAAGACTACAAGTGGCGTAGCACACCTTTGGTACTACAACCTATTTCCCACTTCAAATTTAACAAATTTCATCATCTAGTTTATTAAATTAATATTTTTATTATTTATATTAATATAGACTATAGGCACAATATAATATACTAAAACATGTCAAAACATCTTATAACATCCATAAACACATCACTTACATGCTCAAATATATGATTACATTTATCTTATAATATATGATATTATAATATGATTTAGGGGTTAGGGTTTAGGGTATTCAAATCTCAAATAGTAAAGGGAAAGTCTATTGAAGACATTTTCTTAAGCTACCACAACTATGTTAGGATTAGGTCATTCTTTAGATCTTCACCTAATGACATTTTTATTCAAGGTTTAGGGTTTAGGGATAATTTAGGTTTTAGGGTTTGGGGTTTAGGGTTTAAGGTTTAGGGTTATAGGTTTTAGGGTTTAGGGTTTCGGGATTTAGGGTTTAGGGTTTAGGCATTAGGGTTTTAGGGTTTAAGGTTTAGGGTTTAGGGTTTAAGGTTTTAGGGTTTAACATTTAGGGTTTATGTTTTAAGGGTTTTAGGGTTTAGGGTTTAGGGTTTAGGGTTTAGAGTTGTAGGTTTAGGGTTGTAGGATTGGGGTTTAGAGTTTAGGGTTCAGGATTGAGGATTTAAGTTTTTTTCTAAAGTCACATAAACTGGTAAGTTTAGGTTTATTTAGTTTATCTAGTATAATTTTTATTTATTTGAGTTTTTTTATTTTTTATTTTTATTTAGTTTAGTTTATTTATTTTAGGTTTATTTATTTTAGTTTAGGTTTTCTTATTTTTATTTATTTTTTAGGTTTAGGTTTATTTTTTAGTTGAGCTTTATTTTTATTTCATTATTTAGGATTAGGTTTTATTTTTTATTTTTTAGTTTTAGGTTTTGGTTTTTATTTTATTTTTTTAGGTTTATGTTGTATGTTTTTATTTTAGGTTTATTTTAAGCTTTTATTTTTTAGTTTAGATTTAAGTTTAATTTTATTTTACTTTATTTTATTTTATTTTAGTTTATGTTTATGTTTAGTTTATTTTAGGTTTAGGTTTGGGTTTTATTTATTTTAGTTTTATTTATTTTAGATTATGTTTAGGTTTATTTTATTTTATTTATTTTATTATTATTTTAGGTTTTTAGTTTTTAGTTTTTTAGTTTAAGGTTTAAGTTAATTTATTTATTTTTATGTTTATTTTTTAGGCTGAGGTTTTTATTTATTTTTAATTTTAATTTTCATTTCTATTTTATTTATGTTTTTTAATCTTAGGATTATTTTATTTTTTAATTTAGTTTAGGTTTTTATTTGTTTTATTTTTGGTTATTTTTATTTTTTATTTTCATTTATTTTGAGCTTTAGGTTTAAGTATTAGTTTAGGTTATTTTATTCATTTTATTTTTAGGTTTTATTTTATTTAGGTTTAGGTTTTTAGGTTTTTTGGGATTAGGGTTTATGGATTAAAATTTTAAGGTCTAGGGTTTTAGTGTTTAGGGTTAGGGTTTAGGGTATAGGGTTTAGGGTTAGTTCAAGTTTTAGGGTTTTTAGGTTTAGAGTACAAGGTTTAGGGTTTAGTGTTAGTTTAGAGTTTAGGTTTAGGGTTTTAGGGTTTAGGGTTTAGTGTTAGTTTAGGGTTTTGGTTTAGGGTTAAGGGTTTGGGTTAGGGTTTAGGGTTTAGGGTTTAGGGTTTAGGGATTTTAGGGTTTGGGGTCTAGGGCTTATGGTTTAGAGTTTGGGGTTGTAGGTTTTGGGTTGTAAATTTAGGGTTGTAGGTTTAGGGATGTAGGTTTAGGGTTTAGGATTTTTTTTAAAATTAAGTAAACCCCTAGGTTCAGGTATATTTAGTTTATTTTTAATTTATTTTAGTTTATTTTATTTTTTTCTTTTTATTTAGGTTTTTTTATTTTTTATTTAGTTTAGTTTTTTTTTGTTTTTTTTTTATTTTATTTATTTATTTATTTATTTATTTTTTATTTTTATTTTTATTTTTTTTTTTTATTTTTTTAGTTTAATTTATTTATTTTAGGTTTTGTTTATTTTAGTTTAGGTTTTATTTTAGTTTATTTTTTTTTTATGTTTAGGTTTAGGTTTATGTTTTGTTTTTTTTTTTTTTTTGTTTAGTTTATTTTATTTTATATTTTAGGTTTAGGTTTTATTTTTTATTTTTAGGTTTTGGTTGATGTTTTTATTTTATTTTATTTTTTAGGTTTTCATTTTAGATTTTTATTTTAGGTTTATTTTTATGTTTTATTTTTTAGTTTATGTTTAGGTTTATTTTTAGTTTATTTTATTTTATTTACTTTAGGGTTTAGGTTTAGTTTATTTTAAGTTTAGGTTTAGGTTTTATTCATTTTAGTTTAGGTTTAGGTTTATTTTATTTTGTTTATTTTAGGTTTAGGTTTTTTTTAGTTTAAGGTTTAGGTTTTGTTTTTTATTTATTTTTAGGTTTTATTTTTAGGTTTAGGTTTTTATTTAGTTTTTATTTTATTTTACTTGTTGTATGCTTTTTTGCTGATGACATTCTTCTTATTGAGAAGACTAGAGAGGGAGTCTAACAGAAACCTAAATTATGGAGGTCAACTTTAGAGTCTAAAGGTTTTCATTTAAGTAGATCTAAAACTAAATATATGGAGTGTAATTTTTATTGTAGAAGTTTTAGTGATAGTGTTGTGACTTTAGGTGATCAAGTCATTAATAAGAGTGGATTGAGATATTTAGGCTCTATTGTTCAAAATGGTGGTGAAATAGATGGAGATGTTATTAGCGAATTCAAGTTGGATGGTTGAAGTGGAAGAATATCGGCCTATTATGTTATAGAAAAGTTCCACTTAAACTTAAGGGAAAATTTTATAAGATGGTGGTAAGACCTGCAATGACTTATGTAGAATGTTGGCCAATAAAGAGAAGCATAAGACTAAGTTAAGTGTTCTGAGAGATGAGGATGCTTAGGTGGATGAGTGGCTTTACTCTTAGAGATAGAATGCAAAATGAGTATGTTGAAAAGTTGGAGTAGCTCTAGTGGTAGATAAGATTAGGGAGAGTCGTAGATGGTTTGGCCACATAAAGCGTCCAGTCAGATGAGATTAGGAGAGTAGATGCATTAGATTTTGCCTTATGTTAAGAAAGGTAGAGGTAGACCTAAAAGACTTGGTTAAGATGTATAAAAAATGATCTTAGTACACATTAGATGAATTTGACACATAATAGGACACAATGGAGACGAAGGATTCATGTAGCCGACCCCACCTAGTGGGATTAAGGCTTGTTGTTGTTGTTGTTGTTGTAAGGTTTATTTTTTTTTATATTTTAACTTTAGTTTTTATTTTATTCAAGTTTTTTATTTTTTTGGTTTATTTTACTTTTTAGTTTAGTTTAGGTTTTTATTTTATTTTATTTTATTGTAGTTTTAATTTTATATTTTATTTTATAATTACGTTTAGGTTTAAGTACAGGTTTAGGTATAGGTTTATGTTTAGGTTTAGGTTTTAGTGTAGGTTTTTATTTTTTTATTCTTTTATTTTATTTATTTTATTTTTTAGGTTTTATTTAGCTTAGGTTTATGTTTTTAGGTTTTTAGGCTTTAGGGTTTAGGGGTTGGGTTAAGGGTTTAGGGTTTAGGATTGAGGGTTTAGGGTTTAGGGTTTACTATTTATTATTTAGGCTTTAGGGTTTAGGGTTGAGGTTTTAGGGTTTAGGGTTAGTTTAGTGTTTAGGGTTTAGTGTTTTTAGGTTTAGAACTTAGGGTTTAGGGTTTAGAGTTAGTTTAGGGTTTAGGTTTAGGGTTTTAGGGTTTAAGGTTTAGTGTTAGTTTAGGTTTAGGGTTTAGGGTTTATAGTTTAGGGTTTAAAGTTTGGGTTAGGGTTTAGGGTTTAGTGTTTAGGGTTTAGGGTTTAACGTTTAGGGTTAGTTTAGGGTTTACAGTTTAGTGTTTTTTAGGGTTTGGGCTCTAGGGTTAGGGTTTAGATTTTAGGGCTGTAGGTTTTTATTTTAGGGGTTTTTTAAGATTAAGTAAACCGGTTATTTTAGGTTTATTTAGTTTATTTTTAATTTATTTTAGTTTATTTTATTTTTTCTTTTTGTTTAAGTTTATTTTTTATTTTTATTTAATTTAGTTTATTTATTTTAGGTTCATTTATTTTAGTTTAGGTTTTTTTTAGTTTATTTTTTTGTTTAGTTTTATTTTTATTTTATTTTATAGGTTTATGTTTTATTTTTTATTTTTATGTTTAGGTTTAGGTTTTTTTGATTTTATTAGGTTTTTTTATTTTTTTAGTTTATTTTATTTTTTAGTTTAGTTTAAGTTTTTATTTATTTTATTTTAGTTTAGTTTTTATTTTTTATTTTATTTTATTTTTTTATTTAGGTTTAGGTTTAAGTTTATGTTTAAGTGTAGGCTTTAGTTTAGGTTTTTATTTTATTTTTTTTATTTTATTTTTAAGTTTTACTTAGTTTAGATTTATGTTTGCAGGTTTTTAGGGTTTAGGGTTTAGTGTTTAAGATTTGGGATTTACAATTTAGTGTTTACGGTTATAGGTTTTAAGGTTTAGGGTTTAGGGTTTATGGTTTAAGGTTTAGGGTTTTAAGGTTTAGGGTTTAGGGTTTAGGTTTGTAGGTTTAGTGTAGTTAATTTTTGTTTATGTTTAGGTTTACTTTATTTTTATTTTAGGTTTAGGTTTTTTGTTTCAATTTAGGGTTTAGGTTTTATTATTTTTTTGTTTTTTTGGGTTTTATTTTTTGGTATATTTTTTAAGGTTTAGATTTTTATTTAGTTTTTATTTTATTTTATTAAGGTTTATTTTATTTTTATTTTAGGTTTACTTTTTATTTTTTTAGTTTAGTTTAGGTTTTTATTTATTTTACTTTAGTTTACTTTTTATTTTTTATTTTATTTTCTTTTTTAAGTTTAGGTTTTAGTAAAGGTTTTTATTTTATTTTATTTTTTATTTTATTATGGTTTAGGTCTTTTTATTTATTCATTTTAGATTTTATCTAGTTTAGGTTTAGATTTTTAGCATTTTAGGGTTCAGGGTTTAGGGTTTAGGCTTTTGGGTTTAAGTTTTAGGGTTTAACATTTAGGGTTTGGGGTTTAGGGTTTATGGTTTTTAAGGTTTAGGGGGTTTTAGGGTTTAGGATTTAGGGTTGAGGGTTTAGGTTTTAGGTTTAGGGTTCAGCTTTTAGTTTAGGTGTAGGGTTTTTCATTTTTTTAAAAATTTAATAGAGAATAGATTCAGATTCAACATTTTTTTTTATTTCATCAACCAAGTAACACACTAAGTTTTCTAAGATATAAGCAATGAAATAGATCAAAAATGAGCACACATAGGGCAAAACCAAAGACACCGTTCCATAAGTAGATGGATTGAGTTCTCGGTTCTTCATCATCGTGGCCTCATGAGTAGCGGATCCATCATATCCCAATCTCTCCTCTAGACCCAGTAACCTCGCTCCTCCCACCTCCATAACCACCTTTGCTCCGACCACCACCTCAATATCCACCAGCACCTCCAGAACCCCACCACCGCTGTGATAATCACCACCTCTGCCTTCGCCTCTAACGCTAGATCTAAACTGAGCCTAGTTAACGGTGGTGTTCCTGCTGTCAAGGTTCTTCCCATTCTTAGGGTTTACATTTAGGTTTAGGTTTATTATTTTTTAGGGTTTAAGTTTATTTTTTTAATTTATTTAGTTACTTTAGGTTTAGGTTTAGGGTTTGGGGTTTAGGGTTTAGGGTTTAGGGTTACGGTGTAGGGTTTAGGGTTTAGCATTTAGCGTTAAGGGTTTAGGGTTTTAAAATTTTAGGGTTTATACTTTATGGGTTTAGGGTTTAGGGTTTAAGTTTTAGGGTTTTTTAGGGTTTAGTGTTAAGGGTCTAAAATTTTTTAGGGTTTAGGTTTTAGGGTTTTTTAGGGCTTAAGGTTAAGGGTTTAGGATGTTTTAAGGCTTAGGGTTTAGGTTTAGTATTGTAGGTTTAGGGTTTAGGGTTAGGGTTAGTTTTAGGGTTTAGGGTTCAGGGCTTAGGGTATATGGTTTTTTTTAATTAAGTAAACCAGTAGGTTTAAGTTTATCTAGTTTATTTTATATTTATTTTAGTTTATTTTATATTATTTATTTATATTTATTATTATTATTTTTATTTAGTTTATTTATTTTAGGTTTATTTATTTTAGTTTAAATTTTTTATTTAAATTTATGTTTTAGGTTTAGGTCTTATTTTTTTTATTTTTAGGTTTTTATTTTATTTTTTCAGGTTTAGGTTTTAGATTTTTATTTTGGGTTTATGTTTAGGTTTTATTTTTTTAGTTTAGGTTTAGATTTATTTTATTTTATTTTGTTTAGGGTTTTGGTTTAGTTTATTTTAGGTTTATGTTTATGATTTATTTATTTTAGTTAAGTTTAGGTTTAGGTTTATTTTATTTTTATTTTAGGTTTAGGTTTTTCTTTCTTTTAGGGTTTAATTTTTATTATTTATTTTTTATGTTTTGGTTTTTATTTTATTTTATTTTAGGTTTATTATAGGTTTATTTTATTTTTAATTTATGTTTAGTTTTTATTTTATTTACTTTTTTATATTTGTAGGTTTATTTAATTTTTTAGTTTGGCCTAGGTTTTTATTTATTTTATTTTAATTTATTTTTATTAGTTTATTTTATTTTATTTTTATGTTCAAGTTTAAGTTTTAGTTTAGGTTTTATTTTTTTTATTTTATTTAAGTTTAGGTCTTTTTATTTCTTTTATCTTTAGGTTTTATTTAGTTTATGTTTAGGTTTTTTAGGTTTTTAGCATTTACAGTTTAGAGTTTAGGGTTTTAGGATTTAGGGTTTTAGGTTTAAGGTTTAGGGTTTAGGGTTTAGTGTTTAGGCTTTAGAGTTTAGGGTTTTTATGGTTTAGGGTTTGCGGATTAGGGTTAGCTTAATGTTTATGGTTAGTTTAGGGCTTTAGGTTTTAGGTTTAGGGTTTAAGATTTAGAGTTTAGGGTTTTTAGGGTTTAAGGTTTATCATTTAGTGTTACTTTAGGGTTTATGGTTTTAGGGTTTTGGGTTTTGGGTTTTGGGTTTTGGGTTTTGGGTTTAGGTTTTAGGGTTAATTTAGGGTTTTAAGATTAGGGTTTAGGGTTTAGGGTTAGTTTATGGTTTAGGGTTTAAGGTTTAAGATTTAGACTTTAGGGTTTAGGGTTTTTAGGGTGTAGGGTTTAATGCTTAGGGTTAGTTTATGGTTTTGGGTTTTAGGGTTTAGGTTTGAGGGTTTAGGGTTTAGGGTATTTAGAGTTTAGGGTTTAGGGTTTAGGTTTAGTTTAGGGTTTAGGGTTTAGGGTTTAGTTTATGGTTTATGGTTTAGGGTTTAGGGTTTTAGGGTTTAGGGTTTAGGGTTCAGGATTTAGGTTTAGTGTTTAAGGTTTAAGGTTTTTATTATTTAGGGTTTAGGGTTTAGGGTATAGGGTAGTAGGTTTAAAGTTTAGAGTTTATGGTTTAGGGTTAGTTTTAGAGTTTAGGGATAGGGGTTTTTCATTATTTTTTTATTTTTTATTAAATTAAGTAAAGTGGTAGGCTTAGGTTTATTTTGTTTAGTATTTATTTAGTTTAGTTTATTTTATTTTCTATTTTTATTTAGGTTTACTTTTTTTTATTTAGTTTAATTTATTTATTTTAGTTTATGCTTCTTATTTTAGTTTATTTTTTATGTTTAGGTTTAGGTTTAAGTTTATTTTTTAGTTTAATTTTATTTTTATATTATTTTTTAGGTTTAAGTTTTATTTTTTATTTTTAGGTTTAGTTTTAGGTTTTTATTTTAGGTTTATTTTTAGGTTTTATTTTTTAGTTTAGGTTTCAATTTATTTTTAGTTTATGTTATTTTATTTAGTTTAGGTTTAGGTTTAGGTTTATTTTATTTTAGGTTTAGGTTTAGTTTTACTTAATTTTTTATATTAGGTTTAGGTTTCTTTTTTAGTTTAAGGTTTCAATTTTATTTTTTATTTACTTTTAGGTTTCATTTTTAGGTTTTTTGTTTAGATTTAGGTTTTTATTTATTTTTAGGTTTCATTTTAAGTTTAGTTTCTATTTTATTTAAGTTTTTTTTTAATTTAGTTTAGGTTTTTATTTATTTTATTTGAGATTAGTTTTTATTTTTTATTGTATTTTCTTTTTAGGTTTAGGTTTTACTTTATGATCTTATGTTATTTTATTTCTTTATTTTACTTTGGTTTAGGTTTTTTATTCATTTTATTTTTATCTTTTATTTTTTTTATGTTTAGGTTTTTTTAGCTTTTTTTTTAGGGTTTAGGGTTTAGGGTTTAGGGTTTTTAGGGTTTAGGGTTTAGGGTTTAGGGGTTAGTTTTAGGTTTAGGGTTCAGGTTTTAATTTAGGGTTTAGGGTTTTGGGTTTAGGTTTAGAATTTTATTTTAGCTTATTTTTTATGTTTAGGTTTAGGTTTATGTTTATTATTAATTTATGTTTTATTTTTATTTTATTTTTTAAGTTTAGGTTTTTTTTAGGTTTAGGTTTATGTTTTTTATTATTTTTTAGGTTTAGGTTTAAGGTTTTGATTATAGGTTTTATTTTTTTACTTTAGGTTTAGGTTTATTTTTAATTTATTTTATTTTATTTAGTTTAGGGTTTAAGTTTAGTTTATTTTAGGTTTAGGTTTAGGTTTTATTTATTTTAGTTTAGGTTTAGGTTTATTTTATTTTGTTTATTTTATTTTTTATTTTAGGTTTAATTTTTTTCTTTTAAGTTTAGGGTTTAGGTTTTAGTTTTTATTTATTTTTAGGTTTTATTTTCAGCTTTATTTTTTAAGTTTATGTTTTTATTTAGTTATTATTTTATTTTATTTTATATTTATTTTATTTTTATTTTATGATTAATTTTATTTTATTTAGGTCTTTTATTCTAAGGTTTATTTTATTTTTTATTTTACTTTGGGTTTTGATTTATTATAATTTAGTTTAATTTTACTAGTTTATTTTATTTTATTTTTAGGTTTAGCTTTAGGCTTTAGTTTAAGTTTTATTTTATTTTATTTTATTTATTTTATTTAGGTTTAGCTTTTTTTTATTTTTTTATTTTTGGTTTTATTTTATTTAGGTTTAGGTTTTCAGCTTCTTAGGGTTTAGGGTCTATGGTTTAGGGATTTAGGATTTATGGTTAGGGTTTAGGATTTAGGGTTTAGTGTTTATGGTTTTTAATGGTTTAGGATTTTACGGATTCGGGTTTGGGGTTTAGGGTTTAGGGTTTATGGTTAGGGTTGTAGGTTTAGGGTTTAGAGTTTAGGGTTTATGGTTTGTTTTAGGGTTTAGGGTTTAGGGTTAGGGTTTTTATATTTATTTATTTTTTATTATTATTAATTTTTTTAAATTAAGTAAACTAGTATGTTTAAGTTTATTTAGTTTATTTTTTATTTATTTTATTTTAATTTATTTTTTATTTTGATTTAGGTTTATTTTTATTTTTATTTAGTTTAGTTTATTTAATTTTGGTATATTTATTTTAGTTTAGGTTTTTTATTTTAGTTTATTTTTTAGGTTTATGTTTAGGTTTAGGTTTTTTTAGTTTAGTTTTTTATTTTTTTTTTTAATTTAGGTTTTATTTTTTTTTTATTTTTAGGTTTTAGTTTAGGTTTTATTTAATGTTTTTAGGTTTAGGTTTTTTGTTTTTATTTTAGATTTATTTCTAGGTTTTATTTTTTTAGTTTATGTTTAGGTTTTTATTAAGATTTTCATTTATTATATTTTAGGTTTATTTTATTTTTATTTTAGGTTTAGTTTTTATTTTATTTTTTTAGTTTAGTTTAGGTTTATTTATTTTATTTTAGTTTCATTTTTATTTTTTATTTTATTTTATTTTTTAGGTTTAGGATTTGGTTTTAGTTTATGTATTTATTTTATTTTATTATTTTATTTTATTTTGGTTTATATTTCTTTATTTATTATACTTTTAGGTTTTATTTAGTTTAGGTTTAGTTTTTTAGCTTTTAGGTTTTACGATTTAGGGTTTAGGGTTTAGTGTTTATTGTTAATTTAGGGTTTAGGGTTTAGGGTTAGGGATTTTTTATTTTATTTTTTATTTTTTTCTTCTGAATTAAGTAAACTAGTAAGTTTTGGTTTATTTAGTTTATCTAGTTTAGTTTTCATTTTTTATTTTTATTTAAATTTAAATTTATTTTTATTTAGTTTAGTTTATTTATTTTAGATTTATTTATTTTACTTTAGGTTTTTATGTTTATTTTAGGTTTAGGTTTTTTGTTTATTTTTAGTTTAGTTTTATTTTTATTTTATTTTTAGGTTTAGGTTTTATTTTTTATTTATTGGTTTATGTTTTGGTTTTTATTTTATTTTTTTATGTTTAATTATAGGAATTTATTTATTAGCATAGATTTAGGATTATTTAAATTTTATTTTATTTTACTTGCTTTATGGTTTAGTTATAGTTTATTTTAAGTTTAGTTTAGGTTTTGTTTATTTTAGTTTATTATTTTAGTATAGGTTTAGATTTATTTTATTTTATTTTATTTTAAATTTATGCTTTATTTATTATTTATTTAGTTCTAGGTTTATTTTTAAGTTTTCATTTTATTTTGTTTTTTATTTTATTTTATCTTAACTTCATTTTATCTATATTTTACATTTAGTTTTTATTTCATTTAGGGTTTTTATTCTTTGATTTATTTTATTTTTTAGTTACATTTAAGTTTTTATTTATTTTATTTTAGTTTAGCTTTTATTTTCTATTTTTATTTTATTTTTATGTTGAGGTTTAAGTTTATGTTTAGGTAGCAGGTTTATTTTATTTATTTAAGTCCAAGTTTCCCATTCATTTTAAGTACTAGTTTGATAAGTCTTTTAGGATTTGGGATTGGTAGGAGACCCAGGGTTTAGTTTACCCAGGATTTAGTGGGTTTCATTTGGTTTTTTTTAGTTTTAAGTAGGATTTAGGTTTATTTAGTTAGGATTTAGGTTATAGGTTTATGTTTAGTTTTTTGGAGGGTTTAGATTTGGTTTAGAGTGGTTTTAGTGGAGGTTGGGTGTGGATGATTTATTAGGTTTTATATAATTTAGGTTAAGGGTTATTTTGGGTTTAGGGTTTATTTTATTTTATTATTTTATTTAATTATGTGGATTGGTTAGGTTTATTAATTTATTTTAATTTATTTAGTTTATTTTATTTATTTATTTTATTTATTTTTATTTTTTTATTTAGGTTCTTTTGTTATTTTAGTTTATTTCTTTTAGGTTTATTTTATTTAGTTTATGTTTTTATTTTAGTTTAGTTTTTGGTTTAGGTTTAGTTTAGGTTTAGATTTTTTAGTTTTTTTTATTTTATTTTTTTTGGTTTTATTTATTTAGGTTTAGTTTAGGTTTTAATTTTATTTTTAAGTTTAGGTTTTAGGTTTTATTTTAGGTTTATTTTTAGGTTTTATTTTTAGTTTAAGTTTAGGTTTATTTTTAATTTATATCATTTTATTTATTTTAGTTTAGGTTTAGGTTTATTTTAATTTGGTTTAGTTTATTTTAGTTTAAGTTTACGTTTACTTTATTTTTATTTTAGGTTTAGGTTTTTTTTTTAGTTTAGTGTTTAGATTTTATTTTTTATTCATTTTTAGATTTTATCTTGAGGTTTACTTATTAGGTTTAGGTTTTTATTTTAATTTAAGATAATTTTATTTTTATTTTAGGTTTTTTCTTTTTTATTTTTTTGATGTTTTTATTTCTTTTATTATTTTATTTTCTTTTTAGGTTTAGATTTAGGTTTAGGTTTTAGTTTTAGTTTTTATTTTATTTTATTTTGGTTTAGGTTTTTTATTTATTTTATTTTTAGGTTTTATTTAGTTTAGGTTTAGGTTTTTAGCTCTTTTTTTTTATAGGGTTTTGGGGTTTATTTAGGGTTTAGGTTTAGGTTTTTTTGGGTTTTAGGGTTTAGGGTTTATTTTTTAGGTTTAGGTTTAGATTTTATTTTTAGTATTTAGGGTAGGTTTTTTTTATAGTTTAGATTTAATTTTACATTTGGTTTAGGTTTTAGTTAAGGATTTTGGTTTTTTTTTTTAAATAGAGAAAATTCAGATTTAACATTTCTTCTTTGATTTGATCAACCAAATAACACACCAAGTTTTACATAAGTGGTGGCATAGTTCATTAGCATGCATGTAGTCATTGATAACTAGAATTGTCTTATGAAAGACATAGTTCCATAAGTAGTTCAATCTCATTCTTAAGTTTCTATAGGATGGATCCACCATAATATATCTCTTTATATTATAACCTCCATCGTTCTTAGATATTCACCACCACCCATATCCACTAGTATTTAGATTTATTAGCCTCCACCTTCACCTCCATAGATCTAGACTAAGCTTGATGGTGATGTTTTTTCCATCAAGTGCTACCCATTCTTATGGTTTATGTTTATTAGGTTTTAGGGTTTAGGTTTTTTTTTTTAGGGTTTATGTTTTATTTTATTTACTTTAGGTTTTATTTTTTAGGTTTATTTTTTAGGTGTAGGTTTTATTTTACTTATTTTAGGTTTGGTTTAGGGTTTTGGTTTTATTGGATTTAGGTTTATGGTTTAAGGTTATTTTAGGGTTTTTTTAAAAAAACATTAGGTAAAAGGTTTAGTTTATTTATTTTATTTAGTTTAATTTATTTTATTTATGTTTATTTATTTTAGTTAAGGTATTTTATTTTATTTTATTTAGGTTTAGGTTTATGTTATTTTTTAGTTTAGTTTTATTTTTATTTTATTTTAGGTTTAGGTCAATTTACTTTATTTTTAGGATTAGGTTATGTTTTATTAGGTTTATTTTTAGGTTATTTTAGTTTAGGTTTTTATTTTGTTTATATTTTATTTAGTTTGATCATGCCAAGTTTATTAAGTTTAGGTTTTAGGTTTTATTTATAGTTTTATTTTAGTAGGTATAGGTTTATTTTATTTTATTTAGGTTTTAGGTTTTTTAGTTTAGGGTCAGTTTATTTTATTTAGGTTTTATTTTTAGGTTTATTATTTATTTAGATTTTATTTAGTTTTATAATTTATTTTATTTCAAATTTATTTTATTTAGGATTTTAGGGTACAGGTTTAGGGTTTAGCATTTAGGTTTAGTTTAGAGTTTAAGGTTTATTTAGCTTTATTAGTTTTTTTTTGGGGTTTAGGTTATTTTTAAGATTTAGGGTTGGTTTTTTAGTTTAGGGTTTGGGTTTAGGGTTTGGGATTTTTTTTGGGTTTATGGTTTAGGTTTAGTTTATTTAGGTTTGGGTTATTTTAATTTTAATTTTTATTTTTTTTTATCTTTAAATTTAGGTAGTTTTTATTTAATTTATTTAGTTTATTTTATTTATTTTAGTTAATTTTATATTTTATTTTTTATTTAGGTTCATTTTAGGTTTTTTATTTATTTATTTTATTTTTTAGGTTTATTTATTTTTTAGGTTTTATTTTTTTATTTTTAGGTTTAGGTTTTATATTTTATTTTTTATTTTTTTATTTTTATTATTTGTTTAGGTTTATTTTAGGTTTATTTATTTTATGGTTTAGGTTTATTTTTAGTATTTTATTTTATTTATTTTAAATTTAGGTTATTTTTTAGTTTAGGGTTTTAGTATTAGTTTTTACTTTTTCTAGGTTTTATTTTTATGTTTATGATTTTATTTAGCTTTTATTTTATTATATTTTAGTTTTACTTTTATGTTTAGTATTTATTTTATATAGGCTTTTTTAGGTATATTTTATTTTTTAGTTTTGTTTAAATGAGCACGTATATAGAAAATCAAAACCCCTACATAACTAGAAGCATCTCTATTATAAAGACAAAGTTCCATAAGTAGTAGATTGGATCAGCCACTCTTAAATTTTTCCAGTTCTCATCGGAACCACCCCGTCCTCTCAAGTAGCGGGATCTCCCATCATATCCCCGATCTCTCCCTCCGCTAAAACCATGGGTGTAACCTTCATCGCTCTTCCCGCCTCCATAACCACCACTGCTCCGGCCACCACCTCCTGATCCCCCACCACCACTACGATAACCGCCGCCACTACCTTCGCCTCTACCATAAGATCTAGACAGAGTCTGGTTGACGGTGATGTTCATTCTGTCATAGTTCTGCCCATTCTTAGGGCTTAGGTTTATCAGGTTTTAGGTTTATGTTTCTTTTTTAATTTATTAAGTTACTTTAGGTTTAGGTTTAGGGTTTGGTGTTTAAGGTTTTGAGTTTAGCGTTAAGGTTTAGGGTTTAGGGTTTAGGTTTTAGGGTTTATGTTTTTAGGGTTTAGGGTTTAGGGTTTAGGGTTTAGGGTTTCTTAGGGTTGTAGGTTTAGGGATTAGGGTTTAAGGTTTAGGGTTTAGAGTTTAGGATTTAGGGTTTAAGGTTTTCTTTTTTTATTAAATTAAGTAAACCGATAATTTTAGGTTTATTTATTATAATTAGTTTATTTTTATATTTATTTTAATTTACTCTTTTTTTTTTTTTATTTAGGTTTATATTTTATTTTTATTTATCTTAGTTTCTTTATATGAGGTTTATTTATCTTAGTTTAGGTTTTTATTTTAGTTTATTTTTTAGGTTTAGGTTTAGCTTTAGATTTATTTTTTAGTTGAGTTTTATTTTTATTTTATTTTTTAGGTTTAGGTTATTGGTTCTTATTTTAGGTTTATTTTTATGCTTTATTTTTTATTTACTTTTAGGTTTTATTTTTAGGTTTATTTTTTAAGTTTAGGTGTTTATTTAGTTTTTTTTTTTTGAAGGTTTAGTGTTTAGGGTTTAAGGTTTAGGATTTAGTGTTTAGGGTTTACTTAGGTTTTCTTTTAAATTAAATAATCGGTAGTTTATGTTTATTTAGTTTATTTAATTTATTTTATTTTTTATTTAAGTTTATATTTTATTTTTTATTTAGTTTAGTTTATTTATTTTATGTTTATTTATTTTAGTTTAGTTTTTTATTTTAATTTGTTTTTTAGGTTTAGGTTTAGATTTATGTTTATTTTTTTGTTTAGTTTTATTTTTATTTTATTTTTTAAGTTTAGGTTTTATTTTAATTTTCAAGTTTATGTTTAGGTTTTTATTTTATTTTTTTAGGTTTAGCTTTTAGGTTTTTCTTTTAATTTATTTTTAAGTTTTATTTTTTAGTTTAGGTTTAGGTTTATTTTTAGTTTATTTTATTTTATTTAGTTTAAGATTCAGGTTTAGTTTATTTTAGCTTTTGGTGTAGGTTTTATTTAATTTAGTTTAGTTTTAAGTTTATTTTATTTTGTTTATTTTTATTTTTATTTTAGGTTTAATTATACTGGTAAATTAATGGAAATAATAGATATTATGGTTCATAGAATAATAAATATTTTATGTGTTCAAGAAACTAATTGGGGAGAAGGCCAAGGAGATTGATAGTTTATGTTTTAACTTTGGTATTCAAGTAGAAGTCGAACTAGAAATGGTATAGGTGTGATTATATAAAAAAGTTTGGAGGATAATGTTATAAATATTAATAGATGTGGAGATAGAATTATAGCTTTAAAGATTATTGTTGATACTAAGATTCTCAATGTCATAAGTGTTTATGCCCCTCAAGTAGGTTTGGATGTACGCTCAAAAGAAAATTTTTGGAATGAATTAGAGGGATTAATACAAAAGATACCTCTTAAAGAAAAAGTATTTATTGGAGGAGATTTAAATGGACATGTTGGTAGAGTGGTAGAAGATTTTAAAAGTATTCATGGTGGTTATGGATTTAGAGTGACTAATGAAGAAGGTAGGAGTATATTAGATTTTTCTTTAGCTTATAATTTTGTAGTTGCTAATACTTTATTTAAGAAAAGAGATTAACATATTATTACTTATAAAAATGGATCTAGTAAAACACAGATTGATTATTTTCTGATAAGAAAAATATATTGTTTAGATTGTAAAGATTGTAAGGTCATTCCAAGTGAAAGTTTAAGTACCCAACATCGATTTTTCATTTTAGATTTTAAGATGAAAGATTGTAATAGGAAAAATATATCAAATTATTATCCTAGGATTAGATCGGGACACTTAAAGAACACAAATTAAAATATTTTTAAGAGCACGCTAAAGGAGCTTAGAATTTGGGATGTTCATAAGGAAGCTAATGTTATGCGGGAAAAAATAGCAAGTGAAATTAAGCAAGTTGCTAAAAATGTGCTTGGAGAATCAAAAGGAAAACCTTCTTTTAATAGAAATAGTTCATGGTGGAGTCAGTGTGTGCAAGAAAAGATAACAACTAAGAAGCATTGTTATAAAATTTGGTTTCGATGTAAAAAACTCAGAGAATTTAGAAAGATATAAAGTGGCATGCAGTGATTCTATGAAAGTAATATATAATGCAAAAAATTTTGCTTTTAGTGATTTATACAAAAGATTAGATACCAAAGAAGGTGAAAGATGTATGTATAATTTACCCAACTAAAGAGATAGGAAAAGTAAAGACTTAGTTCAAGTGAGGTGTATTAAGGATGAAAATAATAAAGTGCTTTTCTTAGAAAAGCATATGAAAATAGGTGGATGAGATATTTTGATATACTTTTCAATGAAGGATAAAATTATGATTGATTTTAGCAACCTTAATACCCTAAACAGAAATAGAGAATTTTGTTTTTATCATCGTATTAGTAAATCTAAAGTTAGAGAAGTTTTAAAGAAAATGAAATTTCGAAAAACAGTAAGACCTGATGATATTCCAATAGAAGTGTGGAAATATTTAGGAGATCAAGGAATTTCATGGCTTACAAATCTTTTTAAGGTTATTTTAAAGACTAAAGAGATGTCAGATGAGTGGAGGAAGAGTTTGTTGGTTCCTATATTTAAGAAGGTGATGCATAAGAGTGTGCAAATTATAGATGAATTAAGTTAATGTGTCATACATTAAAATTATGGGAGAGAGTAATTGAGCATAGTTTATGATGTGATACAAACATTTGTTTGGTTTCATGCCAGGTAGATCTACTATGGATGGTATACATTTGTTAAGAGGTTTGATGGAGAAGTATAGAGAAAGTAAGGAGGATCTGCATATGATATTTATTAATTTAGAGAAAGCATATGATAAAGTTTAAAGAGATGTTCTTTGGAGAGTTATAGAACAAAAAGGAGTTAATATTTGTTATATTCAAGTCATTAAGTATATGTATACTTGAGATATTACTTGTGTCCAAACACAAGAAGGATTGACAAAATATTTTCCTATTTTAGTTGAATTACATCAAGGATCAACTTTAAGCCCTTATCTTTTTTGCTTTAGTTATGGATGTTCTTACTAAGCATTTATAGGAAGATGTACCTTAGTGTATGCTTTTGTCTGATGACATTTTTCTTGTTGATAAGATTAGAGAGGTAGTCTAAGAGAAACTTGAATTATGGAGGTCAACATTAGAGTCTAAAGGTTTTAATTTAAACTGAATATATGGAGTGTAATTTTAGTTGTAGAAGTTCTAGAGGTAGTGTTGTGACATTAGGTGAACAACTCATTAATAAGAGTAAGCGATTCAGATATTTAGGCTCTATTGTTCAAAATGATGGTGACATAGATGGAGATGTTATTATTAGAATTCAAGTTGGATGGTTGAAGTCGAGGAATGAATCTGGCCTACTATGTGATAGAAATGTTCCACTTAAACCTAAGGGCAAATTTTATAAGATGGTGGTAAGACCTGCAATGACTTATGGTGCAGAATGTTGGCCAATAAAAGAGAAGCATAAGACTAATTTAAGTGTTACAGAGATGAGGATGCTCAGGTGGATGAGTGGCTTTACACTTAGATATAAATTGCAAAATTAGTATGTTCGAGAAAAAGTTAGAGTAGCTCTAGTGGCAGATAAGATTACAGAGAGTCGCCTTAGATGGTTTGGCCACATAAAGCGTCGGCCGTCTGATGACCTGGCTAGCAAAGTAGATTCATTAGATTTGCCTTATGTTAGGAAAGGTAGAGGTAGACATAAAAAGACTTGGTTAAGATGTATAAAAATGACCTTAGAACACTTGAATTAAATGAGAATTTGACATAATAGACAATGGAGACAAGGATTCATGTAGTTTAACCACTTAGTGGGATAAAGGCTTGTTATTGTTGTTGTTGTATTTTTATTTTAGGTTTAGGTTTTTATTAGTTAAGGGTTTATGTTTTATTTTTTATTTACTTTTAGGTTTTATTTTAGGTTTATTTTATTTAAGATTTTATTTAGTTTTTTTTATTTTATTTTATTTTAGCTTTAGGTTTAGGTGAGGTTTAAATTTAGGGTTTTGTTTAGTATTTTTTAAAGTTAAGTAAGTTTAGGTTTATTAGTTTTTTATTTTATTTATGTTTTTATTTTGTTTTAGTTTTTATTATATTTTATTTTTTTAGGTTTAGGTTATGTTTTTTTAGTTTAGTTTTATTTTATTTTATTTTATTTTTAGGTTTATGATTTATTTTAAATTTTTGTTTTTTAGGTTTTTATTTATTTTTTTTATGTTTAGGTTTTTTTTTTTATTTTTAGGTTTATTTTTAGTATTTAGGTTTATATTTTTTTATTTAGTTTTATTTAGTTTAGGTTTTATTTATTTAGTTTAGTTTTATTTATTAGTTTTAGTTCATTTTTATTTTATTTTTATTTTTTTTTTAGTTTTTATTTTTGGTTTTTAATTTATTTTTTTTATTTTTTAGTTTTATTATTTTAGGTTTAAGATTTTATTTAGTTAATTATTTTATTTTAGTTTATATTTTATTTTTTTAGTTTATTTTTTTTAGAGTTTAGTTTATCTGTTTTAGGATTTATTTGGTTTTAGTTTTTTTTATTAAGTAAACCAGTTTTATTTATTTTAGTTTATTATTAATTTATTTAGTTTATTTTATTTTTATTTTTTAGGTTTATTTTTATTTTATTTTAGTTTAGTTTATTTATTTTAGATTTATTTATTTTATTTTTTTATTTTAGGTTTAGTAGTTTTTTATTTATTTAGTTTTTATTATTTTATTTTTTTTTTTAGTTTAGTTAGGTTTAAGTTTATTTATTTTATTTATATTTTTTTTTTTATTTTTTTTATATTTTTTTTTAGTTTTTTTTAGGTTTAGAGAGGTTTATTTATTATTTTTTTAGTTTAGTTTATTTTTTAGGTTTAGTTATTTTATTTATTAGGTTTATTTATTTTATTTATTTATTTTTATTTATTTTTATAGTTTATTTTAGTTTATTTTAGCTTTAGGTGTAGGTTTTATTTATTTTAGTTTATTTTATTTAGTTTAGGATTAGGTTTATTTTATTTTGTTTATTTGATTTCTATTTTAGGTTTAGTTTCTTTTTTAGTTTAGGGTTTATGTTTTATTTTTTCTTTAATTTTAGGTTTTCATTTTAGATTTATTTTTTAGGTTAAATTTTTATTTTATTTTTATTTTATTTTATTTTAAGTTTAGGGTTTAGGGTTTAGGGTTTAGGGTTTAGGATTTAGTGTTTAGGGTTTAGGGTTCACGATTTAGGGTTTTTTTTAAAATTAAGTAAATCGTTAGGTTTAGGTTTATTTAGTTTATTTTAGATTTTTATTTAAGTTTATATTTTATTTTAATTTAGTTTAGTTTATTTAATTTATGTTTATTTAATTTAGTTTAGGATTTTTATTATAGTTTATTTTTAGGAATAGCTTTTGGTTTATGTTTATTTTTTAGTTTAGTTTTATTTTTATTTTATTTTTTCAGTTTAGGTTTTCTTCTAATTTTTAGGTTTAGATTTAGGTTTTTATTTTATTTTTTTAGGTTTAGGTTTTAGGTTTTTATTTTACGTTTATTTTTAAGTTTTATTTCTTAGTTTAGGTTTTGGTTTATTTTATGTTTATTTTAATTTATTTAGTTTATTGTTTAGGTTTAGTTTATTTTAGGTTTAGGTGTAGTTTTAGTTATTATAGTTTAGGTTTAGGTTTATTTTATTTTCATTTTAGGTTTAGGTTTGTTTTTAGTTTAGGGTTTAGGTTTTATATTTTTATATATTTTTAGGTTTATTATTTAGGCTTCATTTTTTATTTAGTTTATCATTTATTTTATTTCATGTTTATTTTATTTAGGGTATATGGTTTGTATTTTAGGGTTTTGGGTTTTTTTATGGTTTAGGGTTTTTTAAGAAAATTAAGTTTACCGATAGTTTAGGTTTATTTAGTTTATTTAGTTTATTTTTTATTTATTTTTGTTTATTTTATTTTATATTTTTATTTTGTTTATTTATTTATTTTAGGTTTATTTATTTAAATTTGTTCTTTTGATTTTAGTTTACTTTTTATGTTTAGGTTTAGGTTTATGTTTTTTTTAGTTTAGTTTTATTTTTATTTTATTTTTGAGGTTTAAGTTTAATTTTTTTTTTAGGCTTAGGTTTTGATTTTTATTTTACTTTTTTAAGTTTAGGTCTTAGGTTTATTTTTAGGTTTTATTTTTTAGTGTAGGTATAAGTTTATTTTTAGTTTTTATTTTATTTTATTTAGTTTAGGATTTAGGTTTAGTTTTTTTAGGTTTAGGTTTAGGTTTTATTTATTTTAGTTTTGTTTATTTTAGTATAGGCTTAGTTTATTTTATTTTATCTATTTTAGGTTTAGGTTTTTTTTTAGTTTAGGGTTTAGGTTTTATTTTTTATTTATTTTTTGGTTTTATTTAGTTATTATTTTATTTTATTTTAGGTTTAATTTATTTTTATTTTATATTTAGGTTTTATTTTATTTAGTTTTTTTTTTTTAGGTTTCTTTTATTTTTTATTTTAGTTTAGGTTTTTATTTATTTTATTTTAGTTTAGTTTTTATTTTTTATTTTATTTTATTTTTAAGTTTAGGTTTAGGTTTAGGTTTAGGTTTAAGTTTAAGTTTTAGTTAAGGTTTTTATTTTTATTTTTTATTTTTATTTTATTTACGTTTAGGTTTATTTATTTATTTTGTTTTTATGTTTTATTTAGTTTAGGTTTAGGTTTTTAGGGTTTCGAGTTTAGGGTTTAGGGTTTAGGGTTTAGGGTTTAGGGTTTTTTTTGGGAACCCCATGTAAGGGAATTTTATTGCCATAAAAGGGGTTACAATGTCCTTAAGTGGGGATAAACTCAAGAACTACACTCAAAGAGGTACAATAAGCCTAGAGAGTGAATCCCCTATATAAGTACAACCATAAAAAAGATGGAAAAATAAAAGAGAACAAAAAAATAGTAAGAGATACAAAAGTAACAAAAAGAAAAAGCCAGAGGACAACCTTCAGCAATAACTTGTGAAGATAAGAGAAGCATATGCCACCACCAGAGAAGGAACCTGCAAGGAAGCAGCACAGAACCTGCGAACAGCTAGAGAAAGGAATTAGCACAGGTACAAAATTACAAAAAAAATTAATTGATAAAACAAAGGAGACTGAGAGAAATTTAGAGAAGTGTGTGAAGAAAGGCTCAGGCTCAGTCACACAAGAATTGGGCAACTGCAAACTTGAGCATCCAAACTACAAAGGAAGGGTTACATGACAAGTGGTACTACCTGCCAAGTTATGAGAGCAATCATCCCAACCATCATAGCCTACATACCTGGGGGAAAGCAGCTGCCACTAGATGAAAATCATTTGATCTTTGATACCTGCATAACAAACAATAGCAAAATACACTATAGAAGAAAAGGAAACACTATTCACCATGGAAAAATGATCCCCCCCCACCACCAATCCCTTGAAAGATAAGCACCACTTAAGTATTCCAACATAGCATGTGAATGAATAGCCAACACAAACCCCTAAATAGATTAATCATCATGGCAAGGAAAATACCACCATAGTGATGAAAGTCAATAAGGAGCAAGTGTTAACATCCACCTATTAATAGCTAGATCACAATAATAATTATACATGTTTAATAGAGCCAAGAGTAATCTCAGCCAACAGATAAACCCATATAGCAAAAGCACAGGTAGTGAGGCTAACCGAATGGCAATCAACAGAACAAAAAGGCAGGAAGAAATCCAACAGTAATAATCAGCCTGTTGAACAAAATAACCCGATAAACCATTCATCCGATAGACAAAACAACAAATCAAATAAGGTAACCAACTACAGGGGAGAAGGTAGGTAGTGTCATTATAGAAATGAGCCATGATAGGACTCAAAATATAAACAGCCAAAAAATCCATCATAAAGAGGGAAGACAACCCAACTGATAGGCAAACAACAATAGCAAAAATATGGGAAAAGGAGACCAAAAGAAATCCCAACTGTGCAAGGAAATAACAGTAATCACAATATTAAAAAGAGAAAGAGAACCATTGAACATAATCAGCAAAGTAACTGATCTATCCATGAGGGTTAATAAATTGAGCAGCAAATCCTAGCAGGTCCAATGAAACAGGTGATAGTCCCATGTAAGGAGGCTATCAGCAAATAAAATTAGAGCCCAACATGTTAAAGGACAAATAGCAGGTAACCAATAGATGAGGCTAAAAAGCCAAATACCACCAGAACAGGATAACCACAAAAATGCAGCAGATAAGTTCAGCTAAAAACTGAGAAGGGGCAGTGCAAATCAAGGAAAATAAAAGAGGAAAATATAGACAAAGCAAATAGTAAACTGAGTAGAATATAGAATAATGTAACTTAATTTCTGAGGTAAGGTAATCTAGAGTTATCCAAATTAACCAATCCATGCAAATGTTTAGGAAGACTAAAATTATCAAGAAAGGTGAGCACATCTAATCTAGCACCTAGATTGGCAAGATAGTCAGCACAAGAATTTCCTTCATGCCAAATGTGAGTGATTTTAAAGCAGACTTGAGAGAGGAGAGCTCTAGTATGATTAAGGAGGTAGTATAAATCTTTGTATCCCACCTTGGTGGAAGTCAGCATATCAATGATCAAAAGAGCATCCACTTCAATCTAGATATTGAACTAACCTTTTTGCAAACAAATCTCGATAGCTTTGTTAACAGTTATTAATTCAGCAAAGATAATAGAACAGGCTTTAAAGGGGTAGGCAAAAGCACATATTACACTACCTTTAAAGTTTCTGAAAATGCCACCACAGCCAAAAGCATTTTGAGAGATAGAGCCATTAGTATTAATTTTGATATTATTGTTATGAGGCTTTCTCCAATAGATAAGCTTAACTTCTTTCCAGTTGGGGACCTCAAGCAAGCTAAGACCCAGCTTGTTGGCCACAAATTTGCACCCTTTAAAGTGGTTGTTAGTAATTAAGCTAGCAATAAATAAAGCACTGATTCTTTTCTTTAGTTCTAGCAATAATCTTCTTGTGGTTCATAGGGATACCATGATGTTTGGCATCACTTCTATCCATATGAACCATATAAGAGAGATGGCAATAATTACTTTAATGTGACCTTTCAGCTTTTATGAAAAGACATCAAGAAGTTGATATAAGGATAAACAACCATGAAAATGGTTAATATTGAAAAGTTCATCATACCAAACCCACAATTTGGAGGCAATAGCTCCATTGACAAAAAACATGATTCACATTTTCAATGTAAAAATAGCAATATCATTTGGAAGGTAACTGAAAGCCTTTACCCCACATCAAAGAGTCAATAGGAATGAAATTTTTCAGAATTCTCCAAATAAGGATAGAGTAAGAGATAAGGATAATGTTATTCCAAATTTAAAAAAAAACACATTATAGAAACCATGGGCTTCTTTACTATAATTCCATACCTCTTTAAGAATAAATTCACCATTATGAGATAGCTTAAAGAAAATATGATTAGGCTTGTTAGAAATGATTGGAATGTTAATGAATTTATCCAAAAGAGAAATAGAATATAATCGTGAGTTTACTATTTTTCCAATTATTATTATTCCAAAAGGAGTTCATGTTAATAACAACAGAGAATGAGTAGAAAGGAAATCATCAATACAACCACTGCCTAATCTAGTTATCTTACTAAAAAAAGAAGATCCAGAGTTAACTCCCAAGAAATAAGGGATTCACTTCCCTTTGATGGAGCAAAGTCTTTTCCAAACTGGGGAGTCACCCACTTTCTAAGGACAAGTAAGAGGGTGCTTACCTTGGCAATATTTGGTAGTCATGAAATTGGCCCAAAGACTATTATTGCTCCTGAAATTCCACCAAAGTTTATGAGAGAAAGCAGTAATAGCTTCACGAATAGACTTACAGCCAAGACCACCCTCGAAGGGTGCCACAACTTTATACCAAGAAGTCCAATGCATCCTTTTAATAGAATTGTTAGAGCAACAAAAAATTTATTAAGGAGATGTTGTATTCTATTTAAGGTATAATTATTAGGGATGATGGTTTGAATAAGATATAGAGGCATGGAATTAAGGGTACTCTTGAGCAAAGTAAGCCTACCACCAAAGGAAAGTAAGTGAAATTCCCAAACAAAAAAATTTATTAGATTAGATCATCAAAGAGATGTGATCTTTTGACCTTGTATGTAGGAGCACCTAGATATTTGATAGCTAATTGTTGTTGTTTAAAATTAGTGATTCTCAAGATTTGATTGATTTTGTTCTGGAGATTTTAGAAGAGGTAATGAAATAACTTTTACATTCATTGATCAGAGGACCACTTTCATTACCAAAGTTATTTAAGAAATTCTTAATGCATTTAATGTGATGGATGGAAGCATTACAAAAAATAATGAAATCATCTATAAAATTAAGATAAGAGACATGTATACCACCAAGAGTTCTAAAATACATGTTATGATTATTGTTAAAAAGATTGTTTAAGCTCCTAAAAAGATATTCCACAATAATAATAAAAAGGGATGGGGACAAGGGGCCACCTTGTCTCAAACCATGAGAAGAAGGGAAAAAACCTAAGGCCTCACCATTAAGAATAACAAAAAAGCAAGGATTGCTAATACAATTTTTAATTAGGTAGATGAAGCTTTCAGAAAATCCAAACAAATGAAGAATGTGTAAAAGGAAATCCGAAGAGATGTTTTCAAATGCTTTAGAAATATCTAATTTAAATAGGATGTTACCACCTCTATTAGGAGCATCCAAATCATGGATCAACTCTTCAGCAAGAAGAATATTATCAGATATAGCTTTACCTCTAACAAAACCAGTTTGGTTGAGGGAGATAATTTTTTGAGGAAGAGGACTAAGTCTATTGGCAAGCATTTTAGCAATCAGTTTATGAATGAAAGTACAAAGACTAATAGGTTTGAAATCACTCCAAGATTCAAGATTATCAATTTTAGGTATAAGGATAATGGAAGTACTAGAAAAATATCTAGGGAGAGAATTATGAGTAAAAAAATCAATAACAACATCAACTAGATCATACTTAATTATAGGCCAATAATGCCAAAAAAATTATGTTGTATAACCTTTCAGACTAGTAACAAATCAGTATTCATGTTATTAAGAATTTTACCAATCTCCTCTTTCGTAGGCAACCTAGTAAGCAAATGATTGTCATCACCGGTAATGATTGAGGGATCAAATGGTAGCTAGAAATAGCATCTAAAGTGTGGCTCTTGTTAAGAATATTTCTAAAGTGATTAATAATAGATGTTTTAATCTCATTATTGTCAGTGATCCAATCTCCTGTATTACTTTTAATTTTTTGGATAGAGTTTAAAGCTTTCTTTTTATTGAATAAAGCATGAAAATACCTTGTATTTCTATCCCCATCAGTAGTATGCTTACTAGCAGCCTTTTACTGCCAATAAGTTTTTTCCATAGTCTGATAGTTAACCAAATTATCTTTGGCTTCATTCAAGTCCTTTTGCTTAGAAGAGTCAGTCAAAATAACATTTTCAAAACTACAAACCAAAAGCTCCATATTTTTGATATTAGCAAAGAGATTTTTAAAACAATGCTTGTTTCACCAAACCAGGTTTGGTTTAAGCCTTATAAGTTTAAACTAGAATCTGATCATGCCCCTAATCGAATTGTCAGGGTGTAGGGGGGCAACCCAATTGGTAGTAACAACTTTAAAAAATCAAGGCGTTGAATCCACATATTTTGAAATCTAAAAAAGGAGGAGGAGGATAATATTTTAGAGTTATTTTTAACTGAAATCAAAAGAGGAGCATGATCCGACAAAGTTCTACTCAAATGTTCAATAGAGGTAAGAGGCCATTGATTAATCCAATGAGAGTAAAAAGGATTCTAAGGCATTGCCAAAGTTTAGAGTTATGCCAAGTGTAATTAGGACTAGAAAAACCAATGAAAATAAGGTTGCAATCAAGAATCATATTAGAGAATTCTTCCATAGAATTAATATTAGGAGATCAACCACCCCTTCTTTCAGAGGAAGAAAGGATAGTGTTGAAGTTACCCCCAACCAATGATGGTTTATTAAATGTTAAAGCAACTTCTTAAATTGTCCTAAAGGATGTTCCTACCATCTCTATTACCGGAAGCATAAACAAAAGAGCCTAAAGTAAAAATTCACCACATGAGATATGGATATTAATAACATGCTGGAGATCATCTAAAATGGAAACATTAACTAGATTGTTCCAAAACCACCAAATTTTATTACTGATATTAGAGAAAAGGTATTAAAATTGAGCATTTTAGTAACATGATAGATCTTAGAAGCATTTATGATAGGTTCAATGACCACAAGTAAGAATATATTATTAATATGATAAAGACTTCTAACATGATTACTGATAGTGAGGTTCCAATTCCACAAACATTCCAAATAATAAAATCAAAAATAAAGGAAAATAAGTAAGTAAAATCATTAGAAAGAGAGCAACCATTCCAATGTCAAAAAGACATTATTTATGAGATGAAGAACCAAATCTAGTAGATCTAGTTAAGTTATGTGAAAATATTTTTGCTTTAAAAGATTCCTTTTTTAGAACAATTTGGAAAGCCCTATTTTTATCCAATGTATCACCATCCAAAAAAGAGACTGATTATAGGTGTTAAGAATAGGATCAGAATCAGCCAAAACATTTTCAATCACAACTTCCACTTCTTCAATCTCAGGATTAAGCTAAAAATGAGGATTAGAATGAATGTCAATCATGGGATTAGGAGAAGGAGAGGTAGTAATACAATTAAGAGCACAAATAGTAGTATCAGATTCAAAATTTTGCACCTGATTTTCAACCGTCTTCAAAATTTCATGTAAATTACCATTAAAATCCACATGCTCAGCATTAACAAGAGGCAAAGAGATGTTAGGCTCTTGAACATTTGAGTTATCATGAGAAGGCAAGTTATCATGTAGAGAAGGATTGATTGACAAACCATCATATTCAACATTAATAATATCTTTGACCCCATTAGATTGAGTATTGGGAGTATCAACATTAAGCACTTCATTGAATTCCAATGAAGTAGAAAAAGCATTTCCATTTGGGGTTTAGGCAAAATAGGTTTATTAACTTTATCATTTGGATTAGTAGAATTAGGATCATTGAGTTTTTCTTTTAAGTTGTGGGTGAAGAACAAAGCACTCGTAATTATCATGCCCATGAATTTTACAAGTAACAAAAATTGGAAAGTTTTCAAATTCAACTTTTCAAAATAACCAAACTTCTCTAAACCAATTTTTTAGAAATATCAAGTTCAACCAGTATACGAGCAATAGATGAACAGGATCTCATAGTAGTGGCCTAATCAATTTGAAGAGGCCAACCAAAAAGAGCTCCAACAGCAAATAGAACCTAGTGATTAACAAAATGAATCCTCATATTCAAAAAATCCAACCAAACAAAACAAATCAGTGATTCCTCTTTTATATCAAAAAGAGGAGACAACTTTAAAAGATGCATTTGACAATTGAAAATAAGGTATGAATGATGAGAGAAAACCCTTGAGTAGTCTAAATTATTTGTAAGCTGAATCAAAACATGTCTAGGATCGATCAAACCAATAGAGAAAGCACCAGAGAGTTTAAGATTCTGAAAAAAGAGAAAATATTATCAAAATTTGGACTCCGCAATGCAAATTTGCCAACCAAAGTAAATTCATACAGCTTAGCTAGCTTCTCAACATCAAGATCTGAGCACATGATCGTAGGGATTCCACAAGCCAAAGTCGATATCAAATTCACTGAATCGGAAGGGGAAAGGTTCTTACAAGAAAGAGCATCTTTAAAGGATTTAACAACAAGCACAATAGGTGCTTTCGATTCCAGAAATCCCATAAAATTTGATGCCCTAGCCATCGCATCCGTAACAAAAATGACTGACTGAATGACCAATGGATAAGCTGCCATCAACGATGACTATAGCAACATCACACGTGCAGCCAGAGCAAAGATAAGCAATAAAAAATGATTGGAGCACCGCAAGGAGTGGAGAAAAATCACCAAATTGCAAGAAAAATAGAAGCTCCGAAGAGGGAAAAATGAAATAACCAGAGCGCCGCAAGGAGGAGGGAGGAGGAGGAGTAGGGGTTTAGGTTTTGGGTTTAAGTTTAAGATTAGGTTTAGGTTTAGTTTTTTATTTAGTATATTTAGTTTTAGTTTATTTTAGTTTAGGTTTAGTTTTTAAGTTTAGGTTTATTTTTTTTATTTAGTTAAGTTTACTTTAAGTTTAGTTTAGGTTTTAGGTTTACTTTAGTTAGTTTATTTTAATTTTAGTTTTTAGTTTATAGTTTAGTTCATTTTAGTTTGGGGTTAGTTTAGTTTAGGTTTAGTTTTAATTTTTAATTTAGTTTATTTTTTTTTAGTTTAGTTTATTTAGTTTAGTTTAGTTTTAGTTTAGTTTCTTTAGTTTTTAGGTTTAGGTTTAGTTTATTTAGTTTATTTTATTTTTAATTCAGTTTATTTTTAGTTTATTTATTTTAGTTTAGTTTTAGTTTAGGTTTAGGTTTAGTTAGGTTTTATTTTTTAGGTTTCAATTTAGGGTATAGGTTTATTTAATTTAGTTAATTTATTTTTATTTTAGTTTAGTTTAGTTTATTTTATTTATTTTTTAGTTTAGTTTAGTTTAGTTTAGTTCTTTATTTTTTTTAGGTTTAGTTTATTTTAGTTATTAATTTATTTTTGGTTTAATTTATTTAGTTTAGTTTATTTTAGTTTTTAGTTTAGTTAGGTTTATTAGTTTATTTAGTTTTAGTTTATAGTTTAGCTCTAGTTTATTTTAGTTTTTTTTTAGGTTTAGTTTTAGTTTATTTAGTTAGTTTATTTAGTTTATTTTATTTTTACTTTAGTTTTATTTAGTTTATTTTCATTTTAGTTTGTTTAGTTTATTTTTTTAGTTTATTTATATTTTTAGTTTGTTTAATTTATTTTTATTTCTTTTAATTTTAGTCTATTTTTAGTTTAGTTTTTAGTTTAGTTTAGTTTTAGTTTATTTATTTTAGTTTATTTTTAGTTTAGTTTAGTTTTTGTTTAGTTTATTTTAATTTTTAGTTTAGTTTAATTTAGTTTAGTTTATTTTAGTTTAGTTTTAGTTTAGATTTACTTATTTTTAGTTTAGTTTATTTTATTTTAGTTTTAGTTTTAGTTTAGTTAATTTTTTATTTTTAGTTTAGTTTTTTATTTTTTTAGTTTATTTTATTTTATTTTTAGTAACTTTAGTTTATTTTAGTTTATTTAGTTTATTTTTTTTTAATTTAGTTTATTTTATTTAGTTTATTTAGGTTTAGGGTTTAGTTTAGTTTATTTTAGTTTATTTTAATTTTAGTTTTATTTTTTAGTTTATTTAGTTTATTTTTAGTTTAGTTTTATTTATTTTTTTTATTTAGTATTTAGTATTTTAGTTTAGGTTTTGGTTTTTTTAGTTTAATTTAGTTTAGTTTTTATTTATTTTAGTAGTTTAGTTTTATATTTTAGTAGTTAGTTTAGTTTAGTTTAGTTTAGTTTTAGTTTAGGTTAGTTTATTTTATCAGTAGTTTTAGTTTTAGTTTAGTTTATTTTTAGTTTAGGTTTAGTTTACTTTAGTCAGTTTAGGTTTAGTTTTAGTTTAGTCAGTTTAGTTTATTTTAGTTTTAGTTTAGTTTATTTTTATTTTATTTTAGTTTAGTTTAGTTTAGTTTTGTTTTAGGTTTATTTTTAGTAGTTTAGTTTTATAGTTTAGTTTAGTTAGTTAGTAGTTTTAGTTTAGTTTAGTTTTAGTATTTTAGTTTATTTATTTTTAGTTTTAGTTTAGTTTAGTTAGTTTTTTGGTTTAGTTTAGTTTGTTAATTTTTGGGTTTAGTTTATTTATTTTAGTTTAGTTTAGGTTTTGGTTTAGTTTTATTTTATTTTTAGTTTTAGTTTTTAGTTTAGTTTAATTATTTTAGTTTAATTTAGTTTAGTTTTTATTTTATTTTAGTTTATTTTAGTTTGGTTTAGTTTTTAGTTTTTTAGTTTAGTTTATTTTAGTTTAATAATTTTAATTTATTTTATTTTTTAGTTTATTTAGTTTAGGTCTCATTTAGTTCATTTTATTTTAGTTTAGTTTTAGTTTATTTTAGTTAGTTTATTTTAGTTTTAGTTTAGTTTATTTATTTATTTTAGTTTAGTTTAGTTTTTAGTTTAGTTTATTTTAGTTTATTTTTAGGTTTTAGTTTAGTTTATATTTTTAGTTTTGTTTAGTTTAGTTTAGTTTAGTTTAGGTTTGGGTTTAGGTTTTTAGATTTATTTTTTAGTCTATTTAATTTAGTTTAATTTATTTTAGTTTAGTTTTTAATTTAGTTAGTTTATTTAGTTGGTTTAGTTTAGTTTAGTTTAGTTTAGTTTTAGTAGTTTAGGTTTTATTTAGTTTTAGTTTAGTTTTAGTATTTTATTTAGTTTAGAGTTTTAGTTTAGTTTTAGTTTATTTTAGTTTAGTTTAGGTTTTGTAGTTTAGTCATTTAGTTTTATTTAGTTTAGTTCATTTTATTTATTTAGTTTAGTAGGTTTAGGTTTAGTAGTTTATTTTAGTTTAGGTTTAGTTAAGTTTATTTAGGTTTATTTAGTTTAGTTTAGTTTAGGTTTAGTTTAGTAGTTATTTTAGTTTATTTATTTTAGCCTAGTTAGTCAGTATTTAGTTTAGTTTAGCTCAGTAGATTAGTTTAGTCCAGTTTAGTTAGCTCAGGTTAGTTTTAGTTTAGCTTATTTAGTTTAGTTAGATTTAGTAGTAGTTTAGTTTAGTAGTTTTTAGCCTATAGTTTAGCTAGCCTAGTTTGGGTTTAGTAGGTCAGTAGGTTAGTAGCTCAGTCAGTTTTCTATTAGTTAGTTTAGTATTTAGCCTATCAGTAGAGTTTAGCCTAGTTTTTTAGTTAGTATTAGCCTAGGTCAGTTTAGGCTCAGTTTAGTTTATATTTTTTTTTATTAGTTTAGGGCCTAGCTCAGGCCCAGGGCCAGGCTCAGTTTCAGTAGCCTAGTATTTTAGTTATTTAGTAGCCTAGGTAGGGTCATTTTTGGTAGTTAGGGCTCAAGTTATTTAGTAGTTTTATTTAGTTTAGGTTTAGTTTATTTTATTTGTTTAGGTTTTTTTTGGTTTAGGGTAAGTTTATTTTATTTATTTTTTATTCAAGTACCATTTAGTATTTATTTATTTTAGGTTTAATTTATTTATATTTACATTTAGTTTTATTTTATTTAGTTTAATTTTAGTTTATTTTATTTTTTTAGTTTAGGTTTTATTTATTTAATTTAGTTTAGTTTTATTTTATTTTTTTTTATTTTAGTTTAGGTTTAGGTTTAGGTTTTATTTTTTATTTTATTTTTATTTTATTTAGGTTTAGGTTTATTTAGTTTAGGTTTAGTTTTGTTAGTTATTTAGGTTGGTAGGGTTTAGGGTTTAGGGTCCAGGGTTGAGTCAGGGTTTTTAGAGTTGACAGGGATTAGGTTTTTTTCTATTTTATTTATTTTTTTTTTTATTTAAATTAAGTAAACTCCTAGGTTTAGGTTATTTAATTTATTTATATTATTTTGTATTTCTTTTAGTTTATTTTATTTTTATTTTTATTTAGGTTTATTTATTTAGTTTAATTTATTAATTTTAGGTTTACTTATTTTAGTTTAGGTTTTTTATTTTAGTTTATTTTTTAGGTTCAGGTTTAGGTTTAGGAATGCATCTGGCCTATTATGTGATAGAAAAGTTCCACTTAAACTTAAGGAAAATTTTATAAGATGGTGGTAAGACAATGACTTATGGTTCCAATAAAGAGAAGCATAAGACTAAGTTAAGTGTTAGATGAGGATGCTTAGTGGATGAGTGGCTTTACCTTAGAGATAGAATGCAAAATGAGTATGTTAAAAGTTGAGTAGCTCCAATGGTAGATAAGATTAGGAGAGTCTGGTAGCCACATTAGTTGAATTAGAGTAGATGCATTAGATTTGCCTTATTAAGAAGGCAGGTAGACCAAAAAAGACTTGGTTAAGATGTAAAAAAAATGATCTTAGTACACTTGAATTAGATGAGAATTTGACACATAAATGGAGACTGATTCAGTGTCCACCTAGTGGGATTAAGGCTTTTTGTTGTTGTTGTAGGTTTAGGTTTAGGTTTATTTTTTAGTTTAGTTTAGTTTTTTTTTAAGTATTAGTTTTATTTATTATTTTTAGGTTTAAGTTTATGTTTTTATTAAATTTTTTTAGTTTTAGGTTTTTATTTTATATTTATTTTTCTGTTTTATTTTTTAGTTTAGGTTTAAGTTTATTTTTAGTTTATTTTATTTTATTTAGTTTAGGTTTAGGTTTAGGTTTAGTTTATTTCAAGTTTAGGTTTAGGTTTTATTTATTTTAGTTTAGTTTATTTTAATTATATTTTAGGTTTAGGTTTTTTTAAGTTTATGGTTTAGGTTTTATTTTCTATTTATTTTTAGGTTTATTTTAGGTTTTAGTTTTATTTTATTTTAGTTTTAATTTATTTTAATTCTAATTTATTTTTTAGTCCACTCAAGTTTTATTTATCTTATCTTAGTTTTATCTTTACATGCAAGTTTAGGTTTTAGTATTATTTTAAGTTTATTTATCTTATCAGTGTTATTTAGTTTAGGTCTAGGTTGGGCTGATCTGGTGAGCCTGCTTAAAGTTTGGGTGCCAGTTTAGGCTCAGGGCCCAGTGGGCCTGTGGTTAGATGTTCAGGGCCCAGCCTTAGCCCAGGACCAGTGCTCAGCCTCAGTGGCTCAGGGCTCAGGTTTAGGTTTTACTCAGGGTTTGGTGGCCTGGGGCCCAGGTCAGTTAGGGTCAGGTTATGTAAGACATTGTGATTAGGGCCTGTGGCCCAGTCCGTGGTCTTGGGTCCTGCCCAGGTGTGGGCTGGGGTTTGGTCAGGTTTGGGTCAGGTTTTAGGTTTGTGGTTTAAAGCCAGTTAGTTTAGGGTTTGTGGATTTAGGGTTTAGTTTAGCTCAGGGTTGGAGGTTAAGATTAGCTTGGGGTTATTTAGGTTTAGGAGGTAGTTTGGTTTAGGATTTTAGGGTTTAGTGCTAGTTTAGGGTTTAGGGTTTAGGGTTTAAGGTTTTAGGGTTTATGGTTTAGGGTTTAGGGTTTAGGGTTTAGGTTAATGTTTAAGGTTTAGGGCTTAGGGTTTAGGGTTTGTGCTATGGTTTAGGGTTTAGGGTTCAGGGATTTTTTTTTTGAAAAGTTAGAACTTTATTACCCTAAAAGGAAAAGAAATCATGTCCTTAAAAGAGATAAAGCTCGTAATTCTACCACTAATAGAGCTACAAGAAACCTAAAGAGAGACCCCCATCTAAGTACATTAGAAGAAGAAAATAAAACAAAAGAGCAAAAACAACAAATAAAAAGAATGAGAGCAAAATGTAACAGAATAAAACAAAATAGAGAATGAAAAAAAAGGTTGAGTCAGCAGCAGTACGTGATTGGTTTGAGAAAGCATGATAAGCAAGGTCCACAATAACAGCAGTAGGGGTGACTGAGAAATGACTAGGCCTACGATAAAGTTCCAACCTATGAAAGAATTCTGCAAAAAACACCGCCAAGGAAAAAACTCATATCTAAAAGGATAAGGATAAAGAGAGCAAAAGGAGAGAGCTGAGAAAGAAAAGGCTCATGCTCAGTTAAGATCACCTCAATGGGCAACAATTCATATGAGCATCCAAACTTTATAAGAAAGGTTATAGTCATATGTAAAGCTACCAACCAAAGACGAGAGGTGAGTAGCATCAAAGCCATCATAGCCAGCATACGTGATACCTATAGCCATCCAAGGCAAGCAATCCATAGTGATTTAGTCCTGCACCAAAAAAATAGCGAAAACAACTAGCCAGTAGCCATTCAGGAACCAACCCACCAACTAAAACCCACAATAGGCCAATCACATAAAGCCAACAACCCAGAAGTTACAGCAAGATCATTGGTCAAGCTAATGGAACCAAGCAATAACACCACCAAAACCACCACCAGCATACCTGAACAAGGTAACAACCAAGGCCAACACCCACAAAAGGAAGCCAAAGGAAGCCACCAATCACTAGAAACCTAAAATCCCAATTTAGAAGGATAAACAAAGGTTCAGCCAGCATAACCAAAGGCTGCAACAAATTGGCTAAGAAGAAGAAGAAAAAAAACCAACAAAGAGAAAGGCTGCCAACCAATATTCCAAGGACAACTAAAAGTCCTCCCACCAAAGTAGGTAAGTAAAACATCCATAAGGAGATCACCAGAGAATAGCTCATCATTAGTGACCAATAAAGGAAAGATCCCCATCAGCCAAGGAAAAGAAGAAAACTAGCAAAACACCACACAATAGAGAAACATCCAACCAATCCAGCCAGCCAACATAGTCTCCTAGACAACCACCACAGCAGCAGAAAACCCAAGTCAATGTAAAGACCAATAGCAGCCATCAAGCCAAAATCACCCAAGACACCCAGGAAAATAACAACCACCAACAAACCCACAACTAGCCAACCTAGAATAATAACCAAACCCAAAGCCAGCCAAGAGAGGAAGGCTAATATAAGAAGAGGACAAAACCAAAACCAAAAGATACAAAATAAAATCAGCAAAATAGACCACTAATCCCCAGTCAACAAGATGGAGAAAGTAACAACCAAACAAAAACCTCCATAATTTGAAAATGAAGCCAAAGCTAAATGACCAATAGTCCCCTAAATGTGTCACCAACATAAAAGGAAAAAATAGTTAAGATAGCCAACTAGCTAGCCAACCTAACCAACCAACATTGCCAGTCAACCCAGCCAGCCAACAAAACAATCCATTCAACCACCATAATAGTAGATCCAAAAAAAGTAAGTGAGGAAAAATCCCTGAAATAAGGTAAAACCCATACAAGAGGAAAATACAATAGCATACAAAGCCACAACCCAATAGAGCTTATAAAAAATAGCAAAGGAAAAATGAAAAAAACCAAGTGACAGACAAGATATATAAAAAACCAAATCAACCCAGGCTGCAATGATAATAACCACCAGGCAACAAACACCAGGCCAAAAGTAATAACCATCTCCAACCAAAGAGTGAAAATAAGCAAATAACCACAACCCAAAGAGGGTTTAACAAAAAGCAAACAAAAGCAAAGGCTCATGAAAAACTAACATAAAAGAAACCAAGCCAAGAAATTATAATCTGAGATAAGGCAATCCAGTATTATCCAGATTAATCAAGCCTCTTAATAGTTTAGGCAACATTTGGTTGTCAAATAAAGTGAACTCAGTTAAGTTAGCACCTAAATTAGCCAAGAAATCACCACAAGCATTACCTTCACAAAGGATGTAAAAAATTTTAAAACTTGAGAAAGAAGATTTTTAGTATGATTAAAGAGATAAAATAATTCAGCATTCCCATTTCTATTGGAATTAAGCATGTCAAGAAGCAAGAGAGCATCAAATTTAAACCAGATGTTGAGAAAACCTTTATTCAAACAAGTTTCAATAGCTTTATTAATAGCCAGAATTCAGCAAAAATAACAGAACAAACTTTGAGATGATACGCAAAAGCACAAATGACAACACCTTTAGAATCCATAAGGTTACCACCACAGCTATATTTATTGGAATCTATAAAACCGTCAGTATTCACTTTAGTCAAGTTATCTTTACGGTTCATCCAATGGATAATCCTAGCACCTTTATAAGGGTCCAAGTCAGACAGAATGATAATAAATTTTTTAGCCACAAATTTATAAACTCTAAACTGAATGTTACAAATAAGATTGGCATTAAACATAGCATGAATTTTTTTTCTTTAGTTCTAATCAGGATCCTTTTATGGCTCATAGGAGTGCCACAATATTTAGCATCATTTATAACCATCCAGATGAACTAGAGAAGGCTAATATCAATTAATACTTTGATATGGCCTTTCATAGTTTTTTTGAAACAAACTTCAAGAAGTTGATATAAAGAAAGAGAACCATCAAAATAGTTGGTATTAAATAAATCATCATACCAAAGCCATAATTTAGAAGAAATAATACCATTGACAAAAACATGATTTAAATTTTCAATATGAAAGCAACAATAACATTTTGATGGTAAATGAAACCCTTTAGTCCAGAGCAAAGAGTCCTCAGGAATAATGTTATTGAAACTCCTCCAAGATAAAATCAAATAGAAAATGGGAATGATATAGTTCCAAAGTTTAATAAAGACATTCAAGGGTTCTTGCTTAACTCAAATAAAATTCCAAACCTCTTTAAGAACAAAATCAACATTATAAAAAAAGCTTATAAAGAATTAGATCACGTTTGAAGAAATGGAGATATTTCTAAAATTGTTAAAAGAGAAATAGGATATAATTCTCAAGTTTACTTTCATTCCAATTGTTATTAATAAAAAGAGTTAACTCGAGAAGCGTAAGTAGAGTGGGTAGATGGGGTGTCAATGGAGCCGCTACCAATCTAGTTGTCTTGCCAAAAGAAAGAAGTACCACCGATACCCCAAGATATTAAGGATTCTACAACCCATTTAATGGAGCAAATCCTTTTCCAAACTGGAGAGTCACCATCTTTATAAGCATAGATAAGAGGGTATTTACCTTGGAAATATTTTTTCATCATAAAATTAGCCCAAAGGCTATAATTCCTTTTAAAATTCCACCATAGCATATGAGAGAAAGTAGATAGTACCTAATAGGTTTGCAACCTAGAGCACCTTCACCCAAAGGACTACAACATTTATGCCAAGATGTCCAATGAATTCTTTTGGTAGAGTTATTGGAGCCCCCAAAAAATTTATTAAGCAAGCAATCAATTCTAATGAGAGTAGCATGAGTGGGGATAATAGTTAAAGGCATTAAATTGAGAGTGCTTTTAAGAATAGTGAGCCTTCCACCAAAGGAAAAAAAATGGAATTCCAAAATAGAAATTTAATTTAAGATTTTTTGAATTAACTCATCAAAGAGATGGGATCATTTCAAGCCTTTAAAGAAAGCAGCACCCAAGTATTTTAAAGGTAAGTGTTGATGCTTAAAATTAATGATATGTAGGATTTGATTGATTTTATTATTGGAGATACAGAGGAAGTGATAAAATAGCTTTTGTTATCATTGATAGAAAGGTCACTTTCTACCAAATCTACTTAGAAAATACTTAAGATGCTTGATATGATGAATTGTAGCTTTGCAAAAAATGATGAAAGCATCTACATAGCTTAAATGGGAAATAGAAGACCACCAAGAGTCGAGTACATACTAGATTGTTAAAGAATAAATCATTGATTCCTAGATAAGTACTCAACAACGATAATAAATAAAGGTGAGATAAAGGATCCCTTATCTTAAGCCTTGGGAAGAGGGAAAGAAACCCAAGTCTTCCCCATTAAGCATTATCAAAAATCGAGCATTATTAATATACTTTTTAATAAGAAAAATAAATTTATCAGAAAATTCAAATAAATTTAGTATATAGAAAAGAAAGTCCCAAGAAATGTTATCAAAGGCTTTGGTAGTATCTAATTTGGCATTATCAAAGTGTTGTCACCTCTAGTCTTGGCATCAAGATCTTCAATTAATTCTTGGGCCAGTAAAATATTATTAGAAATAGATCTACCTCCAATAAAACCAATTTGGTAGAGAGAGATAATTTTATTAATTAAAGGACTAAGCGTGTTGGTTAGAATTTTTGAAATAAACTTATTAAAGAAGGTGCAAAGATGAATAGGTCTAAAATCACTCCAATAGTTTGGATTATCTTTCTTAGGTATGAGATTGATAGAAGTACAAGAGAAATATCTAGGAAAAGGATTACCATTAAAAAAAATAAACCACAGCCTCAATCAAATCATTTTTAATAATAAACCAACATTTTTGAAACAACTGAGTAGTGAAACCCTCTGGACAAGCAACATAATCTATATTCATGCTATTATGGACTTGTAACATTTTCATTAGTACAATGGTAAGAAAATCATTATCATCATTAGTAATAATAGAAGGAATCAAATGCAATTTAGAATAACTTCATAAGAGCAACTCTTACTAAGCATATTTCTAAAGTAATTAATAACCGATTCCATAATATAATTATTCTCCATAATCCTAACACCATTATCATCTTTAAGTTTTAGAATATTATTTAAAGCTCTCATTTTATTAACTAAAGCAAGCTAAGAACTACTATTCCTATCACCATCCGCAATATGCTTACTAGCAGCTTTTTGGCAGAAGTCTCTTCCATATTTTGGAAGTTAACAAGTTTGTCTTTTCCCTCAGTCAAGTCCTTAATCTTAGATGGATCAGACATAACAAAGACTTCAAGATCACACACCATTTTTTCCATATCTTTAATATTATCAAAAAGGTTTTTTAAATAATGCTTGCTCCAACAACCCAAATTTTGTTTAAGTCTTTTAAGTTTAAACCAAAGTCTACTCAACCCCATAATCGAATTATGAAGATGTAAAGGAGCTTTCCAATTATTAGCCACAACATCAAAAAAGCTAATATGCTGAATCTACATGTTGTGAAATCTAAAAAGAGAGGATTTATGTAATCTATTAGAATTATCTTTAATAGAAACCAAAAGTGGAGCATGATCAGACAAGGTTATGCTTAAATGATCAATAGAAGTAATAGGCCCTTGAGTAATCCAGTGATTATTAAAAGAATCAGTCCACCTTTGCCAAAGTCTAGAGTTTTGCCAAGTATAATTAGAACCCTTAAAGCCAATATTAATCAAATTACAATCAAGGATCAGATTGGAAAATCTTCCATGTAATAAATATTAGGAGAGCAGCCACCACTTCATTCAGAAGAAAATAAAATAGTGTCAAAATCACCACCCACAAACCAAGGTTTGTTGACCGAGGTAGTAAAATTTCTCAATTATTCAAAAGAATATTTCTACCAGATCTATAACAAGATGCATAAATAAAAGATCCCAAAACACAATAGTCACCATAAAATATTTGAGCATTGACAACTTGTTGAAAATCATCAATAATAGAAACCTCAAAAAATTATTCTAATAACATCAAATCTTATTACTAATATTAGAAAAATTTATTGAAGTCAATCATTCTAGCAACATGATTAATTTTATTAGCATGGATAAGAGGCTCTGAACAATAAGTAATTAAATATATTCATGCGCTTCTAATAATGACATGAATAGAGTGGGTGCCAATCCCTCTAACATTCCAAACAAGAAAATTAAACATAAGTAAAATAAAAAGGAGTTAAGCAAAGGTTAATTAAGAGAGGAATTATATGCCATAGCAAATCTAGTATTTTTGGGTTTAGGGTTTAGGGTAAATTTTGGATTTGTGGGTTTAGGTTTAGGGTTAGCATTTAGGGTCTTTAGGCTTGTGGTAGGGCTTAGGTTGTAGGTTTAGGTTTAGGGTTTATAGTTTAGGAGTTAGGGTTTAGGATTTAGGGTTTAGTGTTTAGGGTTTTGTAAATTCAATAAACCAATAGATTAGTTAATTTAGTTCAATTTTTATTTATTTTAGTTTTTTTTATTTAGGTTTATTTCTTTATTTTATTTAAGCATATTTATTTTAGTATTTTATTTTAGTTTATTTTTTGGTTAAGGTTTAGGTTTATGTTTATTTTTTTAGTTTAATTTTATTTTTGTTTTATTTTTTAGGTTTAAGTTTAATTTTTTATTTTTAGGTTTAGGTTTAGGTTTTTATTTTATTTTTTTAGGTTTAAATTTTTATTTTAGGTTTATTTTTAGGTTTTATTTTTTTTAGTTTACATTTATGTTTATTTTTATTATATTTTATTTTATTTAGTTTAGGGTTTAGGTTTAGTTTATTGCAGGTTTAGGTTTAGGTTTTATTTATTTTAGTTTAGTTTATTTCAGTTTAAGTTTGGGTTTAGGTTTAAGTTTATTTTGTTTATTTTAGGTTTAGACTTTTTTTTTAATTTATGGTTAAGGTTTTATTTTTTATTTTTAATTTTGTTTTAATTTTAGTTAGGTTTTATTTTTTTCATTAAATTTAGGCTTATGTTTTTTTATTTTTATGGTTTAGGTTTTTGTTTTTTACTTAGTTTAGTATATTTATTTTTGTTTAGGTTTTTTATTTTAATTTATTTTTTTGGTTTAGGTTTAGGTTTATGTTTATCATTTAGTTTAGTTTTATTTTATTTTATTTTGGTTTAATGTATATTTTTATTTTTTTTTTTTTTAGATTTTGGTTTTATTTTATTTTTAGGTTTAATTTTTAGGTTTTAATTTTAGATTTATTTTTATATTTTATTTTTTAGTTTAGGTTTAAGTTCATTTTAGATTATTTTTTTATTTGGTTTAGGTTTATGTTTAGGTTTTATTTATTTTAGTTTAGTTTATTTTAATGTAGGTATAGGTTTATCATGTTTTTATTTTAGGTTTAGGTTTTTATTTTTAGTTTGGGATTTAGGTTTTAGTTTAGGGTTTTGTGTTTTTGGTTTTCCTTTTTCAAACAAAGAAAAAATTTAGATTCAACATTTCTTCTTTTTAATTTCATCAACCAAGTAACACACCAAGGTTTTTAAGACATAAGTGATGACATAGATCAAAAATGAGCACACATAAAGCAAATCAAAAACCCTATATAATTAGAATAGTATCTACTATAAAGACACAGCTACATAAGCATCATATCAGATCAACCGTTCTTCTATTTCTCTATTTCCCATCAGGACCAACTCGACCTCTTGAGTAGTAGGATCCACCTTCATATCTTCGATGTCTCCCTCCGCCACCACTACAGCTGTATCCTCCGTCGCTTCACCCACCTCGATGACCACACTACTCTGACCACCACCTCCATATCCACCAACACCTCAGATCCCCCACCATCACTATGATAACTGTCACCTCTGCCATCGCCTCCACTGCCATATCTAGATTATTTCTAGCATGAAGGTTCTACCCATTCAGGGTTTATGTCGTTTGTTTATTAGGTTTTAGGGTTTAGTTATTTTTAATTTATTTAAATACATTAGATTTAGGGTTTGGGAAGGGTTTAGGAGGGTGTGGTGGGAAGGAGTGGTTTGGGGGGTTTAAGGTTTTGGTTTATGGAGATTATGGTTTAGTGAGTCAGGTTTAGTTTAGGGTTTAGGGGAGGGCCCAGGTTTGGGCCTGGGTGTCAAGGGTTTAGTTCAGTTTAAGAAGAGTGGGTGGCCTGGGGAGTGGCCGGGGCTTAGAGCCCAGTGGCCTAGGTTTAGGCCTAGGGCCTGTGGCCTGGGCTTGGGTGGCCTAGGGGTCAGGCCTTATAGGTTTAGCTCAGGTCAGGTTTGGGGTTTAGTGGCCTAGGGCTCAGTGGCCCAGGTTTCCAGGTTAAGTAGTTAGGTGGTGGCCTAGGCCTAGTCAGTTTAGGTTGGCTAGGTTTAGGGGTTTTTAAACCAAGTTTAGATTATTTAGTTTATTTTATTTATTTTACTTTTTTTTATTTAGTTTAGTTTATTTATATTAGATTTATTTATTTTAGTTTATGTTTTTTATTATAGTTTTTTTCATTTAGGTTTAAGTTAATGTTTATTTTTTAGGTTTATTTTATTTTTATTTCATTTTTTAGGTTTTGGCTTAATTTTTTATTTTTAGGTTTATGTTTAAGTTTTTATTTTATTTTTTCAGGTTTAGGTTTTAGGTGTTTATTTTAGATTTATTTTTAGGTTTTATTTTTTAGTTTACATTTAGGTTTAATTTTAGTTTATTTAATTTTATTTAGTTTAGGTTTAGGTTTAGGTTTAGTTTTTTTTAGGTTTTGGTTTTGGTTTATTTATTTTAGTTTAGTTAATTTTAGTGTAGGTTTAGTTTTATTTTATTTTTATTTTAGGTTTTAGTTTTTTTTTCTAATTTAGGATTTAGGTTTTAGTTTAGGGTTTAAGGTTTTGGTTTTTTTTCTAAGAGAGAACAAATTCAGAATCAACATTTCTTCTTTTCGATTTCATCAGCCAAGTAACACACCAAATTTTCTAAGACATAAGTGATGACATAGATAAAAAATGAGCATGCATAGAGCAAATCTAAAACCCTAGATAACTAGAATCATCTATAATGTAAATACATAGTTCCATAAGCAGTAGATCGACCATTCTTCAGTTTCTCCAGCTCCCATTAGGACCACCACAACCTCTCGAATAGCAGGATCCACCATCATATCCTCGATTTCACCCTCCGCCACCACCACGGTTGTATCCTCCATCGCTTCTCCCGCCATCATAACCACCTCTACTCTAACCACCACCTCCATATCCACTAGAACCTCTAGATCCCCCACCACCACCTCTGCCTTTGCCTCCACTACCAGATCTAGACTGAGCCTTGTTGATAGTGATGTTCCTACCATCAAGCTTCTGCCCATTCTGGGTTTAGGTTTAATGGTAGGTTTAGTTTATAGTTTGGGAGGGTGTTTAGGGTTTAGTTTAATGTTAGGGTGTTTAGGTTTAGTTTTTTTCTTATTTTAGTAGTTTAGGTTTAGGTTTTATTTATTTTATTTTATTTAGGTTAAAGTTTATTTATTTATTTTATTTTTAGGTTTTATTTAGTTTGGTTTAGGTTTTAGGTTTTGGATGGTTTAGGGTCTGAGCCTCAGTGGCCTGTGGTTAAGTTTGGTCAGTGATAGTTTAGTGTCAGTGGTTTAGGTAGTAGGAGGGAGGGAGTTAGGTGGGTAGGGAGGTTTAGGATTTAAGACAGTGCCTGGGTCATTGAAGAGTGCTCAGTGGTTTTAGGGTTTTTAAGATTTAGGGTTTAGTTTTAGGATTTAGGTTTTGGTTTTTTATAAATTAAGCAAACCGACAGGTTTAATTTAGTTTATTTTATTTTTTATTTTATTTAGGTTTTATTTTTAGTTTATTTTATTTTAGTTTATTGCTTTTAGTTTAGGTTTTATTTTAGTTTATTTAGTAGGTTTAGGTTTAGTTTATTTTTTAATTTTGTTTTATTTTTATCTTATTATTTAGGTTTTGGTTTTATGTTTTATTTTTATTTTTAAATTTTGGTTTAGGTTCTTCATTTTATTTTTTTGATTTTAGGTTTATTTTAGGTTTTATTTTTAGTTTAGGTTTAGGTTAATTTTAGTTTATTTTATTTTATTTAGTTTAGTTTATGTTTAGTTTATTTTAGGTTAAGTTTTATTTATTTAGTTATTTAGTTTAGGTTTAAGTTTTATTTTATTTATTTTAGATTTAGTTTTAGTTTTAGGTTTTAGTTTTATTTTATTTTAGTTTTTTTTTAGGTTTAGTTTTAATTAGTTTTATTTTATTTTATTTTATTTTTACACATTTGGTTTTATTTTATTTAGGTTTTTATTTTAGGTTTATTTTATTTTTTAATAGTTTAGGTTTTATTTATTTTATTTAGTTTTATTTTTTATATTTATTTTAGTTTAGGTTAAGGTTTAGGTTTTAGTTTAGGTTTTTATTTTATTTTATTTTATTTTATTTTATTTATGTTTATGTTATTTTATTTTTAGGTTATATTTAGTTCAGGTTTAGGTTTTTAGTATTTTAGGGTTTAAGGTTTCAAATTTAGGGTTTAGGGTTTGGGGTTTAGGGTTATATGTTTTAAGGCTAAGGGTTAGGGTTTAAGATTTAGGGTTTTTGGGCTAGGTTTTAGGGTTTAGGTTTAGGGTTTAGTTTATGGGTTTAGGGTTTAGGATTTATAATTTAAGGTGGGTTTAGTTGTGAGTATTTGGTTTTAGGTTTAGCATGCATAGAGTAAATTAAAACTCGAGATAACTAGAACTGTCTCTACTGTAAAGACACAGTTCCATAAGCAGCAGATCAGATTGGCTATTCTACAGTTTCTCCAGTTCCCATCAGGACCACCCTGGCCTCTCGAGTAGCAGGATCCACCATCATATCCCCGATCTCTCCCTCCGCCACTTCCACAGTTGTATCCTCCATCGCTCCTCTTGCCACCAAAACCACCTCTACTCTGACCACCACCTCCATATCAACCATCACCTCCAGATCCCCCACCACCACTGCGATAACCACCACCTCTGCCTTCACCTCCATAGCCAGATCTAGACTGAGCCTTGTTGACGGTGATGTTCTTGCCGTCAAGGTTCTACCCATTCTTATGGTTTAGGTCTATTTGGTTTTAGGGTTTAGGTTTATTTTTTAATTTATTTAGTGACTTTATGTTTAGCTTTATGGTTTGGGTTTTAGGGTTTAGGGTTTAGCATTAGGGTTTAGGGTTTATTCTTTTAAGGTTTAGGGTTTAGGGTTTAGGGTTTTTAGGCTTTAGTGTTTAGGTTCTAGGTTTAGGTTTTAAGGTTTTTTTAATTAAGTAAACATGTTCATTTAGGTTTATTTAGGATATTTAGTTTATATTTTATTTATTTTAGTTTACTTTATTTTTAATTTTAAATTAGGTTTATTTTTTAATTTAATTTAGTTTAGTTTATTAATTTTAGGTTTATTTACTTTAGTTTAGGTTATTTATTTTAGTTTATTTTTTAGGTCTAGGTTTAGGTTTAGGTTTAGGTTTATTTATTAGTTGAGTTTTATTTATAGACTTAGGTTTTTTTTGTTTAGGTTTAGGTTTTATTTTTCTTTTAGGTTTAGGTTTTATTTTTTATTTATTTGTAGGTTTTATTTTTTAGGTTTATTTTTAGGTTTGATTTTATTTAGTTTTATTTTATTTTATTTTATTTAGGTTTATTTTATTTTAATTTTTTTGTTAAGTTTTATTTTATTTAGGTTTTTTATTTTAGGTTTATTTTATTTTAGTTAGTTTAAGTTTTTCTTTTATTTCTTTAATTTATTTTTTTTTATTTTTATTTATTTTTAAGTTTAGGTTTAGTTTGTTAATTATTTTTTTTAGGATCAGTTTTATTTATCTTTTTTAGGTTTATAGTTTAAGTTTAGGTTGGTTGTTTAGGGTTTGATAGGCCTGGTTTCAGTTTAGTATCAGGGCCTACAGGGTTTAGGGCTCAGGGTTGCCTAGGTTGTGTCAGCTCAGTGGCCCAAGTCAATAAGATTATGGGTTGTGGCCCAGGACCTTTGGGCTCAGGGCCCAGTGGTCAGGGTCACCTAGGGTCCCATAGCCCAGGCACAAGGGCCCAGCCTTGTGGGCTCAGGTGTCAGTTTGAGCAGGGTCCAGGATCTTAGGGTGTGGAGGGCCTGTGGCCTGGGGTTAGCCAGGTAGGGCCCAGGGTCTGACTAGGGACACAGGTTTAGGGTCAGTAGGTTAATTAGGTGTAGGTTAGTAGGTTTGTGATTAGGATTTAGGGTTTAGGGTTTAGGGTTTAGGGTTTAGGGTTTTTTTTTATAAATTAAGTAAACTAATAAGTTTAGGTTAATTTTGTTTATTTTTAAATTATTTTAGTTTATTTTATTTTTTATTTTTATTTAAGTTTATTCTTTATTTTTATTTTAGTTTAGTTTATTTATTTTATGTTTATTTACTTTAGTTTAGGTTTTTAATTTTAGTTTATTTTTTAGGTTTAGGTTTAGGTTTATGTTTATTTTTTAATTTAGTTTTATTTTTATTTTATTTTTTAGGTTTAGGTTTTATTTTTTATTTTAAGGTTTAGGTTTAGGTTTTTTTTTTTTTTTTTTATGTTTTTATGTTTTTTTTTTTTTTAACAATGAGCAAAGGCAGATTCATCATTTCTTCTTTTCAATTTCATCAACTATGTAACAAACGAGGGAAGTGAGGTAATCAAATGACCTATTGAGGGCTAGCTAAAGCCTTGTGTTCCTGGGATGTCCAAATTATATAACCATTACCATTCAATCTTATATAAATCAACACATGAATAGAGGAAAGACAACTCAACATTCATACACTTAAGCTATAAGCACATGCATTTCTTATTTATTTATAACTAGCATCATAACACATATTATTATTCATTTATAAGCTTTTGAAAAATACATTTGGATTTAATAGAGATAATATCCTCGCATATATTAAATTAAATCAACACATGCAAGCTTACATAAAGGAAATCTATTTTATTTTACATGATTTTGAAAATATGGATGCCTGAATTCAAATGACATACCAAATTTAACATGATTGGAAAGAGGACAATCAAATATAAGCATGTGATTCATTCAACCGGACTAGTTCTTAAGGATAATCAAATCAAATAAGATTATTTGAAGCAAATCAATGCTTCTTTTCTAATTAAGTTTTGGATTTGATTTGATTTAAAGAGGAAAAGAGAAATCATCACTTGTTGTTTTAAACCCTTTCCCACATTAGTGATTTGATCTAATTTAAGAAAATGTAATTAAGTTGATTTTATGGTTTAATTAAGTTGAACCCTTAATTAAACGAATTAAATATCCTTACCTATATCACCTTAAAGTAATTAACTAAATAATTATGAGCCAACATGATATGCATGGAAAATAAACTTACAATAATACTAGGAAATAAAATGTGCCTAATGTAATTGGCTCATGATTAATAGTTAACTAGATTAAGAGACTTAATTAATTACTCTTATGGTTTTCCCACACATGTGGACTAACCATAATTTCATTAAACTCCTTTAGGTTATTAAACACCTAAAGATCTACCCCATGATTTAAATAATTAAGGTCTGATGTGATTATAATTTCAATTTGATTAAGTGATTTAATTAATTTGTTAAATCTTAATTAATTTCATTTTAAAAAGGGTTAAATGAACTTAGGAAAGGGACCCAATCATATTCCTCTTCACTTATGCTGAACATTGACTAATAAATTTAATTAAATAATTTATTATTATTCATGGGTTAATAAATCATTCATTATCTTAAAATAGTAGTTAAGGTTTAATTAGTCAATTTTCTTAATTAAGTGAATAAATCCCAAGAAAATCATGGGTGGCAGCGATCATCCCATTAAATTAACCCACAAAATTTTTGATTAATTGCTCAAGTAATTAAAAAGTAATTAAGCTAATTAATTTAATAATTAAACCTTAATGAAACCTTAATTACTATTCAAAATTAGTTAAGATCATTTTTAATTATTTCTCTTCTTAAATACCATTAAAATGAGTATTTATTCATATTTTTTATTTCTCTATGAATTTTTATGATTTTTAGAAGTTTCAGCCATTAAAAATGATTAATTAAGCCTAATTAACATCTAATCCTATTGCGTCATGTGGCGCACTTTCCATGTGGTGCCGTGAGATTGGCTACTTAAAAATTATTCAACTTGGTGCCTACGTGGTGACGGTGGATGCATTTTCTCATCCATTGTCTATAAGATCGCTCATTAATCCACAACTTAATAGGATTAAATCAGATTGATCTAGTGGATTTAATCACAACCGCCTGATCTAACATCACGTGAGTGAGGGAGAATGGAGTCCATCCACCATTACTCACTTGATCCAACCTTAGTGGAGCTCAGATCAACTCTAAAAGGGTCTCACACCTTCATAGCATCGATTGAAGGGGATCCAATAGTTAAGATCACACAAGATGCAAGTTTTCTTCAAAAATCTCCAACCTAGTTTTGGCTAAGGATCAGTTTTGGAAGCTTACCTCACCGGAGCTCAAGATCGGCATCTCAAATGATTGAAGAAGCTTCATCTAGTAAAGAAGCCCTGTTGAGCAACAATTGGATCACCTCGACATTCACTTAAGGCCATGAACTAATGATTTGGAGTTCAGATTTGATCGGAGTCCCACCTTCGGTGATCAAGAAGCTTGGGAGATGATTCATTCTTGCTCAATGAGGCCTAGAGAAGGTGTGTGCAAAGTTAATTTGAGTTTGATGGAGAAACGTGTCATATTTCAGGATGGACGGGAATGGCATTTTTCGATCGAGGAACAACATGGGAGCTTAAGGATTAGATTTAACGGCTTATCTTGGGTAGCTATGGCTCTAAGGAATGATTTTTGTGCATGTGTTTGAGTGAAAATGAGGGGGTGTATAACCCCCTTCATCTTGATCGACTGGGATGTTTTTGGCTTCAAAGTGGTCGTCCACCATCTTAGGGAGTCATGGGTGGAAGCGAGGAGGTGAGTTGGCTCAGCTTGGTTAGTTAAAGGTGTGGAGGTGGATTCCAAGGAGGAATTATGGGTGTCTTATGGGTTTTAAATGCTATAATGGGGAGGTTGAGGTGATTTCACCTCCCATTGGTCATTGGTTGACCCAATCACCCCTCAAGGTTGGGTAGTGTCCTAGTGCCTAGTGGACCATTGGGAGATTACCAAGTGGCCAAGGAATGGGTGATTTGTCCCATGTGATACCCTTGACCCAAGGGTAGAATGATCATTTGGCATTAGATTTGACTTAGGCAGATTTAAAATGATCCAAAAGTGGGTTAGCCCAAATTTTAAGTTAATTGGAGTTGATTTGGTTAGATTTGGCTCAATTTGACTCATTTAGGTCAAATTGGGTTAGGTTGGGTCAAGTTGACCAATTTACCAAATTGTGTCAAACTAAGGGATAGGTCAAGTTCATATGATCATTTGGGATGTTTTGGTTCAATTAGTTTGGTTTAGTTTGGCTTAGATTTGATTTTGGCTCATTTGAATTCATTTGGGTCAAATGGGTTAAGTTGACCAATTTGACCAAACTGGCCAAATTAGCTTGGGTTGGGTGTTTGTTTGGGTTTAGTTGACCAATTGAAGATGATTGTAAGCTTTGGTTTCAATTAATTTGTATTTGGTTTTGATTTAGGCCAACTTGAACCTTTAGGTCAAATTGGGCTAAGTAGGTCAATTAGGTTCAATTTGGTCCAATCATGACTTTGGTCAAGTTCAAGAATCAATTTGGAATGAACATGAGTCATTGGTTGCAATCAATTTGGTTTATATTTTGATTTGACCCAATTTGGTCTTTTATGTCAATCTGGTTCAACTTGGGTCAAGAGGGCCAATTGGATTTGGTTTGTCTCAATTGAAGGTCAAGTCATATTCAAATATTGATTTTAATTTGGTATGAATCATTGGTTTCAAGGGATTTGGCTTAGGCTACAATTTGTCTAGTTTGGGTTCATATGGGTTAAGGGGTTGAGTTGGTCAAATGATGAAGTTGACTTGTTTTGGCCTAATTTGTGACAATTGATCAACCTAGGGTGATCAACAATCATGATGGGAGGTTTTTATGAGCTTGGTTCAATCCAATTTGGGTAGGATTAGAACTTGGCTAAAATAGGTCAAATTGGCCTGTTTTGGTCAAGTGAACCAATTGGGTTTAGTTGGCTTGATTTTGCGTTAAGTTTGATTTAGTTGAGTTTATATATAGATTTGGGATTGATATATGAATTCAATTGCAATTGGCTTGGGTTCAAATGGGTTTTGGTTCATTTATACATTTCTAGTCAAAAGGGTTAAGTTTGGTTTGACTTAGGTTGATTTTGGTTTCATTTGATGATTGTAGAATTCATATATATATTTGTTAATATGATCGAAGGTATGATTGATTCATGAGAAAATCAATTGAATTTGGGTTTTGGAATGAAAGAATTTGGCTAAGTCCATCGAGTTGGGTCATGTGGCTTAGGTTTGGATTTTGATTTGGTTTGATTTAGTTTTGATGATTTAAATGTATATTTCATTTAAATTTGTGAAGATGATTGAAAATATGGTTGATTTATGAGAAAATCATTGAGTTTGACTTGATTTGGATTAGATTTGGCTAAGTCCATTGGATAGGTCATTTGGCTTAGGAAGGGTTTTGATTTAATTTGATTTAGTTTGATTTAGTTTTGTTTATTTGACTGTAGATTTAATTTATGTTTAATAAGATGATTGATAATATAAATTGATTATGAGAAAACCAATTCCATATGATAGGTTATATCGCTTAGGAAAGGTTTCAAGTTTGGATTTGATCATGGGCTTCAATCATTTGATTTTGGAATTTGGGTTTGGATTTGAATTTGAATTTGATGTTTGAATTGAACTTGAGATTTGGTTTGAGAAGGTTAATATGGATTGGATTTGGGTTGTAGGGTAATTGAATTGTCCTAATCCTTAAGCAATAACCTAATCTTATAGTTAACCCTTCTAAATCTTTAGGCTTAGGTTAAGGGTTTACCTAATTGTTAGAAGTGTCTTATGACTAGGGAACTCTTAGTGTATAGAAGACTCTAAAGTCCAACATGGGAAGATTGAATCCACACTCTAAAAGCGAGGTCAACAGGCCTTAGGCTCCATAGTGTTTCCCTTGGAGATAGATGATTGAAAGACCAAAGCCAAGTTTCACATTATAGACTCTGATACTTCTTTTAACTCTTTGATTGGGAGAATATGGATGCATGAGAACAATATAGTTCCATCCTCTCTACATCAGTGTATGAAATTTTTGACAGGTGGGATCGTCTAATATGTCAAAGGAAATTTGAATCCATTTATAGTTCACGAGGTCGGCATATATGAGGATGCAACTTACTACGTCCCTCAAAATCAACAGGTCTATTCTTACGAACTGGCCAAAGTTTAAAAATAAAAGAAAACAAAAAATAAAAAGAAAAATAAAGAGAAAAAGAAAAATAAAAGAAAAGAGAAAATGAAAAAGAAAATAAAATGGAGCGAAATTAGACTTGGAGGAGGAAATGGAGCCTGACATTAGATTCCACCAATAGCTTGTTACTCCATTCGAATATTTGGGTAAGATGACCTAACCTCCACCAGGCAGAGGAAGAGGCTAGTTCAGAGGCAGTCCTAGGGGTGGAAAACCTCATTATTGGCCACCCAATATAAGATATGTCTCGCCTACTAGAGTAAACTTTATATATCATATAGTTCATAAATATAGTTCATAGGATAGCACACTAGCCAATTATTCTCAGCAGTAGATTCCCTTAGAGGTGACACTTGAGCTAGATAGTGATGAAGATCGGCTCAAAAGCAAAGATAAGTGTATCCAAGTCTATGTGAAATAGTTAGGCATCAGTTGGGAACCTTAGCTCTAACCCCACATTCCTCTCAAAAAGTTGAGGGTTTGGTAGTTAAGAAAGCCCCTATGTCAGCCACTCAAGTGAAGACTCAGAGGTTCTTTCTAGAAGCATCATCCTCAAGTTAAGAAGTTGATATAGAACTTGAGGATGCTTCATATAAAGATTTAATAGAATTACCTTTTGATTGGTACTTGCCTTGTGTTTATAATTTAGCAAAGAAATGGTTAATCCCACATACATGGTCAAAGCACAGGTCAGCTTACTTCAAAGAATATGTAAAAATAAATGCAAAAGCTCTCAATCAAGGCTGGGACTAGGATTCGGTACAGAGGATCCAGTCGATGATGACGACGATTATAGCTTAGTCATCACCAATCATTTGGAATCTGATAGGTTCTTTTAAAATCACATTAACTCATATGAGGAGCTATGCTTAGAAACTTCAAATGATCCAGATGATTTTGAAGACATAGATGCACCGACAGAGTTTGAAGAAGAGATCAATTCAACTATCGGTGAGCTCAAGAAAATTAACTTAAGAACTGAAGAAGATCCACACTCCATACATACACTAGTTCTTTGTTGAATGAAATTGAAACTAATGACTTAGTTAGATTATTGACTGAGTTTAAGGACTACTTTGCATGGAGTTATGAAGAGATTCCTGGATTGGCTCCTTATGTAGTGGTCCATAAACTAGCAATAGAGCCTACTGCTAAACCTATCAAGCAAGCTCCTAGATGCATATGATTAGACATAAAAGAATAGGTCATTTATAAAGTCAAGTAACTGATCAATGTTGGCTTCATCCAAGAAGAAAAATACCCTACTTGGTTAGCTAGCATCATCCTAGTTAAGAAAAAGATTGGCCAAATTCACATATGCATTGATTTTAGGGATTTAAATAAGTCATATCCAAAAGACAAATTTCTACTACAAATCCTGGAGCTGATGATGGACATTGCTTCATCTCATGCAGTCTTCTCTTTCATAGATGGCTCATCTAGATATAACTAAATAAAGATGGTTACTAAAGATGAAAGAAACATTGCTTTCAGAACCCCAATCATAATCTATTGCTATAAGGTCATGCCTTTCAACCTTAGAAATGTCGTTGCAATATACCAGCGGGCTACTCAAATCTTTGATGAACTCATTCATCATCAAGTTGAGTGCTATGTCGTTGATCTCGTGGTCAAAAGTAGAGAAAAGAAAGGCCATCCCTTTCAGTTTAGAGTAGTTTACGAATAATTAAGATAATTTAACCTCAAAATGAACCCCCTGAAGTATGCATTCGGAGTAGCTTCAAGGTAATTCCTTAGGTTTGTTGTCCGACACCAGAGAATCAAAATTGATCTGGAGAAGATTAAGGCGATATTAGAAATGCCACCCCTAAAAGTTTAACTCAACTCAGATCATTCCAAGGGTGGTTGGCATATCTAAGATGCTTTATATCTAACCTAATGGGAAGATGTCAGCCATTCTCGACACTTATCAAAAAGGATGCTAAGTTCAAGTGGGATGACAAGTGTGAGCATGCCTTCGAAGACATAAAGCATTACCTGATGACGTCGCTGGTTCTAGCAGCCCCTATCCCAGGCAAGCCTCTCATACTTTACACTACTACGTTAGATGACTCCCTTAGTGCTTTGTTGGCCCAAGCCAATGATGAAGGGATGGAAAAATGCACTCTACTACCTCAATCATCATCAAATCCCTACTGAGGCTAATTATCTACCCATTGAGAAGCATTGCCTAGTTTTAATCTTTGCATCCTAACAGCTATAGTACTACATGCTTCCTCATAAGGTGAACTTAATGTCTAAGATTAATCCACTATAGTATCTCATGATATGGACGACACTATCCAGATGGTTAGCAAGATGGTACATGATCCTATCATAGTTTGACATTACCTTCATACCCCTCTATGTGATGAAAAGACAAGTGCTAATGAATTTGTTAGCAGCACACCCACTTTCTACTAACTCTCTGCTTAGTGATGATCTCCCCAATGAACAAATCATGAACTTAGGGGATACTAGTATTCATTACTGGGAGATGTGCTTTGATGGCACGGTTCCTCTCAAAGAGGAGTAGAATCATAATCTACTATTCTAGGAAAGGCAGGGGTAAGAATAGTTCTCTTAACTCCAGATCATAATGTGATGAGATTAACATATTATATGTCTAATCCTTGCACCAACAATGAAGCTTAATATGAAGCACTAATTTCCAATCTGGAGTTAGCCCTTACTCTAAGAATCCAAAACATCAACATATTTAAGGATTCTCAACTAGTTATCAACCAAATCGCTGGGTCTTATAAGGTTATAAAGCCCAAGCTCCATGACTAATACAAGTACACCATGAAGTTGTTGGCCCAAATCCTAGAGGTTACCATTTATAAGATTCCTGAAGGAGAGAACATCATAGTATATGCTTTGTCCATGCTTGCTAAAGAGTTGGCATGTTCAGAGGATGATTCCATATCAATAAAGGTCCAAAATAAACAAGTCTCATGCTTTATTGATATTAAAATTATCAAAAACTACTCTCTTGAAGGGGAGGTTTCCATTGCCAAGAAGGATGAGGAGTTAGATTGGAGACAACCATTCATGGATTACCTAAATAAAGTCAAACTACCTTAAGAGAAGTCTCAATCCCATTAGATGAACCAGAGAGTACTTTACTACACTTTGTAGATGGAAATGCATGATCTTTCGATCATATATGGTTATGTTGTTTATACAAGCACAAACACCATACACCTAGGTCTTTGATTCATCTTATCTGCATCACTTTTACTTTCCAAATGGGAGAAGGTAATTCTACTGAGAGGTCACATCTCGCTTTTTTTAGAACCATATCATATATAGGATCAACCTAATTATATATGATAATAATCATTCAAACCCGATATCAACAACTTTGCCCAGACATCATATATTAGAGATATTCTACCATTAACTAAAACAGTTTAGCGTAAGCCTTCAACAAAACTCTCATCCAAATATTGAAGAAGAAACTTGACAACAATAAGAGACAATGACATGACATGAGTAGTTAGCCTGACCTACACAAAATATAGAACTCCAACTCAGTCTACTCCTTTTTCCTTGGTGTATGGGTCCGAAGCTATTCTACCATTAGAAGTTCAACTCCCACCACTACGAATAGATGTGGGTAGCAAGATCACAATAGAGTAGAATGCCAAGTTATGGTTAGAATAGCTCAAAGATTTGGAGGAGAGACGCCTGCGGGCATGCCAAAACCTCAAGTTGTACAAAGCTAAAATGATTCAAGCTCACAATAAATTGGTATATCCTAGAGCTTTTTGAGTAGGATAGCTTATTTTAGTTCAAAGGAGACTGATTGTTTCCCGTCGTAAGATGGGAGGCAAGTTTGAACCCACTTGGGAAGACCCTTTTGCCATAGAGAAGGCCTACCAAGGTGGATCTTATTAGCATATTAATCATAAGGGAGAGCACCCAATGCTTCCAATCAATGGGCTCTACTTAAAATAATATTATAAATTATGTTTGAAAATAATTATCATCGATGAAAATTCCATTTTGAATTCAATCTCTTCCATGTTGAAAGTATTCTTATTTGTGAATCCTCCATGATGTGTTTAGGGTAGGTGTAAGGAATGAGCATCATATCCTACATCGACACAACACAAACACAAACTACACTCAAACATATAAAATAAACACATATCTTTTATCTAGGTCAATTATGAGTTGAGATATCACCCTCAATGACACTCACTCAGTAGCTGCTCTAGGTTGGGCTGACATGCTACCCTACTAGTGTGTCACCCAATGGCCTTCTTGCTTTGGAAGATGTAAGTCTACTACATTTTCCTTCCTTACTTGGCCATTGCACACTGATGAGCACCTTGTTAGTTTGGTAGGCCTTACTATGTGACTGGCAAGCTACCTCATGTTAGCTTTGTTTAAAGGGATGTGATCCTGTTATTCTTTCTTCTAGGATTAGCCTTCATGCACTGACTGGGTCGAGTATATTTGAGGTTTAGGATAAGTCCCCTAATAGATCCTTCCCTCCTGATTGATTCAAGTCTGGTCCGCCTTTTCCTCAGGCTCTCCTCTAGTACTCTAGTACAACATCTATCCTGCCAATGACAGACTATCCTGATGATCAATTCTTCTTAGAAAGTTTTAAGCCTACATGCTTTCTTTCTAGTTTTAGGTTGGTTGGTTCTTACTATGCTAACGATACACCACTCATGCTATAGATACACACCATGGTTGGTAAGTTCAACACGCTTTCCTCGAGTTGGCTACATTATACTTGGCTTTTCTAGGGCTCAGGATAATGCCCCTAGCAACACCTCCCCTATGGGCACTATATTTGGATCACATCCTTTGCGACCCTATTTAGACATTATCCAGGTCACTATCGGATTAGATAGTTCCCCTTTTCTAATGGCCAACCCTATGGTTGGAGAATATGTCCTGTGGATGTGCAGATTTGCTCTTTGTCTAATAATTTTGAGATAGGTCAAGGCTGACATAGACCCTTCTCAGTGTGGTCCCTTGCACACCAATAAGGTCCACGCAAACATATAAATCAAATATATATTCACTTGTGGATTAGGAGGACCCTAGTGGTACCTTTTCCCAAGCAGGCATCCTATCTTTAGGGTAGTGTTAGCAAAACTCCCTATAGGAATCACCTGATTACTCTTGAGTTATATAAGTCCCTAGCAACATTCACTCAGTTGTCACCCCTAAGTTGGGTTCTATTTATTGTGTTACCAACAGCTCACCCTAGCTGTTATTCCCTGCTTTAGAAGATGTAAGTCTGCTATGCCTTCTTCTTAGCACAGCTATTACACAGAGAGATGCAACCCCTTAGGTTAGCTAGCTCTACCCCACGACTAGTAGACTATCCCTTTGGATTTGTAAATTTGAGATAGGATAAGTTTGATATAGCCCCTTCTTAGTGGGTCTATCACACACTAACGTGGTCCATAAATTAAATCTATTGAATTTGATTGACCTCACAACCCTAGCGGTTATGCCCTCAATTCAAAATCAAACTAAATCAAACAAACTATATCAAATCACATGAAATTAAGATAAAATTAATCTTGACTACTTTTGAGTTGACATAATCCCGCAGATTCACTTGAGTCACCCTAGGGTTCGATTTGTGCATCCAGTGTCACCTAATAATTATTTCTTTGGAAGATGTAAGTTCATGCTATCTCTTCTTAGCACAATCATTGCACACAGAAAAGCAACCCCTTAGGTTGTCTAGCTTTACCCCACATCCGATAGATTATCTATTTAGATTTATAAACCCAAGGTTGGTCAAGCTGATATAGCCCCTTCTCAATGGGTCTGTCACACATCGACAGGCTCCATACACTAACTTAGATTAAATTAAACCCGATTTGATTTTTCTTAGTGGAGTTAAATCACACCCATCTCTCCAATGGAGCCCCAAATCAAATATAAACAAGTCATAAACAAATCAAATTCAAAACCAACCTCCTTAGTGGAAACAAATTAAACTAACTCCCCCACTAGAGTCTAAATCATAGATATCCAACCAAACTCTTATTCCAGTGGATACATCCCCAAACAAATCTATGAAATTAAACTAAAATCTCAATCCCCAACAGATAGCCTGAATCTACTTTTCTAGTGGAAGGTTCATATACACGATCCCTAGTGTACTCAAGCCCATATCTCTAGTAGATTTTCCTCCACATCAATTAAAAGAAAATAAATTAAAGTTGATTCGATCCTAATCCATGGTGGATTATAGATTCTTATCCCCAGCAGATCTTCTTTCCATAAAAAATGTAATTAAATCAAATTCAAACATTCTCCCCCAACATATTTTCTTCTTCTATGCCCTCGATATAGACCCCTCACATGTCAAGTCCAATGCACATGTGATCCCCTAACGGATCCCCCTCCATGTCATTAACATGGAATTCTCATCAAATCTTATTTCTTCTCTTATGCACACCTTTAATACATTAATCAAAAGGCTAACAATGTATTCATTCAAATTACATCATCTTAACATTGTTATCAACATTTTGTGATTTGTGATGGTGCAATCTCAAGTTAACTATACAATATCATGCTAAACATATTATAGTGGGAATTAACACATTATATTATATTATAATTATCTATAATATAATATATTGTCTAACATTACACCGCATTAGATTCACTTAAAAAGAATAAATAATAAAATTTTCTCAAAATATGAATAATGTTCATTTTGAATGTAAAATTGTTATTTTTCTATTAGAAATGGTACAAAATAGCATATTTTTGGTGTTATTTCTTGGTGTGATGTTGGCCAAATTCTCCATCTCAACCTTCAAATTAACATTTTGTGAGTTTTGACCAAATGTATTATAACAAAAGTAAAACATACTAAAATGTAAAATAACATTTAGTAACACACCACCACATTCATATATATGTGAAGTTATATTGTTATGTACATTATATTTTAATATGCTTTCATATAATATATTATCTTAGATTACACATTTAAATGAATCACTTTAAGCAAAAAATTTAAAAAATTTGGTTGAAAAATGAACATTTATTTTGGATGCAAAATTCCATTCTTTTGATTAAATGACACACCATAACATACCCCCAATGATGTTCCCTAAAGCTTACCTTAAATTTGGCCAAATCCCATCATCTCAAACATAAATCAATATTTTATGAATTATACTAGTACAAACTCTACTACATCATACTATAACAAACAAAAATATGCTAAACAACAAGTAGTAATACACAATAGTATGATATAATGCATGATGCTACACTATGTTATGGCATCCATATTATAGTACACTACAACATAGTGTAGTATATTATATTGCATATCACATCACAAGGGATTGCTTCAAATAAAAAATCATAAAATTCATCAAAATAATAAAAATCTATATATTTTAGTTGTATCACTTACAAATCTTAAATTAAAACCATATATTATGATGCCATTCTCTACCTATTATGAATTTGGCCAAATTCCACCATTTTAAAGTCTAAATCAGCATTTTATAAATAATGCTAGTGTAGGCTAATCATGATTTTAAAGTACTAAAAGAATTTTAAAATGCAGAACAATATATTATGATATATGATGCTATACTATGTTACAACATATAATATTTATTTTGACATAAAATCTTTTCTTTTAGACTACAGCACACCTTATTACTACAACCTAATTCCACTTCAAATTTAACAAATTTCATCATCTATTTATTAAATAATATTTTTTTGGATTTATATTAATATAAAGTATAAGGCACAATACCATAATATACTAAAACATTTCATAACATCTTGTAACATCCAAAAACATCACTATATGCTCAAATATATGATGCTACATTATACTATAACAAATGATATTATAATATGATTTAGGGTTAGGGTTTAGCATATTCAAATCTCTAATAGTCAAGGGAATGTCTCTTGAAGACATTTTCTTTAGCTACCATAATAATGTTAGGATTAGGTAATTCCTTAGATCTACTCCTAATGTAATTTTTATTTAAGGTTTAGGGTTAGTTTATGGTTTAGGGTTTAGGGTTTGGGTTTTAGGGTTTAGGTTTAATGGTTGTAAGATTTAGGTTTAGGGTTTAAGGTTTTTTTTTTGATAATAACCACAGCGAGGAGAAATTTTATTGCCATAAAGAAGGATTACAAAAGTCCTTAAGAGGGGAAAATCTCAAAACTAACACTTCAAGATCTACAATCAACATAGAGGGAAAAATCCCCAAATATGACCAAAAAGCAAGAAAAAAAAAGAAGCCTAAGAAAAGGAGCAACAAAATAGAAGCAAAAAGAAATACCACAAAGAGAACAACATGAGGAGGGAGTAGAAACCACAAGTAGAAGTCACCTACAGAAAAGAAGAAAACCAGAAAGGAAATCAAGATAAATATTAAAAGGAGAGGAAGGGAGGGAAAGTGAAAGAAAGGCTCTGGCTCAGTACAAAGAAAAGGGGCAACCAAATTTTATGACCAACCAAACTCCAAAAGAAGGGTTACAATATCAAAAAAGGCTACCAACCAAAAGAAAAAAGGAACATCCTAGCTATCATTGCCAACAAACCTTAAAAAATGAACCCAACCAAGCAACAAAGTCATCCAAGAACAAGGGATAGCAACCACCATCATAGAAGGAGAAAAAGAAATTAAGTAAATCTAACATAAGGAAAACCAGCTTTATCTAAGTTAGAAATGCCTCTTAATTGCTTTGAAATATTATCATTGGAAATCAAAGTAAAATCAAAAGTTTACTCCCCAAGTCAACTAAATGTCAGCACAAGCATTACCTTCTCTCAAAATATGAGTCATCTTAAAAGATAGTTTACAAATAATAGCTTTAATATTCTTAAGTAAATAGAAAAGTTTAGCATTACCCTTGTGATTAGAGTTAATCATAGTAAAAACCATCTTAGGATCAGATTCCAACCCAATGGAAAGAAAATTCATCTCCAAACAAAGCTTAAGAGCATGATAAACAACCATCAGTTCAACCATAATAATAGAAGTAGTAAAGAGAGGAGTCAAAAATGCCATGACAATACTCCCAAGATTATTACGAAAAATACCACCACAGCCAAAATTATTAAGCGCAACAGAGCCATTTGTATTAATTTTAATACAATAATTAAGAGGCTTAATCCAATAAATGATTTTAAAAGGAAGCAAGTCACAATAAGGAAACTTAATACCCAATTTAGAAGCAACAAACTTGTAACCTTTAAAATGAGTACCATTAAGATGCTCAGCCTTGTGTAAAGATAAAATTTTTTCTTTAGTCCTAGCAATAATCCTTTGATGATTCATAAGCACATTATGATGTTTATCATCATTTCTGTCAAACCAAATAAACCAAATCAAAGTAATAGCCATAACAATTTTAATTTTTGATAGTATTAAGAAAAGTCGAGCTAGGTACATTAAATTAAACTTACCATTAAAAAGAACTAGGTTGAATAAGTCCTCATACCAATTCCAAACTTTAAAGGCAATAGCACCATTAACAAATACATAATTAACATTCTCAATATGAAAATAACATAAGCATTTAGAAGGAAGATAAAAAACTTTCTCCAAACGTAAAGAATCAATAGCAATAAAACCCCTTAAAATCCTCTAAATAAGAATAGAATAAGAGGTAGGAATAAGGTTATTCCAAATCATAAAAAAGATAGGCGAAGAGGGTTTATTATCTTCAATATGGTGCCAAGTATCTTTAAAAGAAAAATCACCATTATTGGAAATGCTATAAAGAATCTGATTACAAATAATACCATTAATAGGAATCTTGATTATATTATTACAAATAGAATCAGGAATCAAGTCATACAAAAAGAATGATTCCAATCACCATTTAAAATAAAATGATTAACTTTCAAAGAAGAAGTAGAGTGAGCATAGAATCAATGAGGTCTCCACCATCTTGCAAAAGAAAGAGAGGAGCCACTATTAATACCCTAGAAAATGAGAGGTTTCACTTATCATTTAATAGCACACCATTTCAACCAATAAAGTCACCATACTTATAGGTACAAGTTAAAGGAAGTTTACCTTTGTAGTATTTGTAATTCATAAAATTATCCCAAAGACTAACATTCTTCTTAAAATTCCACCAAAGTTTATAAGAAAAAAACATTAGTGGAATCCAATAAGGACACCTGAAGACAACCTTCAAATAAAGTACCACACATGTTAGACCAAGCCCAATGAAGCATTTTTTTGGAAGTCTAGAGCCCCAAAAAGATTTATTAAAAAGCCTTTCAATCCGTGTAATAATAAGAGAAGTCAGAATAATATTAAGCAGCAAATTAAAAGGAAGAGAGTAAATAATACTTTTAAAATAATTAATCCACCATTGAAAGATAAAAAATGAAATTCAAGGATGGAAATCTTATTCTAAATATTTTGGATAACCTCATCAAAAAGGTGAGACCTCTTAGGACCATAGTATAAAGGAGAACCTATATACTTGATTGGAAGACATTGATGAGCAAATCTAGTAATATCATTAATTATTGATTCTATGAGCAAAAAATTAGAAAGGGCATAAAATAGCTTTTCTGAGTACTAATCAAGAGGCCACTTTCCTTTCCAAACTTATTCAAAAGGACCTTCATTTATTTAACATATTATAACAAGCCATTACAAAATATAATGAAGTCATCAGCAAAACTTAAGTGGGATATAGCCAAACCACTAAGATTCCTGAAATACATGCTAGAATTCTTGTCAAACAAAAAATTAAGCCAATGAGACAAATATTCAGTAGCAATAATAAAAAGTGATGAAGAAAGAGGATCACGTGGTCTAATACCTTGGGAATACTTAAAGAAACCAAAGTTTTCACCATTAATAACTAAAGAGAACCAAACATTACAAATGATATTGTTAACCAAAGAGATAAATTTAGTAGAGAAATCAAATAAAGAAAGGATTTTGTTAATAAAATCCCAAGAAATGTTGTCATAAGCTTTGGTAATATCAAGCTAGAAAAGTAAATTGCCACCCCTTATTTTCATATTTAAGTCATGAATTAATTCTTGCGCAATCAACAAGTAGTTAGAGATAGTCCTACCTTTCATAAAGCCAGTTCAATTAAGAGAAATAATTTTAGAAAGAAATTTACCAAACCTACTCATTAGAATTTTATTTGAAATCAATTTATTAAAGAAAGTATAAAAGATTAATAGGTATGAAATCATTCCAAAAAATGGGATTATCTTTCTTAGGAATAAGAACAATATTTGTAGAAGTGAAATATTTAGGAATAGAATTCCCAAAGAAAACCCATAAGCATTAACAAGATGGATTTAATAATAACCAAACTTTTTTGAAAAAATAAAAGTAGAGTAGCCATCCAATAAGTTAACATTCATACCATTAAGAATATTAAAATTTTTTCTCATCAAGGAGGAGAAACTAAACAATCATTACCCTCATAAGTGACATAATAGAAGAGGAATGATAGGGGATAAATAACTAATCGGGGTTGACAATTTTTATTTGGAAGATCTTTAAAATAGTTAATAGTAGAAGAAAAAATATCCTCTTTTTTAAGAACCATCAGAATTTTTGATTTTATGAATTTTCCCAAGAACTCTCCTTTTCATAACCAAAGCATGAAAATATTTGGTGTTTCTTTCCCCTCGAGATGTTTAGAAAGCGACCTATACGTCTCTAGTAGGTTTTCCTCCATATCTTGAAACTAAGTGAGGTTATCTTTTTGCTTCATGAAGGTTAGAGAAAAAGTGGAATCATTAATAACATGTTCATCAAATCTTTCACACATTTTCTTCTTGATCTTGATATTGTCAAAAAATTTTTGAAATAATTTATATTCCACTAATTAATATGATAGCTTAAGCCTTTTAGTTTAAGTTTAATCTCTTCATACCAAAACGCAGAATCATGGGGAACAAGGTACCAATTAGAAGAAATAGCATCAAGAAAACTAATATCTTGTAACCACATTATTTTGAAATAGGAAATTTTTAATGACATTATTTTTTATATCCATAATGGAAATAAGTGGAGCATGATCAGGTAAGTGTTAGATTGTCAATCAAGTCAAAGCCAACAATTTAACCAATATTTATTAAATAAGGCATGATCTAAACATTGAAAAAGTATATGATTATTCCAGTAAACTAGCCAACAAAACCAATGTCATGCGACACAATCAAGATCATATTCAAAAAATTTCCATAGAATATAAATTCGAACTCCCTTTCCTTTCATTCATAGAAGGACGTATTTAAATCCCCACCAATTCAAGAGTAAGTAAAGTAGATAATTAAGGTGATTCCAAAGAATCCTTCTCTCAATCTTGTATTCAATGTCATAGACAAAGCCAAAAAGCATGATAATCACCAAAAAAGTATCACATTTACAACTTGATGAAAATCATTAATGATATTAATAGAAAGAGAATTATTCCAAAATAACAAAATCTTATTGCTATTGTTAAAAAAATAATTGGAGAAACCAAACATTCTAGACGGATGCATAATTTTAGAAGAAAAAAAATAAATTGGTTCAAGAATAACCAAAGCGACATTATAAACCCTATAAAAGTTCTAATCATATTCTAATACAAAAGTACCAATGCCTAACATTACAAATAAGAAAATTAAACATTAAATCTTGTTGGGTAAAGAAGATGAAGAAGATCAAGTTGATCTAGAAACTTTAGTAGGAAAGTTTTTGAACATTTTTTTTCTTTTTCACAAAAATAGTTTGAAAACCAATTTCATTACCCAAAGATTCATCATTAGAAGAAGCATTAAAACTTTTAATAACTATAGATTTGGTAGGAGATTCCAACTGATAAGGCCCTAAAGCATTTTTATCCATTAATTGAGAGGAAAGCATAGGCAAAGTGCCATCAGAATTAGTGGTTAAAGAAGGAGCAGAAAAAGATTTGTAAAGCAAGTAAGAAATAGGTTGCACGAAATCCATCGTATCCATACCATCAACATCTTCCATATTTAAAGAATTTAAATCATCATTTTCTTATGGAGGTTCTTGAAAATAATAAAGAGAAACATTATCTTTAAAATTTTTAGGTTGTAAAATAAAAGTATCTTTAAAGGAAGAAATCAAAATAGGATTAGCATCAACTTGCACAATTCCTGAAAGCAAAGGAACACAAGCAGTTGAAATATGGTTTTCATTTAAAATAGCATCTTCATTTCTAGCAGAATTTTCAAAACCATTCTCAAGAGGTAAAGCATTAGAAGGATTCAGAATACCATCAACAACATCTTTATATTTTCTGGAAGAAGTAGAAAATTTATTTTTATCACTTAAATGATCTCCAAATTGATCAATCAGCTTAGGAATTTTAACAAATTTTTTCTTAAGTTGAGGATGAGCAATGAAACAATCTGAAAAGACATGGGCATGGGTTTTGTAGTGATTGTAGAAAATGGGATGGTTTTCAAATTCAATTTAAAATAACCATACTTTTATCCAAATCTCTTTAGGAAACTTATTTGTAACATCAATTTCAATAAGGATATAGCAGGAAGGCCAAGACTTAGCCACAATTGCTTGATCAATTTGAAAAGGTATACCAAAAATAGCCTCAACTGCATGATGAAATTAATAATTAACAAAATGAATCCTAAGATTAAGCAAGTAATCCAAACCATCACTATAGGAGATTCTTCTTGAATGTGAAAAAAGGAGTCCATTTAAGAATGCGCATTTGATAATTTTTAACATAATAAGAATGATGAGAGAAAATCTGGCTATAGCCAAGATTATTAGATAACTTAATGAGGACATGACTACCATCCAACAAATTGACTGAAAATGCACTGGAAAGCTTTATATCATGAAAAAAAAATTGAATATCTTCCATATTATGCTGACAAAAAGAAAATTTACCAATCAGAGTAAAGGCATAAGGTTCAGTGAGTTTCTCAATATCCAAATTAGAACTTATTATAGCCAGCATAAATTAAAGTCATATGAACAAGATTAACCAAAAATTCAAGGGAGGTTGAAGCATCCTTACCAGATAAGGCATCTTTGAAGGATTTAGAAGAAGCAACCTTAGATTTTCCCAACAAAAAATTTTCCCTAGGAGGAGCAGTAGAAATCATCAGTTTAGCTTTGCCAAATGCAAGATCAGAATCCATAGCAGCCATTGAAATTAAAGGAGAGGAGGATAGTCAGCCAAAGGTCAAAGAAAGAAGGGCTTACCAGTGAAAATCCACATGGCAACCAGGAGAAACAATGAAGGAAAATGGTGTTCTTAAATCACCAGATTTTTGAAAGGGGGAAGGCAACTAAATAGGGTTTTTTGTTTAGGTTTGAGTTAGGGGGTTATAGGGTTTTCAGTTTAGGGTTTTAAGGTTTAGGGTTTAGGGTTTTAGGGTTTAGGGTTTAGGGTTTAGGTTTTAGAGTTTTAGGTTTAGGGTTTTAGGGTTTAGGGTTTAGGGTTTAGGTTTATAGTTTATATTTAGAGTTTAGGGTTTTAGGGTTTAGGGTTTATGGTTTTTAGGTTTAAGTTTAGTTTAGTTTAGGGTTTAGGGTTTTTTAATGAGAATAAATTTATATTCAACATTTCTTCTTTTCAATTTCATCAACCAAGTAGCACCCCAAGTTTTCTAAGACACAAGTGATGACATAGATAAAAAATGAGCACCCATAAAGCAAATGAAAAACCCAAGATAAGTAGAACCATCTATTGTAAAGACAGTTCATATAGCGATTCAGATCGACCATTCTTCAATTTCTAGTTCCCATCACAACCCAACCGCCTCCAGTAGTGGCGAGATCCACCATCATATCCATGATCTCTCCTTCCTTCACCACCATGACTTTAACCTCCATCGCTCCTCCCGCCTCCATAATCACCACTACTTTGACCACCACCTCCTTATCCACCAGCACCTCTAGATCCCCCACCACCACTACAATAACAGTTGCCTTGCCTTCACCTCCACCGATTGATCTAGACTGAGCCTAGTTGACGGTGATGTTCCCACCATTAAGGTTCTACCCATTCTTAGGGTTTAAGGTTTAGAGTTTTGGGTTTAGGGTTTGGGGTTGAGGGTTCAAGGTTGCAGGTTTTAGGGTTTAGGGCTTAGGGTTTAGGGTTTAGGGTTTTAGGGTTTAGGATTTAGGGTTTAGTGTTTTAGGGTTTAGGGTTTAGGGTTTAGGGTTTAGACTTTAGTGTTGTAGGTTTAGGGTTTAGGGTTTAGGATTTAGGGTTTAGGGTTTTTAAAAAAAAATTAAGTAAACCAACAGGTTTAGGCTTATTTAGTTAATTTCATTTATTCATTTTTTATTTGAGTTTATTTTCTTTTTTATTTTATTTAGGTTTAAATTTTTTTTATTTAGTTTAGTTTATTTATTTTAGGTTTTTTCTTTAGTTTAGGTTTTTTATTTTTTATTATTTTGTTGGTTTAAGTGTATTTTTTAGTTTATTTTTATTTTAATTTTATCTTTTGTGTTTAGGTGTTATTTTTTATTTTTAGGTTTAGGCTTTGGTTTTTATTATATATTTTTAAGTTTATGTTTTAGGTTTTTATTTTAGGATTATTTTTAGGTTTTACATTTTAGTCTAGGTTTAGGTTTATTTTAGTTTTTTAGATTTTATTTTATTTAAGTTTAGGTTTAGGTTTCATTTATTTTAGTTTTGGTTTTGGTTTATTTTATTTATTTTAGGTTTAGGTTTTTCTTTAGTTTAGGGTTTATGTTTTATTTTTTATTTATTTTTAGGTTTTATTTTTAGGTTTATTTTTTTAGGTTTAGTTTTTCTTAGTTTTTATTTTATTTTATATTAGGTTTATTTTATTTTTAGTTTTCATTTTATTTAGGTTTTTTATTTTTTTGTTTAGTTTAGGTTTTTATTTATTTTATTTTAGTTTATTTTTATGTTTTATTTTATTTTATTTTTATGTTTAGGTTTAGGTTTTAGTTCAAGTTTTTATTTCATTTTATTTTTTCTATTTTATTTAGGTTTAGCTTCTTTTATTTAATTTAATTATAGGTTTTATTTAGTTTCAGTTTAGGTTTTTAGGGTTTATAATTTATGGTTCAGGGTTAGTTTAGGGTTTAGGGTTTAGGGTTAGTTTAGGGTTTAGATTTAGTGCTTAGGGTACGGTGTTTAGGGTTTAGAGTTTGGGGTTTAGGGTTTATAATTTTTTTTAATAGAGAACAAATTTAGATTCAACATTTCTTCTTTTCAATTTCATTAACCAAGTAGCACCCCAAGTTTTTTAAGACACAAACGATGACATAGATAAGAAACGAGCCCCCATAGAGCAAATTAAAAACCCAGGATAAGTAAAATCATATTTACTATAAAGAAAGTTCCATAACCAGCAAATCGGATCGGTCGTTCCTGAGTTTCTCAACTTCCCATCAGAACCACCCCCACCTCTCGAGTAGTAAGATCCACCATCATATCCCCGATCTCTCCCTCCGCCACCACCACAGCTGTAATCTCCATCACTCTTCCCACCTCCATAACCAACACCTTTGCTCATCCACCACCTTACACTTAGATTCCCCACCGCGATAACCACCTCCTCTGCCTTCACCACCACCGACAGATCTAGACTGAGCCTAGTTGATGGTGATGTTTCTGCCATTAAGGTTCTGCCCATTCTTAGGGTTTAGGGTTTAAGGTTAGTTTAGGGTTTAGGGTTTAGGGTTTAGGGTTTTAGGGTTTAGTGTTTAGGGTTTAAGGTTTAGGGTTAGGGTTAGGGTTTAGGGTTTAGGTTTTAGGGTTTAGGGTTTATGGTTTATTGTTAGTTTAGTGTTTAAGGTTTAGGGTTTTTTAGGGTTTAAGGTTTAGGGTTTAGGGTTTAAGGTATAGGGCTTAGGGTAGTTGGTTTAGAGTTGTATGTTTATGGTCTAGATTTTAGGGTTAGTTATATGGTTTAGGGTTTAGGGTATAGTATTTAGGTTTTAAAGTTTTTTTTAAAAAAAAATTAAGTAAACTAGTAGATTTAGTTTATTTAGTTAATTTTTTAGGCTTGTATGTTTAGGGTCTAGGTTTTAGGGTTAGTTATATGTTTTAGGGTTTAGGGTATAGTATTTAGGTTTTAAAGTTTTTTTTTTAAGTAAACTAGTAGATTTAGTTTATTTAATTAATTTTTTATTTATCTGAGTTTATTTTACATTTTATTTTTATTTATTTTTATTTTTAATTTTTATTTAGTTTTATTTATTTATTTTAGTTTATTTTTTATTTTTATTTATTTTTTAGGTTTAAGTTTATTTTTTAGTTGAGTTTTACTTTTATCTTATTATTGGGTTTAGGTTTTTTTATTTTTAGGTTTAGGTTTATGTTTTTATTTTATTTATTTAAGTTGAGGTTTTAGGTTTTTATTTTAGGTTTATTTTTAGGTTTTACTTTGTTGTTTAGGTTTAGGTTTATTTTTAGTTTATTTTAGTTTAGGTTTTGGTTTATGTTTTAGTTTATGTTTTTATTTTATTTTATTTAGGTTTAGGTATTTTTATTTATTTTTTTTAGGTTTTATTTACTTTAGGTTTAGGTTTTTTGGTTTTTAAGGTGTAGGGTTTAAGGTTTAGGGTTTATGGTTTAGGGTTTAGGGTTTTAGGGTTTAGGGTTTTTGGGTTTAGGGTTTTAGGGTTTAGGGTTTAGGGTATAGGGTTTAAGGTTTAGTGTTTAGGCTTTAGGGTTTAGGGTTGTAAGGGTTTAGGGTTTATGGTTTAAGGTTTAGGGATTAGGGTTAGTTTAGGGATTAGGGTTTTTAGGGTTTAGGGTATAGAGCTTAGGGTTAGTTTAGGGTTTAGGGTTTAGAGTTTAAGGGTTTAATATTTAGGGTTTATGGTTTAGGGTTTATGGTTTAAGGTTTAGGGTTAATTTAGTGTATAGGGTTTAGGGTTTAGGGCTTTTTATGGTTTCAGGATTATGGTTTAGGGTTTAGTTTTTTTAAGGATTTAGTATTTTTCTTTGAGTTTATTTTATTTTTTATTTTTATTTAATATTATTTTTTATTTCTATTTAGTTTAGTTTCTTTATTTAGGTTTCTCATTTTTGTTTAAGTTTTTTATTTTTGTTTATTTTTGGTTTATGTTTATTTTTTTGGTTTAGTTTTATTTTTATTTTATTTTTTGGGTTTAGGTTTAGGTTTAGGTTTTTATTTTATTTTTTAGGTTCAAGTTTTAGGTTTTTATTTTAGGTTTATTTTTAGGTTTTATTTTTTTAGCTTTGGTTTAGGTTTATTTTTAGTTTATTTTATTTTATTTAGTCTAGGTTTAGGTTTAGTTTATTTTAGTTGAGTTTTAGGTATATTTTATATTGTTTATTTTATTTTTATTTTAAGCTTAGGTTTTTTTTCTTAGTTTAGGGTTTAGGTTTTATTTTTTATTAATTTTAAGTTTATTTTTTAGGTTTAGGTTTTTATTTTATTTTTATTTTATTTTATTTTAGGTTCATTTTATTTTTAGTTTTTATTTTATCTAGGTTTTTTTTATTTTTATGTTTAGTTTTAGGTTATTTTTTAAGTTTGGGTTTTTATTTAGTTTTTTTTATTTTATTTTAAGTTTACTTTATTTTTATTTTATGTTTAGTTTTTCTATTATTTATGTTTTTTATTTTTAGGTTTATTTTATTTTTTAGTTTAGTTTAGTTTTTTATTTATTTTATTTTAGTTTAGGTTTATTGCTTATTTTATTTTATTTTTATTTTAGGTTTAGGTTTTTTTTAGTTTAGGTTTAAGTTTTAGTTTAGGTTTTTTAATTTATTTTATTTTTATTTATTTAGGTTTAGGTTTTTTTTTATTTATTTTATTTTTTATTTTTTATTTTATTTTATTTATTTATTTATTTTTTTAGGTTTATTTTATTTATGTTTAGTTTTTAGGTTTAGGTTTATTTTAGTTTATTTTATTTATTTATTTTAATTATTATTTAGTTTTATTATTTTTTTTATTTATTTTATTTAGGTTTATTTATTTTATATTATTATTTTATTTATTTTTTATTTATAGTTTAGGTTTATTTTATTTTATTTTATTTAATTTAGGTTTATTTTAGGTTTTAGGTTTAGTTTAGTTTAGTTTAGGTTTTAATTTAGTTTAGGTTTAATTTATAGTTTAGGTTTTATTTTATTTAGGTTTAGGGTTTTATTTAGGTTTTAGGTTTAGGTTTATTTAGTTTTTTTAGGTTTATTTATTTATTTAGGGTTTTAGGGTTTAGGTTTAGTTTATGATTTAGGGGTTTAGGGTTTAGTTTAGGGTTTATAGTTTAGGTTTAGGTTTAGGGTTTTAGGGTTTAGGTTTTAGGTTTTAGGTTAGAGTTTAGAGTTTAGGGTTTTAAGTTTATAGTTTAGGTTAGTTTAGTTATTTAGGTTTAGTTAGGTTATTTTTATTTTAGTTTAGAGTTTTAGATTTTTATTTAGGGTTAGGTTTAGGTTTAGGGTTAGTTTTAGTTTAGGGTTTTAAATTGAGTTTATAGTTTAGGGTTTAGTTTAGAGTTTAGGTTTAGGGTTTAAGTTTTTAGGTTTAGGGTTTATAGTTTAGTTATTTAAGGGTTTAGGTTTAGGTTTATAGTTTAGTTTAGGTTTTAGGTTTAGGTTTAGGTTTAGTTTAGGGTTTAAGATTTAGGGTTTAGGGTTTGTTGTTTATGGATTTTATAAAAAAATTAATTAAAATGGTAGGTTTAGGTTTATTTAGTTTATTTTTTATTTATTTTAGCTTATTTTAATTTTTTATTTTTATTTAGGTTTATTTTTTATTTTTATTTTTATTTTGTTTGGTTTATTTATTTTAGGTTTATTCAATTTATTTTAGGTTTTTTATTTTAGTTTATTTGTTAGGTTTAGGTTTATATTTATTTTTTAATTTAGTTTTAATTTTATTTTATTTTTTAGGTAGAGGTTTTATTTTTAAATTTTAGGTTTTGGTTTAGATTTTTATTTTTCTATTTTTAGGTTTAGGTTTTAGGTTTTTATTTTATGTTTATTTTAGGGTTTACGATTTACAATTTTTTAATGTTTAGGGTTATTTCAAGTTAGTTTTGGGTTTAGGGTTTAGGTTTAGGGTTTAGGTTTAGGGATTTAGGATTTAGGTTTAGGGTTTTATAAATAAAAAAATTTAAATAAATGGTATATTTAAGTTTATTTAGTTTATTTAATTAATTTTTTATTTATTTTAGATTATTTTATTTTCAATTTTTATTTTGGTTTATTTAATATTTGTATTTAGTTTGGTCTATTTATTTTAGGTTTATTTATTTTAGTTTAGGTTTTTTATTTTTCTTTGTTTTTTATGTTTAGGTTTTCATTTATGTTTATTTTTTAGTTTAGTTTTGTTTTATTTTATTTTTTAGGTTTAGGTTTTATTTTTTATTTTTTAGGTTTAGGTTTTGGTTTAGGTTTAGGGTTTAGGGTTGCAAGTTTAGGTTTTAGGGTTAGTTTTAGGGTATAGGGTATAGGGTTAGGGTTTTCTTAACTTTTTATGTTTTTAATTTTATAATTTATAATTATTTTAAATAAAATATACTTGTAGGTTTATTTAGTTTATTTTAATTTTAATTTTTATTTAGTTTATTTATTTAAGTTTCTTTATTTAGTTTATATTTTTATTTATTTTATTTTAGTTTATTTATTTATTTATTTTAAGTTTATTTTTATTATTTTAGTTTTAGATTTTCATTTAGGCTATAGCTTTGGTTTTTATTTTAGTTTATTTCAAATTTTATTTAGGTTTAAGTTTATTATTTATTTTATTTTTAGGTTTTATTTAGTTTAGGTTTAGGTTTTTAGGTTTCTAGGGTTTAGGCTTTAGGCTTTAGGGATTGGGGTTTAGGGCTAGGGTTGTAGGTTTTAGGGTTTAGGGTTTAGGGTTTAGGATTTTAAGGCTTAGGGTTTAGGGTTTAGTGTTTAGGATTTAGGATTTAGGATTTAGGGTTTGCTTAGGTTTAGGGTTTAGGCTTTAAGCTAAAGGCTTTAGGTTTTAGAGTTTTTAAGGTTTTGGGTTTAAAGTTTAGGGCTAGTTTAAGATTTAAGGTTTAGGGTTTTAGGGTTTAGGGTTTAGGACTAGGGTTAGGATTATGGCTTAGGGTTTTATGTTTAATGTTTAGGGTTTAGGGTTTAAGGTTTAGGGTTTACGGTTTAGCATTTAGGATTTACGGTTTTGGGTTTAGGGTTAAAGGTTTAGAGGATTTTTTTTAAATTAGTAAATCGATAGGTTTTGGTTTATTTAGTTTATTTTTTATTTATATTAGTTTATTTTATTTTATTCTTTTTATTTAGGTTTATTTTTTATTTTTATTTAATTTAGTTTATTTATTTGAGTTTATGTTTTTTATTTTAGTTTAACTTTTAGATTTATGTGTATATTTATGTTTATTTTTATTTTTATTTTTTTATTTATTTTTTAGGTTTAAGTTTTATTTTTTATTTTTATGTTTTTATTTAGTTTAGGTTTAGGTTTTTAGGTTTTTAAGGTTTAGGGTTTAGGGTTTAGTGTTTTTAGGTTTAAGGTTTTTGGGTTTAGGGTTTTAGGGTTTACGATTTTGGGTTATGGTTTAGGACTTACTATTTAGGCTTTAGGGTTTAGGGTTTTTAGGATTTACGATTTAAGGTTTTGGGTTTGGGGTTTAGGGTTAGCATAGGGTTTGGGTTAGTTAGGGTTTAGGGTTTTTATGATTTAGGGTTTAGGGTTTATGGTTAGTCTAGGGCTTATGTTAGAGCTTAGGGTTTAGGGTTCAGGGTTTAGGGTTAAGGGTTTGGGGTTTTGGGTTTAGGGTTTAAGGTTGTAGGTTTTAGGGTTTAGGATTTGAGGTTTAGGATTTAGGTTTGTAGGTTTATGGTTTAGAGTTTAGGGTTTAGAGTTTGTTTTAGGATTTAGTCTTTAGGTTTAGTTTAAGGTTTAGGGTTTGGTGAGTTTTGAAGATTGGGATTTATAAAAGTAAAACATCTTTATAAACAAAATCTAATATAAATAGAGATCCAAGAAGATTTGGAGTAGAATAAGTTATTACATGGTTGAAATGAAATTATTGTTAAGAAAATTACTTGTATTTATCTAACTAAGATCAATTGTTTAGAGTGTTACTCGCTAAAGCAAAAAATAGAAATTATAAATGAGTACATGAACAAATTTGAAGTATTGTTGTTATCTTCTAAAATTAGGGAAAGATTAAGCTACTGTTGTGTAGGTTTATATCGACCTGAGCCCTAAACTTAAAAGAGACACTATATAAAATTAATTTACTTGTGCTTTTCAACAAACTTTAGATTTCAAATAACATCAAGAATTCTTGCACCTAAAAGAATGTCATCAAATGTTAGAATTATTATTTCCACCATTAAATCAAATTCAAATGAATACATCTAAATGAAGTAACACTACTATTAATAAAAAAATAGAAAAGATGATAGATACTATGTTGGGATGCAAAATCTTTGTTAAATCATATTTTAGATGTTAGCAAAAAATCTATGAGTGTTCTAAATCTATCACAAAACTATGCTACCTGTTTCTAAGCATTGACTTAGGAGTTTTACTTGAGCTTTCTTGCTTTTGTGTTGAAGCGAATTATTTGTTACATTATGTTGCATCATTGATTCTTAAACTAGGAGAGCTATGGTTCTGGAAATCCCTATCAGAGATATTGAGTTTGGATTGTTCTTCTTACGCACTACTTATTAAGAGATTTTTTCAGATACAATCACTATTGTAAAAATCTCATTCAGCAATATTTTGCATCAAGTCTCCCTAATTTGCCAAGATCTCAAGCACGGTCTCAAAGCATTGAAATCCTACTAGAGAGAGCTTTTTAAAAGCATAGATTTATCTCCTTGACATATCTGCTAAATTGAAAGAGCTATAGTTGAGAAGATAATATCGATTAGATAGAAGTTTTGTGATTAGATAGGCTATCTCAGCTATAGAAGATGATTGCTCACAAATGGACAATTGGGTGTCTAAACTTAAGTAGATTCTTTCTTCATTTGTCCACGAACAAGAAGCTACCCTTTAGCATCTCTATGAAACTTCAGAGAGGTAGTCTACTATGGCATACAAAGCTCATACAATGTTTTTTCTATATTAGAGAAATTCAGGCTAATCATTTGTAGCCAAAATCTCTTTTATTTAGTTTAGGTTTAGTTTTTAAGGTTTTTAAGGTTTAGGGTTTAGGGTTTAGGATTTAGGGTTTGGGGTTTAGGGTTTAGGGATTAGGGTTGTAGATTTTATGATTTAGGGTTTAGGGTTTTAGGGTTTAGGGTTTAGGTTTAGGGTTTAGGGTTTAAGGTTTTAGGGCTTAGGGTTTAGGGTTTAGGATTGTAAGTTTAGGGTTTAGAGTTAGTTTTAGGGTATAGGGTTTAGGGTAAGGTTTTTTTTATTTTTTATTTATTTTTTTTAAATTTAGTAAACTGGGAGGTTTTGATATATTTAGTTTATTTAGTTTATTTTCTTTTCTATTTTCATTTAGGTTTATTTTTTTATTTAGTTTGTTTATTTATTTTAGTTTAAGTTCATTATTTTAGTTTATTTTTTAGCTTTAAGTTTTGTATTAAGTTCATTTTTTAGTTTAGCTTTATTTTTATATATTTTTTTAGGTTTAAGTTTTATTTTTTACTTTTAGGTTAAGGTTTGGGCTTTTATTTTACTTTTTTAAGGTTAGGTTTTAGGTTTTTATTTTAGGTTTATTTTTAGGTTTTATTTTTTTGTCTAGGTTTATGTTTTTTTTTATTTAGTTTTGGTTTAGGTTTATGTTTAGTTTATTTTAGGTTTAGGTTTATATTTTATATATTTTATTTAGTTTATTTTAGTTTAGGTTTAATTTTATTTTATTTTTATTTTAGGTTTAAGTTTTTTTTAGTTTTAGGTTTAGGTTTTATTTTTTATGTATTTTTAAGTTTATTTTTTAGGTATAAGGTTTTATTTAGTTTTTATTTTAGGTTTATTTTATTTTTATTTTAGGTTTAGTTATTATTTTATTTAGGTTTTTTACTTTTTAGTTTAGTTTAGGTTTTTATTTATTTTATTCTAGTTTAATTTTTATTTTATATTTTATTTTCTTTTTTAGGATTCAATTTTGGTTTAGGTTTTAGTTTATGTTTTTTTTAGGTTTTTTTACTTATTTTACTTCTAGGTTTTATTTAGTTTATGTTTAGCATTTTATCTTTTTTGGGTTTAGGGTCTAAGGTTTAGGGTTATGGTTTAGGGTTTAGGGTTTAGGGTCTTTTAGGGTTCAGGTTTAGGGTTTAGGATTTAGGGTTTAAGTTTTTTCTTTAAAAAATTAAGTAAACCAGTAGGTTTAGGTTTATTTAGCATATTTAGTTTATTTTTTATTCTTTATAATTTACTTTAATTTTTTATTTTTATTTAGGTTTATTTTTCATTTTTATTTAGTTTAGTGTAATTATTTTAGGTTTATTAATTTTAGTTTAGGTTTTTTATTTTAGTTTATTTTTTATGTTTAAGTTTATTTTTAAGTTGAGTTTTATTTTTATTTTATTTTTTAGGTTTAAGATTTCTTTATAATTTTTTAGGTTTAGGTTTAGGTTTTTAATTTATTTTTTTAGGTTTAGGTTTTAGGTTTTTTTATTGTTTACTTTTAGGTTTTAGTTTTTAGTTTAGGCTTAGATTCATTTTTAGTTTATTATATTTCATTTAGTTTAGGTTTAGGTTTAGGTTTAGTCTATTTTCAGTTTTATTTATTTTAGTTTAAGTTTATTTTATTTTATTTATTTTATTTTATTTAAGGTTAAGGTTTTTGTTTTAGTTTATAATTTAGGTTATATATTTTTTATTTTTAGGTTTATTTTATTTTATTTATTTTATTTTTATTTTAGGTAAAGTTTTTTTTTAGTTTAGATTTTATATTTTATTTATTTTAAGATTTTTTTTAAGGTATATTTTCTAGGTTTAGGTTTTTATTTACTTTTTATTTTATTTTATTTTAGGTTTATTTTATTTTTATTTTATGTTTAGTTATTATTTTGTTTTTTGTTGTTTATTGTAAGGTTTATTTTATTTTTTAGTTTAGTTTAGGTTTTTATTTATTTTATTTTAACTTTTTTAACTTGTTATTTTATTTTATTTTTAGGTTTAGGTTTAGGATTTAGTTTAGGTTTTTATTTTATCATATTTTTATTTTATTTTATTTAGGTTTAGGTTTTTAGGTTTTTAGGATTTAGCATTTAGGGTTTAGGGTTTAGGGTTTAGGCTTTAGGGTTTAGGGTTTTTAAGGTTTAGGGTTTATGGCTTTTAAGGTTTAGTTTTTAGGGTTTAGGGTTAGTTTAGGGTTAGTTTAGGGTTTATGATTTTAGGGTTTTAAGTTTAGGGTTTAGGGTTTAGGGTTCGGGTTCAGGGTTTATGGTTTATGGTTTTAAGGTTTATACTTTTAGGATTTAGGGTTTACATTTAGTGTTTTGGGTTTAGGGTTTAGAGTTTAGGGTTTATGGTTTTTTAATTTTCTTAAATTAAGTAAATCGATAGATTTAGGTTTATTTAGTATATTTCATTCATTTTATATTTATTTTTTATTTTTATTTAGGTTAATTTTTATTTATTTAGTTTAGTTTATTATTTTTAGTTTATTTATTTTAGTTTAGGTTATTTATTTTAGTTTATTTTTTAGGTTTAGGTTTAGGTTTAGGTTTGTTTTTTAGTTGAGTTTTATTTTAATTTTATATTTTAGGTTTAGGTTATATTTTTTATTCTTAGGTTTAGGTTTAGGTTTTTATTTTATTTTTTTAGGGATAGGTTTTAGGTTTTTATTTTAGGTTTATTTTTATGTATTAATTTTTAGTTTAGGTTTATGATTATTTTTAGTTTATTTAATTTAATTTAATTTATATTTAGGTTTAGGTTTAGTTTATTATAGGTTTTCTTTATTTTAGCTTAGTTTATTTTAGTTTACGTTTATGTTTATTTTATTTTGTTCATTTTATTTTTATTTTAGGTTTAGGTTTTTTTAGTTTAGGTTTTATTTATTATTTATTTTTAGGTTTTATTTTTATATATATTTTTTAGGTTTAGATTTTTATTTAGGTTTTATTTTGTTTTAGGTTTATTTTATTTTTATTTTACTTTTAGATTTTTTATTTTTTTAGGTTTATTTTGTTTTTTAGTTTAGTTTAGGTTTTTATTTATTTCATTTCAGTATAGTTTTTATTATTTATTTATTTATTTAGGTTTAGGTTTATGTTTAGGTTTAGGTTTAGGTTTAGGTTTTAGTTTTGGTTTTTATTATATTATTTTATTTAGGTTAAGGTTTTTTTATTTGTTTTATTTTTAGGTTTTGGTTAGTTTAGGTTTAGGTTTTTATGTTTTAAGGGTTTAGGGTTTAGGGTTTGGGTTTTAGGGCTTAGGGTTTAGGGTAGTAGGTTTTAGGGTTTAGGGTTTGGGGGGGTTTTGGCTTTACGATTTAGGGTTTCAGGATTTAGGGTTTAGGGTTCAGGGTTTAGGATTGTAGGTTTAGGGATTGTTTATGGTTTATGGTTTTAGGTTTAGGGTTTAGGATTTAGGATTAGATTAGGGTTTAGGGTTTTGGGTTAAGGGTTAGATTAGGGTTTAGGGTTTAGGTTTTAGGATTTAGGGTTTAGGGTTTAGGGTTTATGGTTTTTTTTTTGGATTAAGAAAATCAATAATTTTTGGTTTATTTAGTGTATCTTCTATTTATTTTAGTTTATTTTATTATTTATTTTTATTTAGGTTTACATTTTTATTTAGTATAGTTTATTTATTTTAAGTTTATTTATTTTAGTTTAGGTTTTTTATTTTAGTTTATTTTTTAGGTTTAGGTTTAAGTTTATGTTTAATTTTTAGTTTAGTTTTATTTTTATTTTATTTTTTAGTTTAGGTTTTATTTTTTTATTTTTAGGTTTAGGTTTAACTTTTATTTTTTTTTAGGTTTAGGTTTTAGGTTTTTATTTTAAGCTTATCTTTAGGTTTTATTTTTTTTAGTTTAGGTTTTTGCTTTATTTTAATTTATTTGTTTTATTTAGTTTAGGGTTTTGGTTTAGTTTATTTTAGGTATAGGTTTAGTTTTTATTTATTTTAGTTTACGGTTAGGTTTATTTTATTTTGTTTATTTTAGGTTTAAGTTTTTTTTTAGTTTATGGTTTAGGTTTTATTTTTTATTTATTTTTAGGTTTATTTTTAATATGTAATTCCTTTAGCCCATTTATTTTTATGTTTATTTTATTTTTTAGTTTAGTTGAGGTTTTGATTTATTTTATTTATTTTAGTTTTTATTTTTTATATTATTTTATATTTAGGTTTAGGTTTAAGTTTAGGTTATAATTTAGGTTTTTATTTTATTTTATTTAATTATTTATATAGGTTTAGGTTTTTTTATTTATATTGTTTGTAGTTTTATTTAGTTTAGGTTTAGGTTTTTAGGTTTTTAAGGTTTAGGGTTTTGGGTTTTGGGTTTGGGGTTTTGGGTTTTGGGTTTAGAGTTGTAGGTTTTAGGGTTTAGGGTTTATGTTTTAGGGTTTAGGGTTTAGTGTTTTACGTTTTAGTGTTTAGGCTTTAGGTTTTAGGCTTTTAGGGATTAGCGTTTAGGGTTTAGGGTTGCAGGTTTAGGGTTAATTTTATGGTCTAGGGTTTATGGTTAGGTTTTTTTAATTTTTAATTTTTTTTTTTTTTAAATTAAGTAAATTGGTAGGTTTAGGTTTATTTAGTTTATTTTTTATTTGTTTTAGTTATTTTTTTTATTTTGGTTTATTTTTATTTTTATTTTTATTTAGGTTTTTAGTTAGTTTTTATTTTATTTTATTTTAGGTTTATTTTATTTTTATTTTAGGTTTCGTTTTTATTTTATTTAGGCTTTTTATTTTTTTAGTTTAGTTTGAGTTTTTATTTATTTAATTTTATTTTAATTTAAATTTTTTATTTTATGTTCTTTTTATTTTTAGTTTTAGGTTTTAGTTTATGTTTTTCTTTTATTTTATTTTAGGTTTAGGGCTAAGCGTTGTCAGATTTAGGGTTTAGGTTTTAGAGTTTAACGTATAGGGTTTAGGGTTTTAGGGTTTTGGGTTTAGGGTTTAGGGTTTTAGGGTTTAAGGTTGTTGGTTTAGGGTTTAGGGTTTAGGGTTTGGGTCTTTTATTTTTTTTATTTAGGGTTTATGGTTTAAGGTTTAGGGTTTACACTCAATTTATGGTTTAGGGTTTAGGATTGTAGGTTTTGGTTTATAGTTTAGGGTTAATTTTAGGGTTTTAGGTTTAGTGTTTAGGGTTTAAGATTTAGGGTTTAGGGTTTAGGGTTTAGGATTTAGGGTTTTTTTTTAATTAAGAAAACTGGTAGGTTTATTTTGTTTATTTTTTATTTATTTTATATATTTTTTTATTTTGGTTCATTTTTTTAGTTTAGTTTATTTATTTTAGTTTAGGTATTTTATTTTAGTTTTTTTTTAGGTTTACATCTAGTTTAGGTTTATTTTTATTTTTAAGTTTTGTTTTATTTTTATTTTATTTTTTAGGTTTTGGTTTTATTTTTTATTTTGAGGTTTAGGTTTTTATTTTATTTTTTTTATTTTGGTTTTAGGTTTTTATTTCTGGTTTTTTTTTAGGTTTTATTTTTTAGTTTAGGTTTAAGTTTATTTTTAGTTTATTTTAGGTTTAGGTTTATGTTTTAATTATTTTAGTTTAGGTTTAGGTTTATTTTATTTTGTTTATTTTAGGTTTAGGTTTTTTTTTAGTTTATGGTTTAGGTTTTGCTTTTTATATATTTTTAGGTTCAATTTTTAGGTTTATTTCTTATGTTTAGGTTTCTATTTAATTTTTATTTTTGGTTTATTATATTTTATTTTATTTAAGTTTTTTTTCAGTTTATTTTATGTAATTTATTTCTTGTTCTTATTTTATTTAGGTTATTTTAGGTTTTTTTTTATTTTTTTAGTTTAGGTTCGGTTTTTATTTATTTTATTTTTAGTTTATTTTTTATTTTTTATATTATTTTATTTATTTAGGTTTTGGTTTAGGTTTTCATTTAGGTTATTATTTTATTTTATTTAAGTTTTGCTTTATTTCTTTATTTTGCTTTTAGGTTTTATTTAGTTTAGGTTTAGGTTTAGGTTTTTAGGTTTTTTAAGGTTTAGGGTTTAGGGTTTAGGGTTTAGGGTTTAGGCTTTATGGTTTAGGGTTATAGGTTTTAGGATTTTGGGTTTAGGATTTAGTGTTTAGGCTTTAGGGTTTAGGGTCTAAGGTTTATGATTTAGGGTTTAGGGTTTAGGGTTTAGAGTTTAGGGTTTAGTGTTTTAGGGTTTAGGGTTTAGGGTTTGGGTTTATTTATTTTTGAATTTTTTTAATTTTTTTTAAATTAAGTAAACTTATAGGTTTAGGTTTATTTAGTTTATTTAGTTTATTTATTTTAGTTTATTTTTTATTTATTTTAGTTCATTTTATTTTTTTATTTTTATCTTTATTTTTTATTTAGGTTTTTATTTAGTTTTTATTTTATTTTGTTTTAGGTTTATTTTGTTTTCATTTTAGGTTTAGTTTTTATATTATTTAGGTTTTTATTTTTTTTGTTTAATTTAAGTTTTTATTAATTTTATTTTAGTTTAATTTTTACTTTTTATATATTTTTAGGTTCAATTTTTAGGTTTATTTCTTATGTTTAGGTTTCTATTTAATTTTTATTTTTGGTTTATTATATTTTATTTTATTTAATTTTTTTTCGGTTTATTTTATGTAATTTATTTCTTGTTCTTATTTTATTTAGGTTATTTTAGGTTTTTTTTTATTTTTTAGTTTAGGTTCGGTTTTTATTTATTTTATTTTTAGTTTATTTTTTATTTTTTATATTATTTTATTTGTTTAGGTTTTGGTTTAGGTTTTCATTTAGGTTATTATTTCATTATTTCTTTATTTTGCTTTTAGGTTTTTTTTAGTTTAGGTTTAGGTTTAGGTTTTTAGGTTTTTTAAGGTTTAGGGTTTAGGGTTTAGGGTTTAGGGTTTAGGGTTTAGGCTTTATGGTTTAGGGTTATAGGTTTTAGGATTTTGGGTTTAGGATTTAGTGTTTAGGCTTTAGGGTTTAGGGTCTAAGGTTTATGATTTAGGGTTTAGGGTTTAGGGTTTAGAGTTTAGGGTTTAGGGTTTTAGGGTTTAGGGTTTAGGGTTTGGGTTTATTTATTTTTTAATTTTTTTAATTTTTTAAAATTAAGTAAATTTATAGGTTTAGGTTTATTTAGTTTATTTAGTTTATTTATTTTAGTTTATTTTTTATTTATTTTAGTTCATTTTATTTTTTTTATTTTTATCTTTATTTTTTATTTAGGTTTTTTTATTTTATTTTGTTTTAGGTTTATTTTGTTTTCATTTTAGGTTTAGTTTTTATATTATTTAGGTTTTTATTTTTTTTTGTTTAATTTAAGTTTTTATTAATTTTATTTTAGTTTAATTTTTACTTTTGATTTTATTTTCTTTTTAGGTTTAGGTTTAGGTTTTAGTTTATGTTTTTATTTTATTTTATTTTTATATTTTATTTTGATTTTGGTTTTTTTATTTATTTTATTTTTATGTTTTATTTAGTTTAGGTTTAGGTTTTTAGCTTTCTAGGGTTTTGGGCTTTGGGTTAGTTCGAGGGAGGAAATTAAGAATTTTTTTTATTGCCAAAAGTACAAAGTCCTTAGATGGGCTAAATCTAAGCTAATCTTGAAAAACCACAATAAGTCTAAATAGCATCTAACTATTACAATATTGAAGAAAGCAAGAAAAAAAAAAATCAATAACAAGAAAATCAATGTGAGCAAGGAAACTTCATTTGGTCCTTCTAATAGCAAGATCAGGCTACAAGACTCTCCTACTTATAAAAGAAATCAGCATACTTTTGAAAGGATGAGTATAATTAAGCGCATAAAAAAGTAAGCAAATAGAAGGAGTAAAGTAAAGAAAAGGCTCAAGCTCTTACAATCATCTCGAGGAGCACACTATATGTAAGCCAAACTTCAGGAGAAGGGTTACAATTACATATCGCACTATCAACCAAAAAAAGAAAGAGTGGGAAACATCAAGCCATCATAGGCAGCATATCTCGTGTAGCCCATCATCCAAAGTCCATCATCGCAATGCTAAAATCCTCCAAACAACAAACATAATAGCCAACCACCAAGCCCAGGCAAATAATCAACCAACCATCGAGATAAGCAACAATCAATAGGTGCACCTGAAAGCCACCAAAAAGGAATAACAAAATCTAAAGAACACATCATGATAGAGGTAACAACCACTAGAGATGAACAATGAAAAAGAAAAACAAGTGCTTATATCCTCCACCAACAAAGCAAAAAAAAGATCGGTAAAACACCCCAATTACAAGGGGGAGATTGTATAGAAAAACAAAGTAGGAGGAAAAAAATACAAGTCATAGAAAAAACACAGTTCAGAACAATCAGGAGCAAAAAAATTGGCCAAAATAGCCACCCCTAACCAACCCAGCCAATATAACTAAAAACTTGCAACATATCCTCTTGAACCACCATAGCAGTAGAAAATTGAATCATAGAACAACATTAGTCATCAAGCCAAAATCACCCAAGATAGCCAAGGAAAGGGTAGAAGCATACTACAGTCACCAAACCCAACCAAGGCAAAAGAAAATATGATCTCGGTAAGTAGAACAGCCAGCCAAATACAAAAAGCTACAAAGCCCAGTAAGATAAACTACAAGCCAAGCAACAGGAACAATAGCAATAAAGGCACCCAACTAATCCACCAGCACCCTAAGCCAACTAACAACCACAAAATAGCCTTCATGCAGCCAATCTAGAATAATACCCAAACCAAACCACCTTAAAGAGGAAGGCCAATACAGGAGGAGGTTAAAACCATAACCAAAAGAAACAAAACAAAATCAGCAAAAATAACCACCAAGCCCCAGTCAACAATATTGACAAAATAACAGCCAACCAACAATCTCCACCATGCCAAAATCAAGCCAGAGATAAACCAGTGGCAACCCCCTAGATCAGTCACCAACAAAAAAATTGAAAAAATAGCCAAAATAATCATCCATCCAACCATCCGAACCAGCCAAAAATGCTCTCCATCTAACAATGCTACCCTGTCAACCACCACAATAGATCCAAATCAGGTAAGTTAGCAAGTAGCCTAGAAAAGAGGCAAAATCCATACAAAGAAAAACCTACAACCATAGGCACAACCCAAAGGAGGATATAATAAATACCCAAGGGAAAATTATGGTAAACACCCAGCCAGACAGACATAAGCCACCAAGTTGAAAAAACCAAAACAACCTATGCTGTAATTACAACAACCACCAGGTAGCAAAAACTAGGCTAATCCAAAAGTAATTGATCAAAAACATAACAGCAAACCAAAGAGAAAATAAGTAGATAACCATAACCCAAAGAGGGTTGAACAATGGGCAGCCAAAAGCAAAAGATCATCAAAAAGCAACACCGAAAACCAAGCCAAGAATTTATAATCTGAGATAAGGCAATGCACTACTATCCAGATTAACCAAACCACTTAATAGTTTAAGCAAAGTTCTGTTGTCAAATAAAGTGAACTCAGTTAAGTTGACATCAAAGTTAGTCAAGTAATCTGCACAAGCATTACCTTCACGAAGGATGTGGGAAACTTTAAAATAAACTTAAGAAAGAATATTTTTAGTATGATTAAAAAGATAAAATAATTCAGCATTCCCATTTCTATTGGAATTAAGCATGAGAAGCAGAGAGCATCAACATCAATCCAGATGTTGAGGAAACATGTATTCAAACAAATTTCAATAGCTTTATTAAGAGCCATAAGCTCAACAAAAGAATAAAGCAGGCTTTGAGAGAATAGGCAAAAGCACAAATGACAGTACCTTTAGAATCCTTAAGAATACTGCCACAGCCATATTAATTGGAAGCAACAGAACCATCAATATTCACTTTAATCAAATTGTCTTTAGGTTTGATCCAATGGATAATCCTAGATCTTTTATAAGAGTCAAACTCAGGCAAAATGATACCCAATTTTTTAGAGACAAATTTATAACCTCTAAAATGAATATTACTAATAAGATTGGCATTAAGAAGAGCATGACTTTTTTTCTTTAGTTCTATCCAGGATCCTTTTATGGTTCATAGGAATACCATGATATTTAGCATCATTTCTATCCATCCAGATGAACCAGATAAAGGTAATAACAATTAAAACTTTGATTTGACCTTTCATTGTATTTTTGAAATAGACTTTAAGAAGTTGATATAAAGAAAGAGAACCCTGAAAATAGTTGGTATTAAATAAATCATCATACCAAAACTATAATTTGGAAGCAATAGCACCATTGACGAAAACATGATTTACATTTTCAATATGAAAGCAACAATATCACTTTGAAGGTAACTAAAACCCTTTAGTCCAGAAAGAGTCCACAGGAATAAAATTATTCAAAATCCTCCAAGCTAAAATTGAATAGGAAATGGGAATGTTATTGTTCCAAAGTTTAATAAAAGAATTAGAGGGTTTCTGTTTATCTTTAATAAAATTCCAAACCTCTTTAAGTGCAAAGTCACCAATATAAGAAAGCATAAAAAAGAATTTGCTCAAGTTTGTTAGAAGAAATTGGGTATTTCTAAAGTTGTCAAAAGGTGAAATAGGGATAAAATTCTCAAGTTTGGTTCATTACAATTGTTGTTAAGCCAGAAGGAATTAACTTTGATAGAAATAGTAGAGTGGGTAGATAAAAGGGTGTCAATAGAGCCATTGCCAATCCAATTGTCTTGGGAAAAGAACGAACCCGACTGAATACCCCAAGATATTAATGATTCGGCAACCCATTTAATAGAGAAAAGCATTTTTCAAATCAGAGAGTCACCAACTTTATAAGCACAGTTAAAGGGACGTTTACCTTGGCAATATTTTTCCATCATAAAATGAGATCAAAGGCTATCATTCTTCTAAAATTTCACGAGCTTATGAGAAGGAAGTGATAGCTTCAGGCTTGCAACCAAGAACTCCTTCTCCTAAAGGACCACAACATTTATGCCAAGATGTCCAATGCATTCTTTTGGTAGAATTATTGGATCCCCAAAAAAATTTATTAAGCGAACAATCAATTTTGATAAATATAGCATTAATTGGGATAATTGTTTGAATCAAATAAAAATGAATGGAGTTGAAGCGCTTTTAAGAATAGTGAGCCTACCACTGAAGGAATGTAAATGGAATTCCCAAACAGAAATTTTATTTGAAATTTTTTGAATTAGCTCATCAAAGATATGGGAACATTTCGAGCCTTTAAAGAGCGAAGCAGCCAAGCACTTAAGAGGTAAGTATTGATGTTTAAAATTAGTGATATCCAGGATTTGATTAATTTTATTATTGGAGATACTATAGGAAGTGATATAATAGCTTTTGTTATCATTGATAGAAAAGCAACTTTCTCTACCAAATTTATTTAAAAAAGACTTGAGATGCTTGATGTGATGCATAAATACAGTGCAGAAAATAATGAAATCACCTATAAAACTTAAATAAGAAATAGGAAGACCACCAACAGTTTTGTAGTACATACTAAGATTGTTTAAGAATAAATTATTGATTCTCCTAGATAAGTACTCAATAGTAATAATAAATAAAGTATGATATAAAGGATCCCCTTGGCGTAAGCCATTGGAAGAGGAAAGACAAAGGCTTCCCCATTAAGCAAAATCAAAAACCAGGCATTATAATACAATTTTTAATGAGAAAAAAAAAATATTAGAAAACCTAAATAAATTCAAAATATGCAAAAAGAAATCCCAAGAGTTGTTATCAAAGCTTTTGGTAATATCTAATTTGAAAAGAATGTTTCCACCTCTAGTCTTGGCATCAATGAATCATTAATTCTTGGACAAGTAAAATATTATGAAATGGATCTTCCTCGATAAAACTAATTTGGTTGAGAGAGATAATTCTATTAAGTAAATGACTAGTCATTTGGTAAGAAATTTTGTAAATTAGCTTATTGAAGAAGGTGCAAAGATTAAGTTAAAATCACTCAATAGTCAAATTATCTTCTTAGCTATGAGAATAATATAAGTACTAGAAAAATATTTAGGAAATGGATAGGGTTAGGGTTAGGGTTAAGGGTAGGGTTAGCATTAGGGTTAGGGTTAGGGGTTAGAGGGTTGGTTAGTTAGAAGGTTTGATTATTAAAGTTAAATTAAAATAGTTAAGATTAGGATTAAATTGATTAAGGTTAAGTTAAAATTAAATAGATTATAAGGTGAGATTAATTAGGTGATTTAGGTGATTAAGTTAAGATTAAAGATTTAAGATTAAATTAGGAATTAAAATTAGATTTAAAGTTAAAGTTAAAGGTAAGATTTAAAATTAATTAGATTAAATTTAAAATTCTAAGAATTAAAATTTAAATTTAAGATTAAGATTTTTATTAAAGTTAGGAGTTTAAGTTAAGTTTAAAGTTATTTAAAGATTTAGTAGGAAAAGTTCGATTTAAATTTAAATTAAAATTAGATTATTTAATTAAAGATTAAAGATTCGTTAAATTAGTTTAGATTTAAAGATTCGGGATTTAAAGGATTAAAGATTAAAGATTAAAGATTAGGAGTTAAATTAGAATTAAGATTAAAGGATTTAGATTAAAGAAGGAATTCTAAGATTCATGATTAAAGATTTTAAATTTCAGATTAAAGTCAAAATTAAAATTCGATTAGAATTAAGATTTAAAATTAGAATTTAGAATTTAAAATTAAAATTAATTAGATTTAAGATTTAGATTTAAATTAGATTCGATTTATTAGGATTAATTAGGGATTTAAGGTAAGGAAAGGTTAAATTTAGGAGTTAAGTTTAAGTTAGGATTCATTTAAGTTTAGATTAGGATTAGAGTTAAGATTAAGTTAGGATTTAATTAGGGTTTAGGTTTAAGTTAGGTTAAGGTTAGGTTAAATTTTAGATTTAGAGTTAGGAGTTAGGATTTTAGGGTTTAAGTTTAAGGATTTAGGTTATTATTTAGGGTTTAGGGTTAGTAGGTTAGGTTAGGATTAGGGTTAGGGGGGTTAGGAGTTAGGGTTAGGGTTATTTAGGATTAGGTTTAGGTTTAGTTTAGGGTTAGGAGTTAGGTTAGGAGTTAGGAGTTTAGATTAGGGTGAGGAGGTTAAGTTTGGTTTAAGGTTTAAGGTTAAGGTTAGGGTTAGGGTTAGGGCTAGAGTTAGGGTTTGGGTTTTAAGGTTTAGTGTTTAGCATTTAGGGTTTAGGGTTTAGGGTTTAGGGTTTTAAGATTTAAGGTTTGGGGTTTAGGATTGGTATTTTATTTATTTATTTAAATTAAGTAAAATAGTAGGTTTAAGTTTATTTAGTATATTTTATTTATTAAAAAATAGAGTTTATTTAGTATATTTTTTATTTATTCTAGTTTATTTTATTTTTTATTTTTATTTAGGATTATTTTTATTTATATTTTTATTTATTTTTTATTTTATTTTATTTTAGGTTTATTGTATTTTTATTTTAGGTTTAGTTTCTATTTCTAGTTTAGTTTAGGTTTTTAGTTATTTATTTTAATTTAGTTTTTATTTTTTACTATATTTTTTTATGTTTAAGTTTAGGTTTAGGTTTTAGTTTATGTTTTTATTTTATTTTATTTTATTTATTTTATCTTGATTTAGTTTTTTAATTTATTTTATTTAGTTTATGCTTACATTTTTAGCTTTTTTACGATTTAGGGTTTACGGTTAGTCTAGGGTTTAGGGTTTAGGGTTTTGGGTTTAGAGTTTAGGGTTTAGGGTTTAGGAGTTTAGAGTTTAGGGTTAAGGGTTTTAGGGTTTAGGATTGTAGGTTAAGTATTTAGGGTTTATGGTTTAGGGTAAGTTTAAGGGCTTAGGGTTGAAGGTTAGAGTAATTTAGGGTTTAGGTTTATTTTATTTTATTTTTAATTTAGGGTTAAGGGTTTAGGGTTATAGGATTAGGGTTAGTTTTAGTGTTTAGGGTTTAGGTTTATTTAGTTTATTTTAAATTTATTTTAGTTTTTTTTATTTATGTTTATTTTTAATTTTTATTTAGTTTAGTTTTTTTATTTTAGGTTTATTTATTTTTATTTAGGATTTTTATTTTAGTTTATTTTTTAGGTTTAGGTTAAGGTTTATCTTTATTTTTTAGTTTAGTTTTATTTTTATTTTATTTTTCAGGTTTAGGTTTTATTTTTTTTTTTTAGGTTTAGGTTTAGGTTTTTATTTTATTTTTTTAGGTTTAAGTTTTAGGTTTTTATTTTTGGTTTTATTTTTAAGTTTAGGTTTATTATCAATTTTAATTTATTTTATTTTATTTAGTTTATGGTTTAGGTTTAGGTTTATGTTTTATTTGTTTTAGTTTAGTTTAGTTTAGGTTTAGGTTTATTTAATTTTATTTATTTTAGGTTTAGTTTATTTTAGTTTATCATTTAGGTTTTATTTTTTATTTACTTCTTGGTTTTATTTTTTTGGTTTATTTTTTAGCTTTAGGTTTTTATTTAGTTTTTATTTTATTTTTTTTATTTTATGTTTAGTTTTTATTTTATTTAGGTTTCTTATTTTTTGGTTTATTTTATTTTTTTAGTTTTGTTTATGTTTTTATTTATTTTATTTTAGTTTAATTTCTATTTTTTATTTTTAGGTTCTCGTTTAGTTTTAGGTTTTAGGTTAGGATATTATTTTATTTTAATTATTTTGGTTTAGGTTTTTCTATTTATTTATTTATTTTTATTTAGTTTGAGTTTAGATTTTTAGGTTTTTAGGGTTTTGGGTTTTGGGTTTTGGTTAAGGGTTTAGGGTTATAGGTTTTAGGGTTTAAGGTTTAGGTTTAGGGTTTAGGGTTTAGGGTTTAGGGTTTAGAGTTTAAGATTTTAGCATTTAGGGTTTAGATTATATGGTTTAGGGTTGTAGGTTTAGGATTTAGGGTTAATTTTAGGGTTTAGGGTTTATGGTTAGGGTTTTTTGTTCTCTTTATTATTTTTTATTTTTTAAATTAAGTAAACATGTAGGTTTATGTTTAATTAGCTTATTTTTATTTATTTTAGTTTATTTTATATTTAGATTTATTTTACTTTTAATTTTGGGTTTTATTTAGTTTTATTTTATTTTTTATTTTAGGTTTATTTTATTTTTAGGTTTAGTTTAGTTTAGGTTTTCATTTTTTAAGTTAGTTTTATTATTTATTATTCTTTTTTTAGGATTAGGTTTAGGTTTTAGTTTATGTTTCTATTTTATTTTATTTTGTACTTTATTATGCTTTAGGTTTTTTTATTAGTTTTATTTTTAGGTTTTATTTACTTTAGGCTTAGGATTTTAGCTTTTTAGGGTTTAGGGTTTAAGGTTTATGGTTTAGGGTTAGTTTAGGATTTAGGGTTTAGGGTTTAGGGTTTAGAGTTTAGGATTTAGGTTTTAGGGCGTATGGTTTAGGGTTTAGGGTTTTAGGGTTTAGGGTTTAGGGTTTAGAGTTTTGGGTTTAGGATTTTAGCATTTTATATTTAGGGTTTATGTTTAAAGTTTAGGGTTTTATGGTTTATAGTTTAAGGTTAGCGTTAGGGATCTTTTGATATTTTTTTATTTTTTTTATTTAGGGTTTATTGTTTAGGGTTTAGGGTTTAGGGTTGTAGATTCACAGTTGGGTTGAGTTTAGTTTATGGGTTTGAGGAATTATGGTTTAGGGTTTATGGTTTAAGGTTTTTTTAAAAAATAGAAAACTAGTAGGTTTAGGTTTATTAAGTTTAGTTGGTTTATTTTTTTTATTTTAGTTTATTTAATTTTTTTTATTTTTATTATTTATTTTTATTTAGTTTAGTTTATTTTATTTTAAGTTTTTTATTTTAGTTTATTTTTTAGACATAAGTATATTTTTAATTTATTTTATTTTATTTAGTTTAGGGTTTAGGTTTAGTTTATTTTAGGTTTAGCTTTAGGTTTTACTATTTTGACTAGTTCAACTAAATTAGGTGTAGAGAACCTGAATGATATCCTTTATTGTTGGAGTCACATTGCCCTTCTGGCACCATTTCATCCACTCTTTGATCTGTTTAAGGTTAGTGTAAGGAACCCAAGGCATCCTATCTTATATCACACAAGAAAAATACAAAACACACACATGAACAAATACACATCTTTGTCTGCTACTTTGATGAGGGATAACACCCAGTAGCCCTCACTCTTTATTTTCTAGATCGTGGCGTGTTACCTGCAATGCATCACCCAGTGGTCCCTTATTTAGGAGGATGTAAATCTTCTACACTTTCCTCCCTGACTTGACCACTGCACACTGATGAGCGCCTCGTTAGCATGGTAGGCCTTACTGCGTGATCAAAAAGCTACCCTCATGTTGGCTCCGTTTAAGAGGATGTAAGTTTGATATGCCTTCTTCTTAAACTAGCCATCATGAACTAACTTAGTTGAGTATATCTGATAATCCCACATACACATCTTTTGTATCGGGCTACTTTGATGTGGGATAATGCCCCCTACGGCACTCACTCATTAGCTGGTCTAGGTCGGGCTGATGTGCTACCCCGCTAGTGTGTCACCCTAGTGGTCCCTTTTTTAGGAGGATGTAAGTCTACTACACTTTCCTTCCTGACTTGACCATTGCACATCGACAAGCGCCTTGATAGCATGGTAGGCCTGTTGGTAGCTTCATAATGTTGGCTTCATTCAAGAGGATATAAATCTACCATATGCTTGTTTCTTGGACTAGCCATCATGAATTGACTTGGTCGAGTAGAGGATTAGGGTAAGGCCCCCAATGGCACCTTTCTTCTTAACTACTTCAAGTTTGAGTCCAGTACTTTGTGACTCCCTACTTAGTAGTCGCCCTTAGGTTGAGTTTGACTTGTTGTGCCAATAATGGGTCACCCTAGCAGTTGTTCCTCACTTCGAAAGATGTAAGTCAGCTACTCTTTCTTCATAAGTACAGCCATTGCACACCGACGGGCAGCCCTGGTGAATAGCATGTCGTGACAAATGACTATCGATAATCAGTTCAACTTTAGGAGATATACATCTACATGCCTTCTTCCTACTAATTGTTGCTGAACCTTAGGGGTTGGTTGGTATTCGCAATGCTAACAGTGACCCACTCAGTGGATACACCACTCATGGTTGATGTAAGTCTGCTATGCTTTGTCCTTGAGTTGGCTACCGTACACCCACAGACTTTCTTATTTACAAGGTCTAAGATAATGCCCCTAGTAGTACCTCCCTTTGTGGGAACTTTGCTCACATCTTTTGCGACCTCATTTAGACACTAGCCCTCTTGGATTAGTCCCCTTTCCTAGTAACCACCCCTGTGGTTAGAGATTTTATTCTATGGATGCATAGATTCTCCCTTGGTGTCTCTAAGATAGGTCTAGGCCAACATATATATATATATATATATATATGCCCCTGGCACCTATCCCAAGTAAGCATCCCCATCTTTAAGGCAATGTCAACAAAACTCCTATAGGAATCGACAACTCATGAGTTGAGATAAGTCCCCCACGACACTCTCTCAATAGTTACCCTTAGGTCAAGTTCAATCTATTTTGCCACCAATAGGTTACCCTCGCGGTCGTCTTGGATTTGGAAGATGTAAGTCTACTTGGCATTCTTTTTAACACGACCGTTGCACACTAACGGGTGGCCCTAGGTCGGTTCGATTTGTTATGCATCCAACGGGTCACCCCAGTAGTTATTCTTTACTTTGGAGATGTAAGTCTGCTATGCTTTGTAAAAAGCCATTGCACAAGCACCCCTTAGGTTGGATTGTCCTACCCGGCGGAGACTACCTTTGTATCGATAAATCTAAGATGGGCCAATTGACATAGCCCCTTCTTCTCGGTCCATCACATCGATGGGATCCATAAAATGAAATTTAGAAAAAATGAAAACAAACCAAATCAAATTAAAACAAATCAATGAAATTAAGCTTGAATACTTTTGAGTTGAAATAAGTCACCTAGTGGCATTCACTTTCGATGTCCTTGGGTTGGGTTCAATTTATTTGAATCCAGATCACCCTCGGTTGATCCCTACTTTGAAAGATTTAAGTCTAATATGCTTTCCTGTACACCATTGCAATAGGCAACCCCTTAGGATAGTCTTACTTATGGCTAGTAGACTATCCCTTTGGATTTGTAAATCAGATAGGTCAAAGTCGACATAGCCCCATCTAAGTGGGTCCATCACACCACAAGGTCCATAATAAACTAAATTTGAAACCAACCATCCCAGTGGAGTCAAATTAAAACATATTAAATAAACCAAACTTCTCCTTAGTGAGGAGCAAATCAAATTAATCTCCCAAGTGGAGCAAATACAATCAAACTTTATAATGGATAGCCCACCTACTTCTCCAGTGGAACGTTCACATTCCCAATCCCTAGTGGATTATATATTCTTATCCCCCATGGATACACACCCAAAAAAATCATATTCACAATCAAACTCAAATCCATATCCTCTCAGACTTAGCTTTCACTAGTGGAAGGTTCACATACTCAATCCCCATGGATTCCATCTAGCTCTCTGTGCCCTTGGCATAAAGAGAGCTAACTCGATCATGATTCTATCTACCTTTCAAGTTAGGTATAATTTTCATTAGTGTTTGATGTTTTGATTGCCTCGATCAATGCTAATGCCAATTTGCGGTGCTTTGTCGATTATACCACACCTAGGGGGGGTGCGTGGTCCTTTTGTTGACCTCACTTTTGGAGTGAGTTCTCAACCTCCTCTTTTTAGACCGAGGAACCTTCTATATGCTAAGGTTTCTTTAGTCATAAAACACTTCTAGAGAGTGGGTGAACACTTTACCTAAGCCTAGAGACTTAGAAGGGTTAATCATTGGATTAGGTCATGCCTTAGAGACTTAGGAAAATTACCTACCTTATAGCTAACCCAATCCATGTACACCTTCTTAAATTCAATTCAAATCCAAAATTCCAAACCTCAAACTCAATTTCAAATCCAATCCAAATCCAAACTCAAAACCTCGATCAAATCCAAACTTGAAATCCTTAGCTCTTTAATCAACCTTCATGAACTTAGCCAAATTTCCATCCAATTTATCGAACTCAATTGATTTTCTTATAAATCAATTGTACCTTATCTTCTCAAATATAAATATTATATAAATTCAAATAGCCAAAATCAAACCCAAAATCAAATCAAAACCTAATTTAAACCCTTTAAGAAATTTCCTTGAACTTGGCCAAAATCGATCTAAATCAAGCCAAAATCAATGGATTTTCTCTTGAATCAATCATTCCTTCAATCATCTATCCAAATATAAATGAAACCTACAATCATCCAGTCAAACCAAAATTAACCCAAGTCAAACCCAACCTAGCCCATTTGACTTAAAATATTCAAATGAACAAAAAGTCATTTGAATCTAAACCAATTGCAATTGAATTTATATATCAATCTTAAATCTATATATAAACACAACTAAATCAAGCCAACTAAATCCAATTGTTTCACTTGACCCAAAGTGGCCAATTTGACCTACATGAACAAAAATCCAATTCAATCCAAATTAAAGTGAATTAAGCAAATCCAAACTTCATGTCATGATTGTTGATCACCCTAGGATGATCAATTGATATTAGGTCAAACCAAGTCAACCTAGCTGACCAAGTCAACTCTTTTGCTATATGAACCCAAACTAGCCAAATTACAACCTAAGCCAATCCATTGAAATTATTGATTTAAATCAACCCACAATCAATATTTAAACATGACTTGACCTTCAATTGATTCAAACCAGCCTAGTTGGCCCTCTTTTACCCAAGTTATTGACATTGACATAAAGTCAAATTAGACTAAACCCAAATTAAATCCAAATTAAATCAAACCAAAGCATACAATCTTATTCAAATAGTAATATGAACTTGACCTAATCCTTAGTTTGACCCAATTAGACTAATTGGTAAACCTAACTATTTTGACCCAATATGACCCAAATGGGTCAAATTGAACCAAACCAAACCAAATGAACTCCAAATGACATGAAATTTGGTCCAACTCACTTTTGACTCATTTCAAATCTTCATAAATCAAATTCAATATCAAATGACCACTCTATCCTTGGGCTAAGGTCATCACATAGGACAAAACACCCATATAAATTGGTCTACATAGGCTCCAAGGACGCAACCCTAACCCAGAGGTGGTTGGGTCATCCATGACTTTTGGGGAGGTGAAATCACCTCCCCTCCCTCATTGAAACACTTGGAATGAAGGACCTCCACTTCCATTTGCTAGGACACCCACTTGTCCTTCATAGCAGCCACCTCCCATTCCTTGGGCAACCAATTTATGCCACCTAAGGAGAATCCCAACCACCCCAAGCAAAGGACACCCACTTGGAGCCAAAAATCACCATTAATGAGGTGATTTCGGCCATTGTGAAATAGAAAATCTGAGGCAAAACTCTCCCTCACAAACTCATTTCACTCTCCTAGAGCTCCCAAACCAACCATCAACCATTCTACTTGGTTTTGAGCAAAACCATCATCAAATCAAGGATTCAAGTGAGGAAGTGGCGCTAGAAACATTATTCTAATGTGAGCAAGAGCCCAAACCCATTCAAAGCTTCTTCTTCCACTTACGAGAGTGCTCGGATCATCTCCACCACCAAAAATCATCCCTAGTGAGATAATTTTTAGAAACTATAGCTGTCCTTAGGTTCTTTTGTTTGTAATGGTTTTTGCTCAATTTTAGGAATTTTCTTTATATTACCCTTGCATATTTTTTATTTTACATCATCCCCATGCATTTTCAGTAATTTTTGGAGTAGATCGCAAGAAAATTGAGCATAAAATGAACTTTTTTGTTCAATTTCTTGACATGAATCGCAAAAATCCCACCTGAAATAGTGTTTCATCTACCTCTTCTATCGGATCACCCAATAGCTGTATGATCTCGTTCAGGAGATGAACAGCTCTACGGATCCCATGGCTTTGTCGATGTATCATGTGGCTCAAATCATACGGATTGTGTTTATCGATCTAGATCCATGATCGATGATGATCACATCCTTGTCGCATTCACCTCGCTCCTGGGTGACATCGCTCGAGCCGGTCTACAGGCCACATGGCATGGTCCGATCAATCACGCACTAACTAGGTTAAGTAATAAAGTAGTGATTTTATGCTTTTTAAAAATTAATTAAAACACTTGAAAATTAAAAAATACATAGAAAACAAAATACTTAACTAAAATTAAAAAAAGGCTCATTGGATTTATCTTTCCAAGAGGAATCCAATGAATCCAAAAACAAATTTTATAGAATATTGTGACCTTAATTTAAGCTTTAGGTAAAATTAAATTTGATTAATTAAACCATAAAGACACATGCGACTTGAAATTCTGAGATAAAATTGAGCATAAAATCTACCTTCCATGAAAATTTCAAGTCAAAAGGATTTATGAATTTGGAGATATTGCATTAAAGTTCAAATAGTTAAAATAAATTATTAGACTTTATAAAAATCATGGAAAATCATTTAAATCAGCTGAAAGTTTGGAAAATTATAAATCATAGAAAAATCATAAAATGCAAGTAAATATTTATTTTGATGGTATTTAAGAGGAGGTTCAATCAAAATTGATCCCAATTAATTTTGACCAGTAATTAAAGCTTAATTTTAGTTTAATTAAAAATATAATTAGCTTAATTACTCTCTCAAAAGATAATAAAAAAACTTTTTGAGGTTGATTAATGGGATGACCTCTGCATCCCATAATTTTCTTGGAATTAGGAAATTAATTAAGGTTAAGATAATAAGTTTCCCTAGTTATAAATACATAAGAGATGCATGCGATTATAACTTAAATGTAAGAAGTGAAGCTCCTTTCAATTTATTTATGTATTGATTTATGTAAGTGAGAATGTTAATGGGTATATAGTGGACATCACGGAAATATGAAGGTTAGCAGAAGGAGGTCATTTGATTAGTTCACTTCCCGGTTTAACAAGCGGCATGTACTTCATTTGATTTCATTCATATGTATTTTAATATTAAATGAATCAATCAAATTAAATATCAATTTTTTGCATGATTTTCATTCTCCAAATTATGAATACATGTGTATGTCTAAGAAAAATGGTATATAGTCTGGACATCCTTGGGAATATGAGGCTTTAGCTAGCCCTAAGGAGGTTATTTGATTACCTCACTTCCCAGGTTTAACAAAGGCTTGTACTTGCTTATGTCTCTTATACATACATGTGTGTATTTAAATAGAGAATGGTAATCCTTCTTTTTCTTAATAAATACATGCTTTTGCAATTCCTCAAGTGATTGAATTAAAATGAAAAGATAAATAAATACAAAGTTTAGAAATAGAATTAAAATGAAAAGATAAATAAAAATAAAAAGAAAAATAATACGAAAAAGAAAAGAAAAGAGAAAATGAAAAAAAAATAAAAGGGAGCAGAAATAGACTTGGAGGAAGAAGTCAAGCATAACATTAGATTCCACCACTAGTTCGTTACTCCATTCGAACATATGGGTAAGATGACCTGACCTCCACCAGGTAGAAGAAGAGGTTAGTTCAGAGGTAGTCCCAGGGGTGAAAAACCTCCTTATTGGCCACCTAATAGAAAATATATCCTAGCTACCAAGAGTACACCTGCTATCCATATAAACTTAGAATCTAAATCATAGGATGAGTCTTATATGGTTAGCTCACCAGTCAGCTCTTCTCAATAGCAGATTCCCTTGGAGGTGAGACTTGAGGCAGATAATAATGAAGATTGGGCTCCAAAGCAAAGCATTAGTGTATCCAAGTCTATATATGAAATAGTTAGGCATCAGTTGGGAACCTTAGCTCTAATCCCACTTTTATCTCAAAAGGCGGGGTTTGGTAGTTAAGGAAGCCCTAAGTCATCCATAGGTGTGAAGACTCGGAGGTTCTTTTTGGAGCATCATCCTCAAATCAAAAGTTGATGTAGAACTTGAGGATGATTCATATAAAGATTTAATAGAATTATCTTTTGAATAGTACTTTGCCTTGTGTTCATAATTTAGCAAAGAAATGATTAATCCTACATACTTGGTCAAAGCACAGGTCAGACTACTTCAAAAGAATATGGAAGAACAAATGCAAAAGCTCTCAATCAAGATCAAGACTAGGATTGATTACTCGATGATGACAATTACTACTTAGTCACTACCAACCATTTGGAATCTGATAGGCTCTTTTCAAATCACATTAACTCATATATGGAGCTTTGCTTAGAAACATCATATTATTTTGAAGTCAAAGATGCACCAGAAAGAAGATATCAAGTCAAGCTCAAAAATCGAGGAAATAAACTTAGGCGAAGAAGATCCACGCGACATGCACTTCTTTGTTGAATGAAATTTAAACCAATGACTTAGTTAGGCTATTGACTAAGTTTAAGGACTACTTTGCATGGAGTTATGATGAGATGCCTATATTGGCTCATGACGTAGCGATCCATAAACTAGTACTAGAGCTTACTTTTAACCCTATCAAGCAAGATCTTAGATGCACATAATCAGACATAGAACAACTTGTCATTTATGAAGTCAAGAAACTAGTCAATGTTGGCTTCATTCAGGAAAAAAAATACCCTACATGGTTAGCCAACATTGTCTCAATTAGAAATAAGAATTGCCAATTTCACATATACGTCAATTTTAGGGATTTAAATAAGGCATGTACAAAAGATGAATTTCTACTACCAATCTCGGAGTTGATGATGGACATTGCCTTATCTCATGCAGTCTTCTTTTTCATGGATGGTGCATCTAAATGTAACCAAATAAAGATGACCCTCGAAGATGAAAGAAATACTACTTTTAGAACTCCGATTGGAATCTTTTTACTATAAGGTCATGCCTTTAAGCATTAAAAATGACGGTGCTACATACCAGCAGGCTATGACTTGAATCTTCAATGAACTCATTCATAACCAAGCTGAGTGCTATGTCGATGATCTCATGGTCAAAAGTAGAGAAAAGAAAGACCATCTCTTTAACTTGAAAATAGTTTTCAAACAATTAAGATAGTTTAACCTCAAAATGAACCCCTTGAAGTGTGCATTCGGGGGAGCTTCAAAAAAATTCCTTAGGTTTTTTGTCTATTACTAGGGAATCAAAATCAATCTGGAGAAGTTCAAGGCAATATTAAAATTCCACCCCTAAAAATTTAACTCAACTCAGATCATTCCAAGGGCGGTTGGCATATCTACGATGCTTTATATCCAACTTATCAGAAAGATGTCTGCCATTCTCAGCACTTGTCAAAAAAAATGCCAAGTTCAAGTAGGATGACAAGTGTGAGCATGCCTTCGAAGACATCAAGAATTACCTGATAATGCCACCGACTAGCAGCCCCTATCCCAGGCAAGCTGCTCATACTTTACATGGCTGCATCAAATGACTCCCTTGGTGCATTATTGGACAAAGCCAATGACAAAGGGAAGAAAAATGCACTTTACTACCTTAGGCATCGTATAATCCCTTCTGAGGCTAATTATCCATCCATTGAGAAGCATTTCTAGCTTTAATCTTTGCATCCCAAAAGCTACAACTACATGCTTCCTCATAAGGTGAACTTAATCTCTAGATCAATTCAACACAGTTTCTCATGACATAGCCGACGCCTGTCTAGATGGTTGGCATGATGGTCCATGATCCTCTTATAGTTTGACATTACCTTCCTACCCTCTGTGCAGTGAAAGGATAAGCACTAGTGGATTTCTTAGCAACACACCCACTTCTGGCGACTCTCTGCTTAATGATGATATCCTCGATGAATAAATCAGAACTTAAGGGTAGCATTCACCACTGGGAGATGTACTTTGATGGTGGAGCTTCCTCTCAAAGAGGAGAAGAATGATAGTCTACAAATCCAAGAAAGGGGTAGGAATAGTTCTAACTAACTGATGTGATGAGATTCTCATATCATCCATCCAATCCATGCACCAATAGAATATAAGGCTCGATTATGAGTGCAGGTTAGCCATTACTCTAGAACATCAACATCTTAGTCTCGTAGTTATGAACCAAATCATTGGGTCCTCTAAAGTTATATAGTCCAAGCTCCATCATACCACCATAGACTTGTTGGCCCAAATCCGAGGTTACCATTTATAAGATTCCTCAAGGAGAGAATGTTGTAGCATATATTTTAAGCTCATCAAGGAGTTGGCATATCCGGAGGATGAGTCAATATCAATAATGGTCCAAAATAGATAAGTCTAATCTCTTATTGATGTTGAACTCAAAAGTACTCTCTTGAAGGGCAGGTTGACATTGCCAAAAGGGATGAGGAGTTAGATTGGAGGCAACCATTCATGGATTACCTAAATAAAGGCAAACTACCTCAGGATAAGTCTCAAGCCCATCAGATGAAGCAAAGAGCACTTTCCTCTGCTATTTTGGATGGTGGCTTATACCGGTGATCTTTCGATTGAATGTCATTACGTTGTTTAGACAAGCATGAAGCCCATAATATCATAATCAAGGTACACTCAAGATTATGTGGAGCCAACCAATCCAGTTCAAAGATGAAAGCCAAGATCAAGATATTTGGTTACTATTGGCCATCGATGATCAAAGATTGCATAGATATGGCTAGGCAATACCACCAATGTCAAATACCACATGTGGTCTACACCAACCACTTTCGGCATTCTACATCCAGCTTCATGGCCATTTGAGTGTTGGGGTACCGACGTAGTGGGTCCGATAAATTCTTATTCTTCCAAGGGTCATCAGTTTATCTTAGCTGCTACTGATTACATTTCCAAATGGGTGAAGGTGATTACAGGAGGTCACAACTTCGGATATGCGCCGGTATTTTAGGAACCATATCATATATAGGTTCAGAGTGCCTCGGTGAATTATATCTGATAATGCTACTGCATTCAAGAGCACCAAGATCAACAACTTTGCCCGAAGACACAACATTGATTGAAGATATTCTACCATCAACTATCCAAGGGAAAATGGCTTAGCAGAAGTTTACAACAAAACTCTCGTCCAAATACTGAAGAATACACTCGATAACAATAAGCGATAGTGGTATGAGCAATTAGTTAAAGCCTTACTGGCCTACTAGACCACATATAGAGCTCCAACTCAGTCTACTCCTTTCTTCTTAGTGTATGAGCCCGAAGCCATTCTACCATTAAAAGTTCAAGTCTCATCACTAAGGATAGATATGAGTAGCAAGATCACAGTAGAACGCGGTAATGGTTAGAAGAGCTCAAAAATTTGAAGGAGGGATGCCTATGGGCATGTCAAAATCTCGAGTTATACAAAGCTATAATGATTCAAGGTCACAACAAGTTGTCCTCTTGAGCTTTTCAAGAAGGAGAGTTAATTTTAGTTTTAAAGAGACTGATTGTTGCTCGTCGTAAGATGGGAGGCAAGTTTGAACCCACTTGGGAAAACCCTTTTGCCCTAGAGAAGGCCTACCTAGAAGGATCTTATCAGGTTATTAATGATAAGGGAGAGTGCCCCTTGCTTCCAATCAGTGGGCTCTACTTAAAGAAATATTATAAATCATGTTTAAAAATAATTATCATCACTAAAAATTCTATTTTGAATTCAATCTCTTCCATGTTGAAAGTATTCTTTTTTATGAATCAACCACGATGTGTTTAGGGTAGGTGTAAGGAACCCGAATGGCATCCTATCCTTCATCGAAAAAACACAAACACAAACTACACACAAACAAATAAAACAAACAAATACCTTTTAACTTGGGCTACTCTGACTCAAGATAATGCCCCCAGCAACACTCACTCAGTAGCTACTCTAGGTCGGGCTGATGTGCTACCCTATTAGTGTGTCACCCTAGTGGTCTTCTTGCTTTGGCGGATGCAAGTCTGCTACACTTTCCTTCTTTATTTGGCCACTACACACTGATGAGTGCCTCGTTAGTTTGGTAGGCCTTACTGCATGGTCAGTAAGCTACCTCATGTTAGCTTCATTTAAGAGGATTTAAGTATGCTATGCTTTCTTCTTGGATTATCCTTCGTGATCATTTTATTAAGGTTTAGGATAAGTCCCTAGTAGCTCCTTCCTTCCTGCTTCAAGTGCAGTCTAGTCCTTCCTCGGGGCTCCGCAATGTCTCTAGGTTAGATAGCATCTATCTGCCGACAACTATTCGATGATGAGTTGCACTTGAAATGTTGTAAGCCTACAAGCTTTCTTTCCATATTGATCATTGCACACCGACTGGCACTTTAGGTTGGTTGGTTCTCACTATGCTGATGGATACACTAGTCATGCTGAAGGATATACCATAGGTTGGTTGGTTCTCGCAGCTTAGGATACACCACTCATGGCAGATGTAAGTCTGCTACACATTCTCCTTGAGTTGGCCATCGTACACCTATAAGCTTTCTTTTCCAAGGCTCACGATAATGCCTCTAGCAGCACCTCCCCTATGGGCACTATATTTGAATCACATCCTTTGCGACCCTATTTAGACACTACCTGGGTTCCTATCAGATTGGATAGTTTCCCTTTCCTAGTAACCACCCTTGTGGTTGGAGAATCCATCTTATGGATGTGAAGATTCTCTCTTGGTCAAGTAAATTTGAGATAGGTCAAGGCTGACATAGCCCCTTCTCAGTGTGATCCCTCGCACACAAACAGGGTCCACACAAACATTTAAAAAAAATAAATGTTCACTTTTGGATTAGGAGGATGCCCTTACTGGTACCTTTTCCCAAGAAGTCATCCTATCTTTAGTGCAGTGTTAGCAAACCTCTTTATAGGAATCACCTGACTACTCTTGAGTTGATATAAGTCCCCACGACATTAGTACCAGTCGTTTGATTTGTTGTGTCAACAGTCAGCAGTGGTTGTTCCCTACTTTAGATGATGTAAGTGCTACACCTTCTTCCTTACAGCCATTGCAACCTTAGGTTGGCTAGCCTACCCCATGGCGATAGACTATTTCTTTGGACTAGTAAATAGGACAAGTCCCATATAGCCCCTTCTCGATGGGTCCATCACACACCAACATGGTCCATAAATTAAATATATGAAATTTGATCGCTCATATCTTGTAGATATGCCATCAATTCAAAATCAAACTAAACCAAACCAACCTTATCAAAATCACATGAAATTAAGATAAAATTAATCTTGACTACTTTTGAGTTGACATAACAGTCCCGGTCACTCGGTAGTCTCCCAGGTCGAGTTCAATTTGTTGTGCATCTAACAGGTCACCCCTAGCGGTTGTTCCTTACTTTGGAAGATGTAAGTCTACTACACCTTCTTCCTAGCATGGAAGTTGCACACCGAAACCCCTTAGGTTGGTTAGCTCTTCCCCACAGTCGGTAGACTATCCCATTGGATTTGTAAACTTGAGGGTCAATGCACATATATCCCCTTCTAAGTGCGTCCAACATACACCGACAGAGTCCATACATTAACTCAGATTAAATTAAACCCAATCCAATTTTACCCATTGGAGTTAAATAACACCTTTCTCTCTAGTGGAGTCCCAAATCATATATAAATAAGTCAAGCAGACAAATCAAATTCAAAACTAATCTCCCCAATGGAGTCAAATTAAACCAACTCTCCTAATAGAGTCTAAATCAAAGAAATCCAACCAAACTCTTATTCTTAGTGGATACATCCTCAAATAAATATATGAAATTAAACTCAAATCCCAATCCCCAGCGGATATCCTGAACCTGCTTCCCTAGTGGAAGGTTTAAATACCCGATCCCTAATGGACTCGAGCCCATATCTTTAGCAGATATGCCTCCACATCAATTAAAACAAAACTAATTAAAGTTGATTTGATCTTAATCCCTATTGGATTATAGATTCTTATCCCTAGTAGAACTTCTATCCATAAATCATATAATGAAATAAAATTCAAACCTTATCCAGTTTTCTTCTTCTATTTCGATATAGACCCTTCACATGTCATGTCCAATGCCTGTGTGATCCCCTAGCAGATCTCCCACAATGTCCTTGACATGGAATTCTTAGCTAATTTTATTTCTTCTCTTATGCACAATTTTAATACTTCAACCAAAAGCCTAATAATGTATTCGTTCAAATTACGTCATCGTAACATTATAATCAACATTTTATGATTTGTGATGGTGCAAGCTTAAACTAACTATACAATATCATGCTGAAAATATTATATTATAAATTAACACACTATATTATATTATAATATATGATGTTATATTATAATTTGCTATTATATAATATATTGTCTAACATTACACCTCATTAGAATCACTTAAAAGGATCGAATACAAAATTTTCTCAAAATATGAATAATGTTCATTTTTGATGTAAAATTATTATTTTTTCTATTAGAAATGGTACAAAATAGCATAATTTGGTGTTGCTTCTTGGTATGTACCATCAATTTGGCCAAATTCTTCCATCTCAACCTTCAAATTAATATTTTTGTGAGTTTTGATCCAATGTATTATAGCAAAAGTAAAACATACTAAAATTTTCAATAACATTTAGTAATACACCACCACATTCATATATAAGTGAAGTTATATTGTTATGTACATTATATTTTAATATGCTTTTACATAATATATTATCTTACATTACACTTTAAAATGAATCACTTTAAGCAAAGAATTAAAATTTTGATTCAAAAATGAACATTTTTTTTATGCAAAATTCCCTTCTTTTGATTAAATGACACACCTTAGCACACCCCCAATGATGTTCCCTAAAGCTTACCTTAAATTTGGCCAAATCCCATCATCTCAGCCTATAAATTAGAATTTTTATGAATTATACAAATACAAACTCTACTACATCATACTATAATAGACTAAAATATGCTAAACAAAAAGTAGTAATACACAATAGTATGTTACGAGGCATGAAGCTACACTATGTTATGGCATCCTATATTATAATAAACTATAACATATTATATTATATTATATTGCATATCATCACAATCGATTGCTTAAGATAAAAATAATAAAATTAGTATAAATATTAAAAACTATATATTTTAACCGTATCACTTACATATGTTAAGGTGAAACAATACATTATGATGCCATACTCTACCTATTATTAATTTGGCTAAATTCCACCATTTTAAAGGCTAAATCAATATTTTTATAAATATTGGTAGTGTAGGCTTGACTGCATGATTGTAAAATACTAAAAGAATTTAAAATATGCAGAATAATATATTATAATATATAATGTTATACTATGCTACAACATATAATATTTTGTTTGAACAAAAAATCTTACATTTTTTTTTATGCATAGCACCTTGGTACTATTAACCTAATTCCTCTAATTTAACAAATTTCATCATTATTTAATTAAAATTTTTTTTCTATTTATTCTTTTAAAAATCTAATATCTACTCTTTACTAATCTTTTATTTAAACCATAAACTCTCTAATCTTATAACTTTTAACTTTTAACATACTCATTTTGCATTCTCTAGTAAAGCCACTCATCCACTAAGCATCCTCATCTCTTGTAACATAAATGTTTTTTTTTATTCATTAGATAGGTCATTCTTTGATCTTACCTTATCTTATAAAATTTTCCTTTAGGTTTAGTGGAACTTTTTATCACATTAGGGAGGCATTTTTTAGAGTTTACTAATAACATCTCCATCTATTTCACCATCATTTTGGACAATGGGTTTATGTTTAGTTTTATTAATGACTTGATTTAGTTTGGTTTATCACTTAGTTTACACTTTTATATTAGGTTTAGATCTTTAGGTTTAGACTCAGTTGACCTCCATAAATCAAGTTTAGTTTGGACTTTTAGTCTTATCAACAAGGTGTATAGCATAGGTACATCTTCTTATGTGTAAGATTAACTAAAGTAGATAAGGGCTTAATGTTGATTTGATGTAATATAGGGAAAATATTTTATCCTGGTGTTTGGACAAGTAATAGTTATACATATCAATAGAATGAAATATTAACTCTTTTATTCTAGAACTCTCCAAGAACATCTCTTGAGACTTTATCATAAGCTTTCTCTAAATCAATAAATATCATATGTAGATCCTTCTTACTTTCTCTAATTCTCTATCACCCTCTAACAAATGTATAGCATCCATAGTAGATCTCGGCATCCAAATGTCGAAACTTACCATCACATCGAACTATGCTCAATTACTCTCTCCCATAATTTTAATGTACATTAACTTAATTCCTCATAATTTTTTACACTCTTGTGCATCACCTTTATTCTTAAATATAGCTAGACTCTTTCTCCACTCATCCATCTTTTAGTCTTTAAATAACATTAGATTTGTTTATTCCTTGATCTCAAACATTTCCACCACATCATTGGAATATTATCTAGGTTTGTTTTTACATTTCATTTCTTTAAAACTATAGTTTTAGGGATAGAAATGAAATTTTATTATACTATACAAATATAATATTTGTTTGAATTTCTTTTTTACTACAAAGCATACACACCTTTGGTACTACAACCTAACACTTTAAATTTAACAAATTTCATCATCTTTTATTAAATTAATATTTTATAATTTATAATTAGACATAGAACACAATACCATAATATACTAAAACATTTCAAAACATCTTATAACTTCTAAAACACATCATACATGCTCAAATATATATTGTACTTTTATATAATATATGGTATTATAATATGATTTATTGGGGTTTGTGTATTCAAATCTCAGTAGTTGCAAAAAAGTCTCTTGAAACATTTTGTTTAGCTATGTTGATTAGTCATTCTTTAGATCACTCAATGATATCTTCAATTTATTTTATTGTTTAGGTTTGATTTAAATTTGGGTTTGATTTGTTAATTTAGGTTTAAGTTTGGGTTTGGATTTAGGATTTTGGATTTATGGTTTATGCTTTTGATTTTATGGTTTAGGGTTTACTTTGGATTTTATAGTTTAAGGTTTAATTTAGGGTTTATGTAAGGTTTGTGTTTAGGTTTAAGTTTGAAATTTGTGTTTCATGGTTTAGGTTTATGGTTTAGAGTTTAGTGTTTAAGGTTTGACATTGTAGGATTTTGTTTAGGGTTTTGTTAGTTTTAAGTTTTAGGTTTAGGGTTTAATTTTTTAATTTAGTTTAAGGAAATAGAAAACAAATTGATTCAATAAATTTCATTGCGAGTACTCAAGTTTTCTAAGACACAGCACTAGTAGATAAAATAAACACCATGAAAATCAAAAACCAAATGAGAACCAATCTATGAAGACATTATTCCATAAGACAAATTAGAAATCCTTTGGCCAAACAGAGAACCAGAGGTAGAAGATGATCATATCTCAACTCTCTCTCTGACAACCAGACTTTTAAGATCACTCCTCCCACCTTCAGAAGAAACCTCCATATCCACCAGTAGCTCAGAACCAAATAAGCCACCTTAAGTAGATGAAACCAGTTGACAATTATGTTCATTCCATCAAGTTTCTACCTATTCTTAGGTTTTGGTTGAGATAAAAGGTTCAAGTGATGTAGGTTTTAGAATAAGGTATAGAATTATTAAATACAGCAATGAAACAAATTAAATTAAAATTTTTGTTTTCTATTTTAGAAGAGCAAAACACCACACCAGCACACCATAGCACGAAGCCATGAACAATTAACATTTAATACTCAAGACATGGTACACAGTTCTACTACAGCTAAGATTGTAACAATAAAACCAAGATAGAGATGGAATGGGAGGATACACAAGAGAATCAGAACATTGATTCCAGATAATGTACCACTACAGAAACTTCATTGCATGGAAATATCCAGAGTCTTGGGGTGAACAAACAATGAATCTTACCTCTGTTGCACAAAAAAAAGTACCCATGAAATAGAGCACTTGAAAAAATCAAAATTTCTTCCTGGGTTTATCTCGTTTAGCTTTGACAAAATGAAGACTATCACCACCGCCTGCCCAAAGAAAAGTCCTGGGTGCAAACTCGGTTGCCACCAGCTTGAAATGGGTTTTAGTGTAGGTTTGGAGGATTTTGTTGGCTGTTAAATTGGAAGATGTTCCATTGTACTGATGAACCAAACACAAAATTTGTAGTGCTGTTAGGTTGCCCAAAAGACACTGGAGCTTGGTTTGTGTCATCAGAGGTGTTCAACACTCATCTGGTCATTATTCTGAGACACAGAACTAAAACCTCCAGATGTGCTGCATTTCAAAGACAGGTGTGGCAGTTGCAGAGATGACTTAGTGGCACTAGATGAGTAAATGAAAGCAGGTCCTGATGAAGAACCAAAGCCAAATGAGGAAACATCTGATGGAGTAGATCTAAGACCAAATAAAATCCTGTGGAGAAGAACCAAACAGAGAACCAGAGGTAGAAGATGATGAACCCAGAATTGCTGAAACAGACCCTGGCTGCTGGTGCGTTACCATGGGCTGGAAGAACTAGCACTAGCAGAAAGGAGAAACCAGAATTTATATTACTGAACCAGTTGAAAATCAGAACTTGAGTTTGATGCACTAGCAACAGAGGAGAAGAATGAACTTGTACTTGATCCAGTACCAGATGAAAAGAAATCCCAGAACTTGAACTGGTAGAAGAAGCAGAGTTAAGCGAAACCAGTTGAACAAACGGTTTTCTTTGGTTTATGTGCCAAAGGCACCTAAAATCCGGTGAAGATGAACTATTTGATCAAATTTGATCCAAATGCTGAAAGATGTGGTACCAAAACTGACAAGGAAGAGCTGCTCAACCTAATGTAGTAGATGAAACAAAGAATCTGATTGACTAGTTGAACTCTGAGGTAGAGAGTGCAATACTAGATTGTGCTGGTTGAACACCAAACAAAGATCCCCCTGTAGCACCAAAATTTGTGCTGGATTTCTGAGAGTTGTTATAAGCCGCAGTAACGCCTGTGCTATTGATCTGAGCAGAAGAGCTGGAATCAAATACACCACTACTAGTTTTAGTAGAAAATGAAGATGATGCTGCGAAACCAGAACCAGCTGATTCCACAGAGAAAATATTAGGCATTTTGATGTAGAATTTGTAGCCATGCTCATGAGAAGAAGGTGTTGATTCAGCAGAGGAGCACCTCCTGATCCAGGAAAGGGAGATTTAAAAAGTATTCTGCTTGTGCTTAAAAATGATGATGCAAGCTGTGTGGTTGGAGGTTAAATGATCTGGTAATGGAGAATCTGAAACAGGAGCAGCAGTCGAGGCAGCTCCATAAAAAGTAAGCAGATGAAAATGCAGGTAAGTGGATGAAATTAATGAACTACTTGAACTGGCCTCCAAATTGCTGTTCGATGAGAATAAACTCACTGGTGATTGAATTGTATCTGAAGTAGAAGCTGCTAATGAGGATGACAATAAAGATGAATGTACTCCATTGCTCTGGGTTGAAGTGCTTGATGAGCCAAAAGCAACGGTTTCAGCATTAGATGCTGATCGAACACAGAAAATGTTCCAGAGATTTTAGACCTGCTTCATGCTTCCACCACTGAACACATTTGAACCTTCCAACTGAATCTTTCTATCAAGACTTTCTGGTTTAGATTCAACAAGATTCATTGTCACATCTGGAACTGATGAAGAGATGGCTGCACCAGAGTTCCTTGAATAAAACATAAATGCAAACTGTTTTTTTAGAGACAGCAGCTTATCATGTGATTGAGATGGTATAGTTGATGGAAGAGATGGTGAAAAGACCACTGGAATTAGTTGCAACAGGAAATCTGAAACTGTCCTTTTCAGAATGATCATAAGCCTTGTCAATTTAAGATGAGACTTCGATGAAGACAACAAACTATTTTATGCCAGAAATAGAGTTTCAGTTTCTGCAATTTTAGAATCTGTTTTAAAACACATTCACAGCTGATTGAACAGAAGTGTCCACTGCATCATGTTGCATCCAACTCAAACCAGGGCATTTTTGAAAGCTGGCTTCCTTTGCAAAAGAACTGTGTCCAAAGTGGCATTGTGATGGTTTAGAAAATACTGCCTGGCATCCATGGAAAATTTAACTCCTGGAACACCAAGTTTGAGCTATTCCTGTTTGCTAAGCCTGGTTGAGAACCTCTATCTTTTGGTGGATCCTTTGCATTTCAAAGTCTGAAGCATCAATTACATCCATATTATAAATTGAACTATCAACATTCTCCATGCTTCTTGTGCAGTCTAGAATCATGTTAGCTTTGAAGGTGATTCATCCATGGCTACACGTTTAAAAAAGACTTCTTGTCCAGGTGTAAATTTCTCAAGTTGTTAATATTTTTGGTTTGTCTCTGATTGCCCAATACCTTTGTTGAAACATGAATATTTTACTATTAAAAATCAATCTGTAAACCTGAGCTTGCATATTTTAGTTCATCTAGTGAACAAGACTGCTGAGATAAAGTAGGATCCTTCAAATCCTCTTTATATTTATTTTGGAGTAAAGGAAAGCCACGAGAAGTACTTGAAGATGCCAACCGCGCATTGGCTGCAGAAATTAGACCAGATTTTTGACGAATCCGACGAATAGGGCCAAAAGATCCATATTCACTATCTAAAATTGAACTACCCCGTTTTAAGGCCAGTCTGCCATCAGATTTTGAAGTGCTTCCTGGGGTCCCCTGAGAAGAAGTAGAAGCATTACTGACGGTTGCATGTTTACTCACCATGACATTTACTGTTGGATTGCCCTTGAAATAAGGAGAGCGGGACATTCTATATAAAGCAGACCTTCCACGAAGTTTAGGAGTAGGAAAACCAGAACCTGAAAGTTCATGGGGTTCCGAAAAGGTCAAAACAGATCGTGGTATAACCGGCTGGCCATGTGGTTTTGTTTCAGAAGGCCCTGAAAAAGGCAATCTTTGATCTTCTTGATATCCTTGGCTCGGCAGACCTATAGCTGAAGAGGATGCTTTTGGGAGTCTAGAACTCATGTAAGCTTTTGCGATTTCTGCCGGAGAAGCAGCCACATCCTGAGGAATATTTAAAGGACTCTCGGATGTTGACATATTTATATTTAAACTGGAGTTCCTGACACCAATTCCTTTGTTAGAAACATGAATTTTCTCGTTAAAATTTGCTGACTCTTGTCCAATTGGCTCAATAGCTCTTGAATATATTAATCCTGTCAGATAATCAACCTGAGCCCTTGTATATTTATTTTTTGAGTAGCCACAATCTTGAAATTCCACCGCGCATTGGCTGCAGAATGACCAGATTTTGACGAATCCACTGGCCAAAGATCCATATTCACTATCTAAAATTGAACTAGTTTTGCTCTGCCATCAGATTTTGAGTGCTTCATCCCTGTGAAGCATTACGGGTTGCATGTTTACTCACCATGACATTTACTGGATTGCCCTTGAAATAAGGAGCAGGACATTCTATATAAAGCAGACCTTCCACGAAGTTTAGATGAAAACCAGAACCTGAAAGTTCATGGGGTTCCGAAAGGTCAAAACAGATCGTGGTTTAACCGGCTGGCCCTGTGGTGTTTCAGAAGGCCCTGAAAAGGCAATCTTTGATCTTCTTGATATCCTTGGCTCGGCAGACCTATAGCTGAGAGATGCTTTTGAGTCTAGAACTCATGTAAGCTTTTGATTTCTGCCGGAGAAGCAGCCACATACGAGAATATTTAAGGACTCTCGGATGTTGACATATTTATATTTAAACTGGGTTTAAATTCCTTTGTTAAACATAATTTTCTTAAAATTTGCTGACTCTTGTAATTGGCTCAAAAATTTAATATATTAATCCTGTCAGATAATCAACCTAGCTTGTATATTTACTTTTTTCATCAGTTGCTCAATCTCAGAAATTCCAAAAAATTTGTTGTTTTGTGACCATCAACTTTTCTGGCCTGGGATTCACTCGGAGGAACATCAGCTGGCTCAGGTAAATTAGTTCTAACTTGACAGTTTTGCTCTGACCCTTCAGCTTCCGGCAATCCCGTAGCCTTACGGAACACAGATGAATATATCCTGGAAGCGCTTTGAAAAATGCAGGATCAAGAGCTTGAGCCATTCTATGTCGATAAAAGAAAAGATCATATGGCGATGTAACGGCTGAAGATAAAATATTAATGGTATCTCCATAATTGATCTATTCGATAAAAGATGAAAGAGTTAAGGAAGAAATTGAGCGTTTTAATGGTTATTTAATTTATATAGGATTTTAAGGCTTAATTTTAAAATAATCTTATTAAAACTTTATAGTTAATTAATTCTTAAAATTTAAATAGCATATTAGATTCATATTTTTTTTAAAATGAATATTATTTTTAAATATATATTTTTATTAATTTTTTTATTTAAAAAATAAAATATTTTAATTTTATTTAAATTATAATTTATATTTATTTTTATATAAATTTTAAAAGAATTAAATTTAAAAATGTGTATCTCTTGGTCTTTGAAATTTTGATTTCATTCATTTGTTAATATTGAACATAACTTGACAATTAGTGTGAAAAATGAAATATATAATTGCATAAATTAAATAAGATGAAATGAGTTAATGAATTTTAATATGATGGTGGTACAAGAAAATAAGTATATGTTTATATAGGTACTTCAATGGGTAAAATGAAAATTAATATAAAAAATTGATAGGTTCATTTGCTTAGAATTGGGGTAAATGGTAGTATCGATTAAATTAGCTTTGGATCAATCTTATTTTATGTGATTTTGTATGTTATTTTAAAAACATATTTACTTAATATATTTTTATATTTAAAATAATTATTTAATTTATTTTAGATGTTTTATTTTTTGTTTAAAATAATTCATATTATTTTTATAAATACTCAAAATAATAAACTTTAAATATATATAATTATAGTCTTATTTTAGTTAAAAATTATAAATAAACATTTTATAGATAAGTATTAAATGAGTATAAAACATAAATAATTATAAAAATTATACTTAATCAATGTGAATCAATCATTTAGTGTATTATTTTTATAATAATGATTTTTCATGAAAATTATTGAATATGTATATTTTCTATGATATAAAATTTCATTTGTAGTTTAAATAAATATTTATTTTACTTTTAAAAAAATTATAATTTTTTGTATGATATTAAAAATTTAAATATAGATAAGTATTAAGTGTCATAAATAGTATATATATCCTCTTAAGATAATATCATCAATGGAAATAAATTATTTCAATTTAAAAGCAATAAATTAAGTGATGCATTTTCCATATAAAAAAATATTTAGAATTCACTTGCAAGAACTTTCTTGAATCAAAAAAAAATGTGTTATTTTAAATATAAGGAAATAGTGATTACCATAAACAAAATAATAATACTAATAGCAATTAGATACAATATGCATACCTAAACATACTACAATAAGTAGATCTACAATTTAAAGAGATACAAAATAAGATCAATTTAAATAAATTAGATCCACATGTCACAAATTAGATCCACAAAAAATTAGATCCACAAAGTTAGATCCACAAGAAATTAGATCCACAACATATCACAAATTAGATCTACATATTACCCTTTGTTTTGAAAAAAAATCAAAACAAAACCTTTTTTTACAACATTTCGGTTGTGGGTGAGGCGGCGGGATCAGGCGGGATAGGGTCAGCGGGAAGGCAATCGAGCTTGGCCCGGCATTCATAGGCGGTTAGGCGGCGAGGGTTTAGGAGGAAAAAAATGGCGAGAGAGATCGGATCAGATTGATCTGTTCGGAGGTTTTATAAAAAAAAAATATTTTAGCATGTCCTTGATCAGCCCTTATGCTTGGTGATAACAAATTTTATTTAAGGGTTATTTAGCTAATTACAGTTTTAATTAGGGTTATTTTAAAAATTAAGCCTTTTAAGGTTTAAGATTTAGGGTTTAGGGTTTAGGGTTTAGGATTTAAGTTTTAGAGTTTAGCATTTTAAGGCTTAAGGTTTAGGGTTTAGGGTTGTAAGTTTAGTGTTTAGGGTTAGTTTTATGGTTTAGAGTTTAGAGCTTTTTTTAATTAACTAAATCGGTAGGTTTAGGTTTATTTAGCTTATTTAGTTTATTTTTTTAATAATTCAAGTTTATTTTATTTTTTTAATTTTATTTAGGTTTATTTTTATAATGTTTAGCTTATTTATTTTAGGTTTATTTATTTTAGTTTGTTTTTTAGGTTTAGGTTTATTTTTTGGTTTAGTTTTATTTTTATTTTATTTTTTAGTTTTAGGTTTTATTTTTTTTAGGTTTAGGTTAGGTTTTTATTTTATTTTCTTAGGTTTAGGTTTTAGGTTTCTATTTGAGGTTTATTTTTAGATTATGTTTAGATTTATTTTTAGTTTATTTTATTTTATTAAGTTTAGGTTTTGGTTTAGGTTTAGTTTATTTTGGGTTTAGGTTTAGGTTTTATTTATTTTAGTTTAGTTTATTTTAGTTTAAGTTTAGGTTTATATTATTTTGTTTATTTTATATTTATTTGAGGTTTAGGTTTTTTTTAGTTTAGGATTTAGCTTTTATTTTTTATTTATTTTTAGGTTTTCTTTTTTAAGTTTTTTTTAGGTTTAGATTTTTATTTAGTTTTTATTTTATTTTATTTTAGGTTTATTTTATTTTTACTTTTATTTCTATTTAGGTTTTTTAATCTTAAGTTTATTTTATTTTTTAGTTTAGTTTAGATTTTTATTTATTTTATATTTTATTTTATTTTTAGATTTAGATTTAGGTTTTAGTTTAGGTTTTTATTTTATTTTATTATTTTAGTTTATTTAAATTTAGGTTTTTTATTTATTTTATTTTTAGGTTTTATTTAGTTTAGGTTTAGGAATTTAAGTTTTTAGGGTTTAGGGTTTAGGGTTGAGTGTTCAGGGTTTAGGGTTTAGGAATTAGAGTTTCAGGTTTTAGGGTTTAAAGTTTACGGTTAGGGTTTAGGGTTTAGCATTTAGTCTTTAGGGTTTAGGGTTTTTAGGGTTTAGGATTTATGGTTTAGGATTTAGGGTTTAGGGTTTAGGGTTTAGGGTTTAAGGTTTAGAGTTTAGGTTTTTAGCTTAGGTTTAGGAGTTTAAGGTTTAGTTTAGTTTATAATTTAGTTAAATTTAGTTTAGGATTTAGGTTTAGGGTTTAAGTTTTTGTTTAGGTTTAGGGTTTAGGTTTAAAATTTAGGAGTTATTTTGGGTTTATGGTTTAGGGTTAGGGTTTTTTAAATTTTATTATATTTTGTTTTTTATATTTTTTTAATTAAGTAAACAGGTAGGTTAAGGTTTATTTTGTTTATTAAGTTTATTTTTATTCATTTTAGTTTATTTTATTTTATTATTCTTATTTAGGTTTTTTTAAATTTTATTTAGTTTAGGTTGTTTATTTTAGGTTTATTTATTTTAGTTTAGGTTTTTTATTTTACTTTTTTTTAGATTTAGGTTTATTTTTAGTTTATCTTTTAGTTTATTTTTATTTTTATTTTGTTTTTTAGGTTTAGGTTTTTTTTTTTATTTTAGGTTTACATTTACATTTGTATTTTATTTTTTTAGGCTTAGGTTTTAGGTTTTTATTTTAGGTTTATTTTTTGGTTATATTTTTTAGTTTAGGTTTAGGTTTATTTTTGGTTTATTTTATTTTATTTTGGGTTTAGGTTTATTTTATTTTTATTTTAGCTTTAAGTTTTTTTTTAGGGTTTAGGGTTTATGGTTTAGGGTTTAGGATTTTTAGGTTTAGCATTTAGAGTTTAGGGTTGAGGGTTTAAGTTTTAGGTTTTAGGTCTAGGGTTCAAGATTTAGTTTAGGGTTTATAGTTTTTGTTTTTTTTTAACAAAGAAAAATTTAAATTCAACATTTCTTCTTTTTGATTTCATCAACCAAGTAACACACCAAGTTTTCTATGACATAAGCGATGACATAAGTAAGAAATGAGCACACTTAGAGCAAATCAAAAACTCCAGATAACTAGAACCGTCTCTACTATAAAGATAGTTCCATAAGCAGTAGATCAGATCGACCATTCTTTAGTTTCCCCAGTTCCAATCAGAACCACCTCGGCCTCTCGAGTAGCGGGATCCACCATCATATCCCTGATCTCTACCTCTGCCACCACCATGGCTGTAACCTCCATCACTCCTCCAGCATCCATAACAACCACTGCTCGACCTCCACCACCATATCCACTAACACCTCTAGATCCCCCACCAACACTATGATAACCATCACCTCCACCTTCACCTCCACTGCTAGATCTAGACTGAACCTAGTTGATGGTGATGTTCCTACCATCAAGGTTCTACCCATTCTTAGGGTTTAGGTTTATTAGGTTTGACGATTTAGGTTTATTTTTTAATTTATTTAGTTACTTTAGGTTTAGGTTTAGGGTTTGGGATTTAGGGTTTAGGGTTTAGGGTTTTAGGGTTTTAAGGTTTATGCTTTTAGGGTTTAGGGTTTAGGCTTAGGATTTAGAGTTTTTGATTTAGGGTTTAGGGCTTAAGGTTTAAGGTAGAGATTTTTAAGGATTTAGGATTTAGGATTTTGGGTTTAGGGTTGTAGGTTTAGTGTTGTAGGTTTACGGTTTAGGGTTTAGGGCTTTTTTTAAAAAAATTAAGTAAACTAATAGATTTAGGTTTATTTAGTTTATTTTGTTTAGTTTTTATTTATTTTAGTTTATTTTATTTTTTATTTTTATTTTGGTATATTTTTTATTTTATTTAGTTTGGTTTATTTATTTTAGGTTTATTTATTTTAGTTTAGGTTTTTTATTTTAGTTTTTTTTTTAGGCTTAGGTTTAGGTTTATGTTTATTTATTTGGTAAAGTTTTATTTTAATTTTATTTTTTAGGTTTAGGTTTTATTTTTTATTTTTAGGTTTAGGTTTTTAATTTATTTTTTTAGGTTTAGGTTATAGGTTTTTATTTTAGGTTTATTTTTAGGGTTTATTTTTTATTTTAGGTTTAGGTTTGTTTTTTGTTTATTTTATTTTATTTATTTTAGGGTTTAGGTTTAGTTTATTTTAGGTTTAGGTTTAGGTTTTATTTATTTTAGTTCAATTTATTTTAGTTTAGGTTCAGGTTTTTTTATTTTATTTATTTTATTTTTATTTTATAATTTTAATTTTAATTTAGGGTTTGGGTTTTATTTTTTATTTAGTTTTAGGTTTTATTTTTAGGTTTATTTTTTAGGTATATTTTTAGGTTTATGTTTTTATTTAATTTTTATTTTATTTAATTTTAGGTTTATTTTATTTTTATATGACATTTAATTTTTATTTTAGTTTAGGTTTTTATTTATTTTATTTTAATTTAATTTTAATTTTTATTTTATTTTATTTTTAGGTTTAGGTTTTAGTTTAGGTTTTTTTTACTTTATTTTATTTAGGGTTAGGTTTATTTATTTATTTTATCTTTTAGGTTTTATTTACTTTAGGTTTGAGTTTTTAGGTTTTAGGGTTTAGAGTTCAGCATTTAGGGTTTAGGGTTCTAAGATTTAGGATTTAGTGTCAGGGTTTAGGGTTTAGGGTTTAGTGTTTAGGCTTTAATGTTTACGATTTTTAGAGTTTAAGTTTTTAGGTTTGGTGTTAGCTTAGGGATTAGAGTTAGTTTAGGGTTTAGGGATTAGGGTTTATGGATTTGACTTTAGGGTTTAGGGTTTATGGTTTAAGGTTAGTTTAGAGTTTAGGGTTTAGGGTTTTAGGGTTAGGGTTTAGGGTTTAGGGTTTAGGGTTAGGGTTAGGGTTTAGTTTTAGGGTTTAGGGTTTAGGGTTTACATTTTAGGGTTTAGGGTTAGCTTAGGGTTTAAGGTTTGGGTTTTAGGGTTTAGGATTTAAGGTTTAGGGTTTAGGGATCAGGCCTAGCTTTAGGGTTTAGGATTTAGGATTTAGGGTTTAGGGTTTATGGTTTAAAGTTTAGGGTGTTTTTTAAAAAAGATTTAGTAAACAAATAGGTTTAAGTTTATTTAGTTTATTTAGTTATTATTTACTTATTTTAGTTTATTTTATTTTTTATTTATATTTAGGTTTATTTTTTTATTTAATTTATTTTATTTATTCTAGGTTTATTAATTTTAGTTTAGGATTTTTATTTTATTTTTGGTTTATGTTTATTTTTTAGTTTAGTTTTATTTTTATTTTATTTTTTAGGTTTAGGTTATATTTTTTACTTTTAGGTTTAGGTTTCAGTTTTTATTTTATTCTTTTAGGTTTATGTTTTAGATTTTTATTTTAGGTTTATTTTTAAGGTTTTAATTTTTAGTTTAGGTTTAAGTTAATTTTTAGTTTATTTTCTTTTATTTAGTTTAGGGTTTAGGTTTAGGTTTAGGTTTTATTTATTTTAGTTTAGGATTTGGTTTATTTTATTTTGTTTATTTTAGGTTTAAGTTTTTTTTTAGTTTAGGGTTTAGGTTTTATTTTTTTTATTTTTAGGTTTATTTTTTAGGTTTAGGTTTTTTTTAGCTTTTATTTTTATTTATTTTTATTTTACATTTAGTTTTTATTTTATTTAGGTTTTTATTTTTAGGTTTATTTTATTTTTTTATTTTAGTTTAGGTTTTTATTTATTTATTTTAGTTTAGTTTAGGTTTTTTATTATTTTATTTTAATTTAGTTTTTATTTCTTGTATTATTTTATTTTTATGTTTAAGTTTAGGTTTAGGTTTATGATTTAATTTAGGTATTTATTTCATTTTATTATTTTATTTTATTTAAGTTTAGACATTTTATTTATTTTATTTTTAGGTTTTATTTAGTTTAGGTTTAGGTGTTTATGTTTGTAGTGTTTAGGATTTGGGGTTTGGGGTTTAGGGTTTAGGGTTTATGGTTGTAGTTTTAGGTTTTAGGGTTTAGGGTTTAGGGTTTTAAGATTTAGGGCTTAGGGTTTAGGATTTAGGGTTTAGTGTTTAGGGTTTTAAGGTTTAGGGTTTAGGGTTTAGGGTTTAGGCTTAATTTTAAACTTTAGGGTTTAGTGTTAAGGATTTTTTTATTTTGTTTTTTTCATTTTTTTTGAATTAGGTAAACTGATCAGTTTAGGTTTATTTAGTTTATTTATTTTATTTTTTATTTATTTTAGTTTATTTTTATTTTTATTTTTATTTAGGTTCATTTGTATTTTTATTTAGTTTAGTTTATTTATGGAGTGTAATTTTAGTTGTTGAAGTTTTAGTGGTAGTGTTGTGACATTAGGTGAACAAGTCATTAAAAAAAGTGAGCGATTCAGATATTTATGTTGTATTATGGAAAATGATGGTGAAATAGATGGAGATGTTATTAGTAGAATTCAAGTTGGATGGTTGAAGTGGAGGAATGTATCTGTCCTATTGTATGATAGAAATGTATCCCTTAACCTTAAGGGAAAACTATATAAGATGGTGGTAAGACAATGATTTATGGTGCAAAATGTTGGCCAATAAAAGAAGTGTGACTAAGTTTAGTGTTGTAGAGATGAGGATGCCCAGGTGGATGAGTGGCTTTACTCTTAGAGATAAAATGCAAAATTTGTATGTTCGGGAAAAAGTTGGAGTAGATCCAATGGTAGATAAAATTAGAGAGAGTGGCTTTAGATGGTTTGGCCAAATAAATCTTTGGCCATCCAATGACCGTTAGGAGAGTAGATGCATTTGATTGTCCTTAATAAAGGTAGATATAGACCTAGAAAGACATGCTTAAGATGTATAAAAAATGACCTTAGTTTACTTGAATTGAATGATAATTAGAAACATAATAGGACATAGTGGAGTAAAGGATTCATGTAGCCGACCCCATTTAGTGGGATAAAGGGTTGTTGTTATTGTTGTTGTAGTTTAGTTTATTTATTTTAGTTTAGGTTTTTAATTTTAGGTTTTTTTTAGGTTTTGGTTTGGTTTAAGTTTATTTTTTATTTTAGTTATATTTTTATTTTATTTTTTAGGTTTAGGTATTTATTTTAGGTTTTTTTAGGTTTTATTTTTTAATTTATGTTGAGATTTATTTTTAGCTTTTTTTATTTTATTTAGGGTTTAGGTTGAGGTTTAGGTTTAGTTTATTTTAGTTTAAGTTTAGGTTTTATTTATTTTAATTTAGTTTATTTTAGTTTAGGTTTCAGTTTATTTTATTTTTATTTTAGGTTTAGGTTTTTCTTTTTAATTTAGAGTTTACATTTTATTATTTATTTATTTTTAGGTTTATTTTCAAAGTTTAGACTTTTATTTAGTTTTTATTTTATTTATTTTGGGATTATTTCATTTTTATTTTAGTTTTAGTTTTTAGTTTATTTAGGTTTTTATTTTTTTTATTTAGTTTAGGTTTTTATTTATTTTATTTTAGTTTAGTTTTAATTTTTTTATTTTTTTTTTTTTAGGTTTATGTTTTTATTTTATTTCTCATTTTATTTTGGTTTATATTTTTTAATTTATTTTATTTTTAGGTTTTATTTAGTTTCTATTTAGGTTTTTAACTTTTAGGGTTTAGGGTTTAGGGATAGTTGAGGGTTTAGGGTTTAGAGTTTAGGGATAGTTGAGGGCTTATGGTTTAGGGTTATTTGAGTGTTTAGGGTTTTTAGGGTTTATGGTTTAGGGTTTTGGGTTTTGGTTTCAGGTTATAGGGTTTAGGGTTTAGGGTTTCAGGGTTTAGGGTTTAGGGTTGAAGGTTTAGGTTTTAAGTCTAAGGCTCAGGTTTTAGTTTAAGGTTTAGGGTTTAAGGTTTTTTTTAACAGAGAACAAATTCAGATTCAATATTTCTTCTTTTGATTTCATCAATCAAGTAACACACCAAGTTTTTTAAAACACAGCGATAAGAAAAAAAACGCGTATGGCGAATCAAAACCTAGATAACTAGAACCATCTCTACTGTAAAGACATAGTTCCATAAGTAGATCGGATCGACCATTCTTTAGTTTCTCCAATTCCCATTAGAACCAGGCCTCTCAAGTAGTGGGATCCATCATCATATCCATGATCTCTCCCTCTGCTATCACCACCATTGTAACCTCCTCCACCTCCCCCCACTTGCTCCACCACCTCCATATCCACCACACCTCCAAATCCACCACAACCACTATGATAACTATCGCCTCCACCTTAGCCTCAGCCGCTAGATCTTAGGGTGGATGATGATCTTCCATCAATGTTACGCCCATTCTTAGGGTTTAGGTTTAGGTTTAGGTTTATTAGATTTTAGAGTTTAAGTTTATTTTTTAATTTATTTAATTACTATAGGTTTATGTTTAGGGTTTGGGTTTAAGGTTTGGGTTTAGAGTTTAAGGTTTAAGGTTTTAGGGTTAATGTTTTTAGGGTTTAGGGTTTAGGGTTAGGGTTTAGAGTTTAAGTAGTGTTTTTTAGGGTTTAGGGTTTTTAATGGTTTAAGGTTTAGGGTTGTAGGTTTAAGGTTTAGGGTTTATGATTTAGGGTTTATGGTATTTTTTTATTTAAGTAAAGGTAGGTTTAGGTTTATTTAGTTTATTTAGTTTGTTTTTTACTTATTTAATTTTAAATTTAGATATTATTTATATTTAGGCTTATATTTTTGTTTTATTTAGTTTATTTTATTTATTTTACTTTATTTTTTAAGTTTTGGTTTAGGTTTAGGTTTATTTTTTAGTTGAGTTTTTCTTTTAGTTTATTTTTTAGGTTTAAGTTTTATTTTTTATTTTTAGGTCTATGTTTAAGGTCTTATTTTATTTTTTTAGGTATTTATTTTAGGTTTACTTTTAGGTTTTATTTTTTAGTTTAGGTTTAGGTTTATTTTCAATTTATTTTATTTTATTTAGTTTAGGTTTAGGTTTAAGATTAGGTTTAGATTTTACTTATTTTAGCTTAGTTTATTTTAGTTTAGGTTTAGGTTTATTTTATTTTGTTTTTTTATTTTTATTTTAGGTTTAGTTTTTTTTTTAGGTTTAGGATTTACCTTTACTTTTCTATATTTTTTAGGTCTTTTTAAGGTATATTTTTTAGATTTAGGTTTTGATTTATTTATTAATTTATTTTATTTTAGGTTTATTTTATTTTTATTTTATGTTTCATTTTTATTTTATTTAGGTCTTTTATTCTTAGTTTTATTTTATTTTTTTAGTTTAGTTTAGCTATGTACTTATTTTAGTTTAGTTTATTTTTATTAATTAATTTTATTTCATTTTTTGGTTAAGGTTTGGGTTTTAGTTTAGGTTTTTATTATTTTTTATTTTTAATTTTATATAGGTCTAGATTTATTTTATTTTATTTTTAGGTTTTATTTAGTTTAGGTTTAAGTTTTTTAGATTTTAGTGTTTAGGGTTTAGGGTTTAGGGTTTAGGCTTTTAGGTTTTATGGTTTAAGGTTTTAGGGTTTAGGGTTTATGGTTGGGGTTTACGGTTTAGGGATTAGGTTTTAGGGTTTAGGGTTTAGGCTTTAGGTTTAGGGTTTTTAGGGTTTGTGGTTTAGGGTCAGTTTAGGGTTTAGGGTTTAGGGTTTAGGGTTTTAGGGTTTAGCATTTAGGGTTTAGGGTTTAGGGTTTAGAGTTTGGGGTTTAGGGTATGTTTAGGTTTAGGGTTTAGGGTTTAGGGTTAGTTTTTAAAGTAAGTAAACTGGTAGGTTTATGTTTATTTAGATTATTTTTTATATTTTTTAGTTTATTTAATTTTTTATTTTTTAGTTTTTTGTAGGTTTATTTCTTTTTTTATTTAGATTTGTTTATTTATTTTAGGTTTACTTATTTAAGTTTAGGTTTTTTATTTTAGTATATTTTTTAGGTTTAGGCTTAGGTTTTATTTTTTATTCTTAGGTTTAGGTTTAGGTTTTTATTTTGTTTTTTAGGTTTAGGTTTTATGTTTTTATTTTAGGTTTATTTTTAGGTTTTTATTTTTAGATTAGGTTAGGGTTTATTTTTAGTTTATTTTATTTTTTTTAGTTTAGGGTTTAAGTTTAGTTTATTTTTGGTTTAGGTTTAGGTTTTATTTATTTTAGTTTAGTTTATGTTAGTTTATGTTGATGTTTGTTTTTTTTAATTATTTTAGGTTTAGGTTTTTTTTTAATTTAGGGTTTAGGTTTTATTATTATTCATTTTTAGGTTTTTTTTGGTTTACATTATTTTATTTTACATTTAGTTTTATTTAATTGGTTTTTTATTTTTTAGGTTTATTTTATTTTTAGTTTAGTTTAGCTTTTTTTCTTATTTTAGGTTTAAGTTTGGGTTTTCATTTTATTTTATTTAGGTTTAGGTGTTGTTATTTATTTTATTTTTAAGTTTTATTTAGTTTAGGTTTAAGTTTTTAGGTTTTTAGGGTTTAGGGTTTAGGGTTTCAGTTTTTGGGTTTAGGGTTTAGGGTTTAGGGTTGTAGGTTTTAGGGTTTGTGGTTTAGGGTCTACGGATTAGGGTTTAGAGTTTAGGGTTTTAGGGTTTATGGTTTAGGGTTTAGGGTATAGGGTTTTAGGGTTTAGGGTTTAGGGTTTAGGGTTTAGGATTTAGAGGTTTGGGTTTTTTTTTATTTATTTTTATTATTTTTTTAATTTTAGGTTTAATTTTATTTTTAGTTTATTTATTTTTTTTTTATTTATTTATTTAATTTATTTTTTTAGTTTATTTTATTATTTATTTTAGTTTATTTATTTTTAGGTTTATTTATTTAATTTAGTTTATTTATTTTAGGTTTATTTTTATTTTTTTATTTAGTTTATTTTATTTTATTTTTTTAGTTTTATTTTATTTTTTATTTTAGTTTTAGGTTTTTTTAGGGGTTTTTGTTTAATCTTTTAACGTTTAGATTTCATGTTTTTATTTTAGGTTTATTTTTAGGTATTACATTTTAGTTTAAGTTTAGGTTTATTTTTAGGTTATTTTATTTTATTGAGTTTAGATTTAGGTTTAGGTTTAGTTTATTTTAGGTTTGGGTTTTATTTATTTTTCTTTAGTTTATTTTAGTTTAGGTTTAGGTTTATTTTTTTATTTTATGTTTAAGTTTGTTTTAGTTTAGGGTTTAGGTTTTATTTTTTATTTAATTTTAGGTTTTATTTTTTGATTTATTTAATTTTTATTTTAGGGTATAGAATTTAGGGTTAGTTTAGGGTTGTAGGTTAGTTTAGCTTTTAGGGTTTAGGCATTAGGGTTTATGGTTTTTAAGGTTTGAGTTTATGGTTTAGTGTTAGTTTAGGGTTTAAGGTTTAGGGTTATTTGAGGGTTTAAGGTTTAGTGTTTTTTAGGGTTTAAGGTTTAGGGTTATAGGTTTAGGGTTTAGGGTTATAGGTTTAGGTTGTAAGTTTAGGCTTCACAGTTCAGGGTTTAAGTTTAGGATTTAGGGTTTAGGGTATAGTATTTAGGGTTTAGGTTTTTTTTAAAAATTAAGTAAAATGATAGGTTTATTTTTTTTTTAGGTTGATTAGTTTATTTTCTATTTCTTTTTATTTAGGTTTATTTTTTATTTTTATTTAGTTTATTTTATTTATTTTAAGTTTATTTATTTTAAGTTCAATTTTTTCTATTTAAGTTTAGGATTTTTATTTATTTTATTTTTAGGTTTTATTTAGTTTAGGTTTAGGCTTTTAGGTTTATCGGGTTTAGTTTTTAGGGTTTAGGGTTTAGGGTATTGGGTTTATAGTTTCGGGATTTAGGGTTTAAGGTTTTAAGGTTTAGTGTTTAGGGATAGGGTTTAGGGTTTCAAGTTTATGGTGTGGCATTTATCTTTTTAGGTTTAAGGTTTTTTTAGTTTAGGGTTTAGGGTATAAGGTTTGCTTAGGGTTTAAGGTTAGATTGAAGTTTATGGTTTAGGGTTTAGGGGTTAAAGTTTTTAGGGTTTAGGGTTAATTTAGGGCTTAAGATTTATAGTTTTAGGGTTTAGGGTTAGGAGGGTTTAGGGTTTAAGGTTTAGAGTTTAGGGTTTAGGTTTAGGGTTTTATGGTTTTAGGGTTTGGGTTTATTTTAGCTTTATTTTTATTTTATTTTTTATATATTAGGATTACGTTTAGGTTTAATTTATTTTTTTTTTTTTATTTTAGGTTTTATTTTTAGGTTTATTTTAGGTTTTATTTTTTTTTAGGTTGGATTTAAGTTTATTTTTAGTTTATTTTATTTCATTTAATTTAGGTTTAGGTTTAGGTTTAGTTTTTTTAGGTTTAGGTTTAGGTTTTATTTATTTTATTTAGTTAATTTTAATTTAGTTTTAGGTTTATTTTATTTATTTATTTTATTTTATGTTTTAGTTTAGGGTTTAGGATTTATTTTTTTTATTTTAATGTTTTATTTTTAGGTTTAGGTTTTTATTTTATTTTTATCTTATTTCAATTTAAGTTTATTTTATTTCTATTTTACGTTTAGTTTTTATTTTATTTAGGATTTTTATTCTTAGGTTAAGTTTATTTTTTAGTTTAGTTTAGGTTTTTATTTATTTATTTTAGTTTATTTTTATTATTTTTATTTTATTATATTTTTATGTTTAGGTTTAGGTTTTAGTTTAGGTTTTTATTTATTTTATTCTTCTATTTTATTTAGGTTTAGGTTTTGTTATGTATTTTTTTTAGGTTTTATTAATTTAAGTTTTGGATTTTAGGTTTTTAGGGTTTAAGATTTAGGGTTTAGGGTTTTAGGGATTAGGGTTTTAGGGCTTATGGTTTAGGGTTTAGGGTTTAGGGTTTAGGGTTTAGGGCTTTTATGGTTTAGGGTTTAGCTTAGGGTTTTGGGTTTTTAATTTAGGTTTAGTTTATTTTAGGTTTAGGTTTCGATTTTATTTATTTTAGTTTTATTTATTTAGTTTAGGTTTAGGTTTATTTTATTTTATTTATTTTAGGTTAAGGTTTCTCTTTAGTTTAGGGTTTAAGTTTTAACTTTTTATTTATTTTAGGTTTTATTTTTAAGTTTATTTTTTATGTTTAGGTTTTTATTTTATTTTATTTTTAGTTTATTTTATTTTTTTTATTTTTTTTAGTTTTAGTTTAAGGTTTTAGGGTTTATGTTATAGGGTTTAGGGTTTACGGTTTACGATTTAGGGTTTAGGGGTTTAGGTTTGTTTATTTGTTATTATAATTATTTTTGATTTTTTTTAAAATTAAGTATATTGGTAGGTTTAGGTTTATTTAGTTTATTTTTTTATTTATTTAAATTTATTTTATATTTTATTTTTATTTAGGTTTATTTTAAGTTTTATTTAGTTTGGTTTATTTATTTTAGGTTTATTTATTTTATTTTATTTTTTAGGATTTAGGCTTAGGTTTAGATTTATCTTTTAATTTAGTTTTAGTTTTATTTATTTTTTATTTTTATTTTTTTTTAGTTTAGTTTATTGACATTAGGTTTATTTATTTTAGTTTATTTTTTAGGTTTAGGTTTAGGTTTAGATTTATTTTTTAGTTTAGTTATATTTTTATTTTATTTTTTAGGTTTAGGTTTTAGTTTTTAGTTTTAGGTTTAGGTTTAGGTTTTGTTTTATTTTTCTAGGTTTAGGTTTCAGGTTTTTATTTTAGGTTTATTTCTAGGTGTTTATTTTTGGTTTAGGTTTAGGGTTTATTTATTTTTTTTTAGGTTTTATTTTTATTTTAGGTTTAAGTTTTTTTTAGTTTAGGGTTTCAGTTTTAATTTTTGGTTTATTTTTTAGATTCAAGTTTTTATTTAATTTTTATTCATTTAAATTTTATTTTTGGTTTAGTTTTTATTTTATTTATGTTTTCTATTTTTTAGTTTAGTTAGATTTTTATTTATTTTATTTTGGTTTAGTTTTGTATTTTTTTTTATTTTAGGTTTTAGTATAGGCTTAGCTTTTAGGGTTTAGGGTTTAGGGTTTAGGGTCTAATGTTTAGGCTTTAGGGTTGAGATTTTTAAGGGTTTAGGGTTTAGGGTTTAGAGTTTAGGGTTACCTTAGGGTTGCAGGTTAGTTTAGGGTTTAGGCTTTAGGGTTTATTGTTTTTAGGATTTTGGATTTATGGTTTAGGTTTAGTTTAGGGTTTAGGATAGGGTTCTTATTTAGGGTTTAAGGTTTAGGTTTTGTTTTAGTTTATTTTTTTTTTGGTTTAGGTTTATGTTTATTTTTTTTAATTTTTTTTTTATTTTATCTTTTAGGTTTAGGATTTTTTTATTTTTAGGTTTGAGTTTGGGTTTTTGTTTATATTTTTAGGCTTAGGTTTTAGTTTTTTTTAGGTTTATTTTTAGGTTTTATTTTTTAGTTTAATTTAGGTTTATTTTTAGTTTATTTTATTTCATTTAGTTTAGGTTTAGGTTTAGGATTAGTTTATTTTAGGATTAGGTTTAGGTTTTATTTATTTTTGTTTAGTTAATTTTAGTTTAGTTTCAGGTTTATTTTATTTATTTTATTTTATTTTTATTCCATGTTTAGGTTTTTTTTAGTTTTGGGTTTAGGTTTTATTTTTAGGTTTAGGTTTTATTAAGTTTTTATTTTATTTAGTTTATTTATTTTTTATTTTATGTTTAGTTTTATTTTATAGGTTTTTTTTATTCTTAGGTTGATTTATTTTTTTTAGTTTAGTTTAGGTTTTATTTTATTTTAGTTTATTTTATTATTTTATTTTATTTTATTTTTAGGTTTATGTTTAGGTTTTAGTTTAGGTTTTTATTTTATTTTATTATTATATTTTATTTATTTTAGGTTTTGTTGTATTTTATTTTTAGGTTTAGGTTTTTAGGTTTTTAGGGTTTAGGGTTTAGGGTTACGATTTACGGTTAAGGATTTAGGGTTTTAGGATTTATGGTTTAGGGTTTAAGGTTTAGGGTTTAGTGTTTAGGCTTTAAGGTTTAGGGTTTTTATGGTTTAGGGTTTATGGTTTAGGGATAGCTTAGGGTTTTGGGTTTTTAGTTTATGTTTAGTTTATTTTAGGTTTAGGTTTAGGTTTTATTTATTTTAGTTTAGTTTATTTTAGTTTAGGTTGATTTTATTTTGTTTATTTTATGTTAAGGTTTTTTTTAGTTTAGGGTTTAGGTTTTATTTATTATTTATTTTAGGTTTTATTTTTAGGTTTATTTTTTTTTTAGATTTTTTATTTATTTTATTTTAGGTTTATTTTATTTTTATTTTACATTTAGGCTTTAGTTTACTTGGTTTTTTATTTTCAAGTTTATTTTATTTTTTAGTTTAGTTTAGGTTTTTATTTATTTTATTTTAGTTTAGAATTTATTTTTTATTTTATTTTATTTTTAGGTTTAGGTATAAGTGTTGGTTTAGGTTTTTTTAGGTTTTTATTTTTTTATTTTTTTTTATTTTTTTTATTTATATTTTTTTGGTTTTATTTATTTTAGGTTTTTTTTTTGGAAACCCATATAGGAATTTTATTGCCACAAAAGAGGGTTATAAGGTCCTTGGGATAAACTCCACAACGCTCAAAGAGCTACAATCAGCCTAGAAAATAAATCCCCTATCTAAGTACAACCAAAAGCAAAATAAAAGAGTAAAGAAAAACAAAAGATACAAATTGATTGACATAGATAAGCCAATGAATAGATCTGGGCCAAAGCTCTTCAGGATGAGGGAATGCATGACACTAGGGAGCAAACGCAAGAGAACAAGAGAAATGCACAAAATTATAGAAAGATAGAAATTAGAGCGTTAAAAGTCTGACCAAAATGAAAATTGAAAACGCATAAACAGAAAGATTATAAAGAAGTGTGTGAGAGAAGGCTCAGGCTCAATCACACCAAATTAGGGCAGATGCAAATATGAGCATCCAAACTTCAACGGAAGGGTTATGTCACAAGAGCTACTACCAAACCAAAAAGGAGTGAAATCATCACAACCATCATAGCCAACAAACACGTGGGAAGATAGCAACCATTTGTTGAAGGTCTTTTGAGCCTTAGTACCGCAAACCTAAACAAAGCCATAAACATAATAGAAAAGGATACTGACAAAGAGAAAATGGGAAAGGGGATCCCATGCGTAAATATCATCAATATAGTCACCATGGCATGAGAATCCCTACACATATGAAAATGAACCATCTTTGCAGATCCACCTTATTTTTTTTGAGCCAAGAGTTTAATTAGGAATTGACATGAAAACCCACCGGAAAACAATAAAAAGGCGGTGAGAGAAAAGCA